>JAWZYU010000016.1:7390000-7835000 GCA_038380435.1 Ryuthela nishihirai | reverse complement strand
GCCATTTAGTGCAAAAAAGTGCCGCTCAGAGGTAAAACAACCCAACGTTAAAGAACACGCTGGATGGCCTTGGACGGGAGGCTACCATCTGTCTCCCAACAGCTGTTCAGTGGGTCCCCTTCCCCAACCTTCTCTGAGCCTTCGGGGTCCATGTGACCCTGGCCATTTAGTCCATGGTGTGCAAAAAAGTGCCGCTCAGAGGTAAAATAACCCAACGTTAAAGAACACGCTGGATGGCCTTGACGGGAGGCTACCATCTGTCTCCCAACAGCTGTTCCAGTGGGTCCCCTCCCCCAACCTTCTCTGAGCCTCGGGGTCCATGTGACCTGGCCATTTAGCCCATGGTGTGCAAAAAAGTGCCGCTCAGAGGTAAAACAACTAAACGTTAAAGAACACGCTGGATTGCTTGACGGGAGGCTACCATCTGTCTCCCAACAGCTGTTCTAGTGGGTCCCCTCCCCCAACCTTCTCTGAGCCTTCGGTGGTCCTTGTGACCTGGCATTTAGCCCATGGTGTGCAAAAAAGTGCCGCTCAGAGGTAAAACAACCCAACCCAATTCTTAACAAACTACACTACTCGTTTTATTCGGAAAGCTCTGTTAGAAAGCATTACCTCGGAAACAGCATTGAAATTTCCTTTTCAAAAGCCAGATTATTTTCTTCACTACACCAGCTGTTGCTGGAAAAGCAAATCCGTCTTTTTATTCGTGCCTTGGAATTGTTTCAAGAGTTTCGGCGTTGAATTCATCTTAAGTGGACGACTATCCGAGTTTGCTTGTTTATTCCTGAATAAATGGAGGATTCAATTGGATTCGGCATTGAGGATAACAAGTGCTATTTAAATTTTATGTGATATCCTCCAGGGCTTGAGTGCGGATTTGAGGGGCTGGATTCCTTGGAAGTGTAATTATGGTTTCGAGAGTGCAGAGAATACTCTGGAGCTGGAAGTGATTTTGGATTTCTGACGTCTGACTTTAGCGTGCTATATAACCAATTTGGGTTGGGTTGGTTGTTTTACCTCTGAGCGGCACTTTTTTGCACACCATGGGCTAAATGGCCAGGTCACATGGACCCAGAAGGCTCAGAGAAGGTTGGGGGAGGGAGACCCACTGGAACAGCTGTTGGGAGACAGATGGTAGCCTCCCGTCAAGGCCATCCAGCGTGTTCTTTAACGTGCCACACGGAATGGCTCTCCCGCACACGGGGCCACAGCTTAAAGTCCCATCCGACGGACGGCGGCCTTTCCAAGCCCATCGGTGTCCCCTACTGACCGTGGGCAGGGAGGGGAATTTTGCGGAGATAAATCTCAACGCTGACTCAGCTGGGACTTGAACCTGGGAACTGCAGATTACGAGCCTGGCGCGCTACCGACTGAGCACCCCCACTTCATAGGAAGATAGGCTGCCGATTTACCCATTCAAACAAGATGGCCAGCGCCCTACCTTCCTTTGAAGTGTATACGAATTTAGTGTCTGAGTTCCCCATTAATATGCTTTAGTTTTTCTTTTTTCTAGATTTTAGGGGGGCATGTGGAAAGATAGGTCTTTTTTAAAATTTTCAATTTATTTATATATTTTTTTCTGATTAAATAACCACGTTTCAAAGTTAGCTAAATTATTTGATAATATTCATTAAGTGTTGTTCTGTGACGAACAGAATTAGTCGTGTATATTACACCATGCCACGAAAACTCGATGTTTATGATGTTTTAATTATGGATTAATATTTCGGTATGTTTTAGTCTTGGATTAATATTTCGATATTCATATGAACAAATTAAGTAAGATTGAATCCAGAAATTGATGGTCTAAATTAAAAATAACGAAGCTTAGTCATGTTTAATACATCACTAAATTTTCCAGTGATTAGTACATACAGTCGCTCAAAAAAGTATCCGAACACTGGTTGATTACATAATTCAGAAAAAATATCTGGCAACGATTTTTTTAGAAATTAGTGATCTGGCAACCTTCGTGTCACGTGATTACAGAATTCAAGAAAAATATCTGGAGCGTGTACAGCAACTGTACACGCTCCAGTTACCGTTCACAGCAAACTGGAGCGTGTGCAGTAACTGCACACGCTCCAGTTTGCTGTGAACGGTAACTGCACACGCTCAATATTTCCGTGAGTGTGTCCACACGATCTAGTATCAAAATAATATGACCACCTACAGTCGCTCAAAAAAGTATCCGAACATCTGCACACGCTCCAGTTTGCTGTGAACGGTAACTGCACAAGCTCAATATTTCCGTGAGTGAGCCCACACGATCTAGTATCAAAATAATATGACCACCTACAGTCGTTCAAAAAAGTATCCGAACACTACGGTTGATTACAGAATTCAGAAAAAATATCTGACAAAGATTTTTTTTAGAAATTACTGATCTAGCAACCTTCGTGTCACGTGATCATTGATTGAGGGATAATTTTTTATCCGGAAAATTTTCCTCTATTTCCCACATTGACTAACAGCAGAATAGTGTCCAAGAAACATTCCTATTCTCCTAATAAATTTTGATCATAATAGTACTGAAACATAGGGAAGTGTCGGAGATAGATGGTGTGCTTGGTTACGGATCTAAAAGATTTGGGTTCGAGCCGCAAATACTTCTTTTCCCGAAGTTGTCTTTAATTCGAGATTTCACTTTTTTTCCTGTGGTGTTGTGAGTGACTGAACAGTTGCTCTATTTTGAAAGAGTTTGTAGTGTCAAAAGAGGAATGAAGTCTCAAAGAATTCTAACTGCTCTCAGCAATCTATTCCCAGGAATGCCTCTGTTAAAAAGGGAATGAAAAATACAATACAAACATCTCTTTTAGGCATTTCATTGAGAGTTTGGAACGTTAGATCTACATGATAAGCAACTGCATGAGAAGTTATTTATTTTTTTTTGTTGGGTTGAGTTGTTTTATCTCTGAGCGGCACTTTTTTGCACACCATGGGCTAAATGGCCAGGTCACATGAACCCCGAAGGCTCAGAGAAGGTTGGGGGAGGGGACCCACTGGAACAGCTATTGGGAGACAGATGGTAGCCTCCCGTCAAGGCCATCCAGCGTGTTCTTTAACGTGCCTAGGGTATGGCTCTCCCGCACACGGAGCCCCGGCCTTAACGTCCCATCCGACGGACGGCGGCCTTTTCAAGCCCAACGGTGTCCCCTACTGACCGTGGGCAGGGTGAGGAATTTTTGCGGAGATAAATCTCAACGCTGACCCAGCTGGGACTCGAACCTGGGAACTACAGATTACGAGCCTGGCGCGCTACCGACTGAGCCACCCCGCCCCATTTTCTTTTGTAGCAAAGATAATATTTTAAAACATAATTATAATGAGAGCAAAACTTTCTTCTTTCTATTTTTCATTCCCCTTTTAACAGAGGGAATTCCTGGGAATAGATTGCTGAGAGCAGATAGAATTCTTTGAGACTTTATTCCGCTTAAAGATATAGTACTATAAACTCTTTCAAACTAGAGGAACTTTTCAATCACACATCACTGTTGGAATACGGGCGGCGGTAGCGCGCCAGGCTCGTAATCTGTAGTTCCCAGGTTCGAGTCCCAGCTGGGTCAGCGTTGAGATTTATCTCCGCAAAATTCCCCGCCCTGCCCACGGTCAGTAGGGGACACCGATGGGCTTGGAAAGGCCGCCGTCCGTCGGATGGGACGTTAAGCCGTGGCCCCGTGTGCGGGAGAGCCATTCCGTGTGCACGTTAAAGAACACGCTGGGTGGCCTTGACGGGAGGCTACCGTCTGTCTCCCAACAGCTGTTCCAGTGGGTCCTCTCCCCCAACCTTCTCTGAGCCTTCGGGGTCCATGTGACCTGGATTTAGCCCATGGTGTTCCAAAAAGTGCCGCTCAGAGGTAAAACAACCCAACTGTTGGAATACAATTATTTTTAAGAGTTCAATGGACGAAAGATGATTAATATAAAACTGATGACTACCAGAGTACTTTAAATGCAAGCGGATCGTCCTCGTAATGAAGGCAACGAAATAGTTAAGCAAAGTTTCCATCAGACTTCTTCCCTTGGCTGCCTTTATGGTGCGAGCCTTACATATAAATTCCAGGCAGTCGATAGATACATCCGGGACACTGAAATTCTTTTGGGTTAAGCCAGAGGAAGTCAGATCGAAGAAAAGGAAAAAGAAAAATAGTCCTAAACCTGAGAGTGAAATGCTGCAAAATAAATAGCTTTCCGTTCTTTTCAAATCGCAGTTCGATCTCGCGACTATTTTTCTGGAGAATAAAAGGCACCCTTCCGTACAGAATTTTCCCCCATAGAATTTCTTTAAGAGAAGTGGAAAAGAAGAGAAGAGTTTGAGCATCCGTGGCGCAGTTAATTCAAAGTGAGTCTTTCCAGTCGTCTTTTCGCAGCACTAAAGACACACACACCAATCTCTTTCAAGTGCGTAAATTATAATAAATAAAAATAATAAATACCCCCTCAAGCAGCTGCTTGCCACAGAGGTCTGACAGGAGCCTTCAGTTTATATGCCACAGTAGAAGATCTGAGAGGATGGCAGATTCCTCTAAAACATGCAATATATTTTGATATTAAAAAAACTTATTAATATCAAAATACTATTTAATAGATGTTTGAATTAAAAAAAATAAAGAAAAAAATTATCATCTTGCAAGCAGTTGCTTGCCACAGAGTTTGATAGGAGCCTTTCGGTTATAGTCTGAAGAATATATAGTCTCGGCAGAAATGCAACACTAGAAATATTCGCGCCTTATCCTGGCTCGAACCCAGGGTTCCCTCAGTCAAACACTCTAGCCACTCAGAAAACTTGAACAACAACAACGATAACAATAATAATAATTTGTTATATAATTACTGGTAAGTAGTTCATTCAGAATGAATTTACGAAATTAATTTAATTTTGAGAGAGGTAATGCTTCTTCGAACGTTTGAAGTTTGCCTTTCTTGGATGAGATGGGTGGGGGTGGCTCAGTCGGTAGCGCGCCAGGCTCGTAATCTGTAGTTCCCAGGTTCGAGTCCCAGCTGGGTCAGCGTTGAGATTTATCTCCGCAAAATTCCCCGCCCTGCCCACGGTCAGTAGGGGACACCGGTGGGCTTGGAAAGGCCGCCGTCCGTCGGATGGGACGTTAAGCCGTGGCCCCGTATGCGGGAGAACCATATCCTGTGCACGTTAAAGAACACGCTGGATGGCCTTGACGGGAGGCTACCATCTGTCTCCCAACAGCTGTTCCAGTGGGTCCCCTTCCCCAACCTTCTCCGAGCCTTCGGGGTCCATGTGACCTGGCCATTTAGCCCATGGTGTGCACAAAAGAGCCGCTCAGAGATAAATTAACCCAAACAACCCAACTTGGATGAGAGATCGAACCGTGAGCCCGTGTATAGAAAAGACAATTTTTTATGAATTTAAAGAACTTGCTGTACGGAAGAGTTGCATCTTTTCTGGACAGATGTTGTTTCTCTTCCTCAATTCCTTTCTGAAACTTGCAATCCCTGTGAAGCAAAAATTCACAGTTGAATTTTTCAGTTGAAAATTCACAGTTGAAATTCACAGTTGAAATTTTATTAGGATTTTTTCCGCAGAATAAAAAAGTTTCCTCGCTGCCGTGATTCAACAGAAGGAAACGCAATATTGATTGTCCAGAGCAATATTGGTAACAGAGAACAAAAAAAAAAATCTATGCAAAGATATTTTTTCTGTAGTGAAGATGAGGCGACGGTTCGGCCCGATCGTCCCATCACTGCTTCGTTAAAAACACTCCAGGCATCTCCATATGCAATTCGGGCTGCATTCCCGGAGCATGCATGCGACACTAGGCTTCGTGAAAAAATCAGTTGACGCGTGAAGCAGTCGCCATCTGTCGTCCCTCCCAATCCATTCCGCCTCTCACATGACTCACGTGTTGTCGGACAGAGCAGGACAGAACCGATCGTGACCACATCCCTATTAAGATTCAGGTCGCGACGGCTGTGTCGGCCAACCAATTTCGGGATGCCATTAGGTGGCAGTATACCTCCCCTTTCTCCTTCCCATCCCCTAGGCTGCGTGGGTGACACGTGACCTTACGGCCAGGACCAATGGCGGCCTCCAACGTCTCCCGTCACGAGTTCTGCACGTGTCTCACAGGGTGGCCAATGAATAGAGACAGAACTCGGTAAATCTTTGAGAGCTGAGAGAGAGCGGAATTTGAGAGTGGTGGTGGTTTCGTCTCACGTGATGGGAACGCAGCGATGTGCTGACGACAATGATCAGGTTTTTCCCTATATGGACCCTCTCATCCAACAGTTTTTTAATGGGCTTCGATATGGTAATGTCATTTGAGAGTTTCTCTAAGACACTAAAATTTGGTAAATTTGATGTTGACGATTAATTCGTTTGGAAAGGAAGATAACTAAATTTCTGTGATACAGAAACTAAAGCGGAATAACCATTATTTACCACGGAGCAAAGGGTTGGGTTGTTTTACCTCTGAGCGGCACTTTTTTGCACACCATGGGCTAAATGACCAGGTCACAAGGACGACAAAGGCTCAGAGAAGGTTGGGGGAGGGGACCCACTGGAACAGCTGTTGGGAGACAGATGGTAGCCTCCCGTCAAGGCCATCCAGCGTGTTCTTTAACGTGCACAGGGTATGGCTCTCCCGCACACGGGGCCACGGCTTAACGTCCCATCCGACAGACGGCGGCCTTTCCGAGTCCATCGGTGTCCCCTACTGACCGTGGGCAGGGCGGGGAATTTTGCGGAGATAAATCTCAACGCTGACCCAGCTGGGATTCGAACCTGGGAACTACAGATTACGAGCCTGGCGCGCTACCGACTGAGCCACCCCCGCCCCAAGAGCAAAGGGATCTCAGACGAATACATCCCTGATAATGCACGAGTACAGATCCGAATGCAGAAAAGATCGATTCTGAATGAAACAACGTCGTTCTGGTATGAAATATTTCCATCCGTTTAGTGATCTTTAAAAAATTTCTTGAAAGATTCGAGAAATACATAAGTGTTTCATATTTCGTGCGCCTCTGTTCCGATTACTAGAGTGGTTGCATCATGATGACTACTTTTTAGGCGCACTTTCGGCCATGATTTCTTCCGTATGGACGACAATGCTCTTCCTCCATTGGACTCATATTGGTACGATTGCCTTAAAAGTGACTCGACCTGAATCCAATTGAGCTCGTATGGGCTGCCTTAAGGAGATGAATATCACGAGTCTATTCTCATCTCCTGCATTGGGGCGGGGGTGGCTCAGTCGGTAGCGCGTCAGGCTCGTAATCTGTAGTTCCCAGGTTCGAGTCTCAGCTGGGTCAGCGTTGAGATTTATCTCCGCAAAATTTCCCGCCCTGCGCACGGTCACTAAGGGAAACCCGTGGGGTTGGAAAGGCCGCCGTCCGTCGGATGGGACGTTAAGCCGTGGCCCGTGTGCGGAAGAGCCATACCCTGTGCACGTTAAAGAACAAGCTGGATGGCCTTGACGGGAGGATACCATCTGTCTCCCAACAGCTGTTCCAGTGGGTCCCCTCCCCCAACCTTCTCTGAGCCTTCGGGGTCCATGTGACCTGGCCATTTAGCCCATAGTGTGCAAAAAAGTGCCGCTCAGAGGTAAAACAACCTAACCCACCTCCTTCACAGAGCCTTCCAAGAGCTCAAATCTGTTCTTGTGGGGGAGTAAGTTTTATTAACCACAATACGTCATCAACAGCCTCTTCAGCAGTATGAGAAAGAATTGCGTAAATTGTATAGCTGTCAGGGATGATTTATTAATATCTTAATAATATCTCTTGTCTTCTAATTCCAGCAATCCCATTATGGAAACTCATAACTCTCATATGAAACACTTATCTATATTACACAATTTCTCCATTAACCCATTTCCTGTTACTCAGTCATGTCACAATACATTCCAAACGACATTTAATTGTATTTCTTGAAAACCGTTTTCAGTTCTATGCATTCATCACCGCTTAATTTTGATCGCCTGTGCACTAAGAAACAGATCAAAGCATATGGATTCATAGTACAGTCGCTCAAAAAAGTATCCGAACACAGAATTCAGAAAAAATATCTGGCAACGTTTTTTTTTTAGAAATTAGTGATCTGGCAACCTTCGTGTCACGTGATTACAGAATTCAGGAAAAATATCTGGAGCGTGTACAGCAACTGTACACGCTCCAGTTACCGTTCACAGCAAACTGGAGCGTGTGCAGTTACTGCACACGCTCCAGTTTGCTGTGAACGGTAACTGCACACGCTCAATATTTCCGTGAGTGAGCCCACACGATCTAGTATCAAAATAATATGACCACCTACAGTCGCTCAAAAAAGTATCCGAACACTACGGTTGATAACAGAATTCAGAAAAAATATCTGGCAACCAATTTTTTAGAAATTAGTGATCTGGCAACCTTCGTGTCACGTGACACGAAGGTTGCCAGATCACTAATTTCTAAAAAAAAACGTTGCCAGATATTTTTTCTGAATTCTGTAATCAACCATAGTGTTCGGATATTTGTTTGAGCGACTGTACACATATTTGGAACGACGTTATAGTAGCGTGTGATAGCGAGTAGCAATTCTCTTCTAAAAACACTGAATTTTTTTTCCCCCTTAAAAAAAACCTGGAATAGCGATAGATATTGCCATGTGTTTAACTGGGTTGTTTGGGTTGTTTTACCTCTGAGCGGCACTTTTTTGCACACCATGGGTTAAATGGCCAGGTCACATGGACTCCGAAGGCTCAGAGAAGGTTTGGGGAGGGGACCCACTGGAACAGCTGTTGGGAAACAGATGGTAGCCTCCCGTCAAGGCCATCCAGCGTGTTCTTTAACGTGCACAGGGTATGGCTCTCCCGCACACGGGGCCACGGCTTAACGTCCCATCCGACGGACGGTGGCCTATTCCAAACCCATCGGTGTCCCTTACTGACCATGGGCAGGGCGGGAAATTTTGCGGAGATAAATCTCAACGCTGACCCAGCTGGGACTCGAACCTGGGAACTACAGATTACGAGCCTGGCGCGCTACCGACTGAGCCACCCCCGCCCCAAGTTTAACTGGGTATGTGTAAGTGAGTGTTCTGTAATAACGATTCTTGTTTTAAAAATCACCTTGAGTCCAGAAACAAGTGTCCTTGGCAAGTTGAGCTACCTGAGGAAGCAGTCGTTATTATTTATTAATAGCGAAAACCTCCTCCTGATGGCTTTGGGAAGAAAACTGCAATCAATATGTGCGGCATTTTAAAAACTTAATATTCATTATGTGTAAAGGTTATTGAAAAGACTGCCAATCATTGTCTTAATGAAAGAGAGTTTATTATTTTCTCTCTTTAACTGAATATCTATGCATTGAAAGAAAAGAGAGATTTTTTCAGTTTTTCCACCCTCTCTCTCTGCTCGTTTAGAGCTGCGAGCAAAAATTTGGCAGCCGATTCAGGGATGCTAAATGACATCTGGTGGCGCCTCGAGCAGCATCTGCAACGATCCCATCCTTTCTTTTGAGCCCATCATTAGCATATAATTCAACTTTTTCGCTCGAGGGCTCACGATGATTCGCGTCGGCAAACATCGTGATGCTTGTTCTTTAATTCACGGCCAATTACGTCATGTTTACCTTTGGATGCGAACAGAAGGGGAAGGAGAAAGATGGAGACGTTGAGAGAGGGGGGGGGAGAAGTGGAGGTCTGTCGACGATCAATGGTGCTCTTGACGAGATGACAGGATCTGCCTTGAGGAGGGAAAAGAATGAGCTCTTTGCAGATCCAGGTTTTGTCTTTCCCGCTGCATCACACTCGAGAAGTGATGTGGAGGCATCGAGAGGGTGAAAGAGGTGAAAATTGGAGAATGGAGGAGATGGGATGAAAGACCATCTCAAGGACCTTTAGAGGAGAGGTTATTTTAACCCTTTAGAGCGAACTGATAGACATCACGCTGGAGCCTTTGTGCTTCCTTCAAGTGATCACAGATTCATTCATTCCACTTTTTGTAGGGTGATCGCTCCTATCCATTCATTTTTGTCTCCTTTTTTTAATTTTGACGACGTCACATAGACTTAAATCTTAAGGGATTTAATTTTAACATTTTGTTCTTAATTTTCATTTTTTTAGATATTGCTTATTAAAACTAACTGATGGGAGAGAAAAAGTGATCGGGGGTTGAAAGGTAAGTAAAAAACTGACACCTTTGTCTGTTTATGGAAGTGATTGTTGTAATTCTCTCTCTGTCCTAAAAGCTTTGTTGCATTTTGTGGGTGGTGATCAGTTGAGAATCAGGAATTGGCATTTCATTACTGAATGGAGGATTAAGTATTGAAAGAGTTGGGTTGTTTTACCTCTGAGCGGCACTTTTTTGCACACCATGGGCTAAATGGCCTGGTCACATGGACCCCGAAGGCTCAGAGAAGGTTGGGGGAGGGGACCCACTGGAACAGCCGTTGGGAGACAGATGGTTGCCTCCCGTCAAGGCCATCCAGCGTGTTCTTTAACGTGCACAGGGTATGGCTCTTCCGCACACGGGGCCACGGCTTAACATCCCATCCGACGGACGGCGGCCTTTCCAAGCACATCGGTGTCCCCTACTGAACGTGGGCAGGGGGGGAATTTTGCGGAGATAAATCTCAACGCTGACCCAGCTGGGACTCGAACCTGGGAACTACAGATTACGAGCCTGGCGCGCTACCGACTGAGCCACCCCTGCCCCAAGCAGCAGATAGGGAATTGAAGAATAGTAAGAGGGAGCAGAAAAATAAAGATGGTAACAGAACAAACATTTAAAATAGAAAGTTGGAAAAGAAATATAAAGTTGAAGAGTTCATGAAAGAAACGCAACAGAAGGTGAAAGAGAGGAAAAGACAGAGGAAAGAGTAAAAAAAAGAAAAGTGAGAAAAAAAGAATGGAAAATATTCGCAGAACAAATGAGTTACAAAAAACGCCAAGGAAATAAGCGTAGAAAAAAATAATAAAAAATAGCTCGAAAATAAGCAAGAGGTAAAAAAAAAGAGTAGCATTTGAAAAGAGTAAGAAGAACGAAACGAAAAACAGATGAATGCGGTTGGAAAGGAAAAGTCGATTCGTATTAAGGGTAAAAAATGGGATTCAGAGTTGGGAGTTAATGGATACGTAGAGAGGAGGACACTTAGAGGAGGAAGAAGAGTAAAATGAAGATGATAAGACAAGAAAAAGGAGGAAGATGAAGATAAGAAGGAGGGAAACAAAAGGGAAGGAAAAGAGATTTGCTGCCAAAATCTGCAACCAAATTGAAATCAAAAGTACTTAAATATATGAAATTCCATTTCGATTGGTCCACGGTTGAGGGTGGAAATTAGAATTGATGTTGCGAAGAGTTTTCTCTGTTTGTGGTTGTTGCATTTCATTTCTCAAGCAAATGCATTCTCACCTCGCCCAGGATCATTAATCTTGAAAAGAAAAAGAAAAGGGGAAAACATCCTGGAAGATATTTAGGCATTTAAAGGATTTAAAAACAGAGGAAAAAACGCGAAAGACAGGCAAGTATTTATTTTATGTAAGTTAAAAAAAAAAGCTTTTTTGGTAAAGGGAAGCCTTAAGAGCTTTGAATGAAACGCAAGAAAATGAGATGACGTCAGATTCATCTTTTGTTCTGGTAATTTATTAACAATTCGGAATTCATTTTGTTATATAGGAAATTAAGTCATTGCAAATGGATTTGATAATTTTGAGCTGCAGTGTTTTACACACAATGGGCTAACAAGAACCCCAAGGAATTCAGAGGTAGTTGGAGAAAGGGGACACACTGAACAGCTGCTAGGAGACATGGGCGGGGGTGGCTCAGTCGGTAGCGCGCCGGGCTCGTAATCTGTAGTTCCCAGGTTCGAGTTCCAGCTGGGTCAGTGTTGAGATTTATCTCTGCAAAATTCCCCGCCCTGCTCACGGTCAGTAGGGGACACCGATGGACTTGGAAAGGCCGCCGTCCGTCGGATGGGACGTTAAGCCGTGGCCCCGTATGCGGGAGAACCATACCCTGTGCACGTTAAGAACACGCTGGATGGCCTTGACGGGAGGCTACCATCTGTCTCCCAACAGCTGTTCCAGTGGGTCCCCTCCCTCAACCTTCTCTGAGCCTTCGGGGTCCATGTGACCTGGCCATTTAGCCCATGGTGTGCAAAAAAGTGCCGCTCAGAGGTAAAACAACCCAAGCTAGGAGACAGATGGAAGCTTCCCATCAAGGCCATCCAGCGTGTTCTTTATCATGCACGGGGTGTGATTCTCCTAAACATAGGTCACGGCTTAATGTCCCATTCTACGGACGGCGTCTTTCTGACACCCTAAGTGTTTCCTTCCTCACCTCGGGCAGGGTCAAAAAATGGAGATAATAAAGAATTCGAAAGGAAGCATTTTTTTTTTCATCCGGCATGGTAATCCTGAAATAAAGATTATTTTTTGTGCACAAATTTTTCTATATTGTAACTGTGGGTTTCCATAATGTAACGATATCTCTAGTGGAAGGGATTTAGGGAATTGAGGGTTGAGATGCTTATTCAAGTATTATTAATTTAACTAACAATACTTAGTGGGTTTCACTGTAACATGGTATCAGTGCTATCGACAGGGTGTAGCATAGAGACAACCTGCCTCACGACGCCCGTGATATCCACCCATTCACTTTTCCTTTTCCTTAACCAGTTTTGCTTAATTTACGTTATATTTATCATTTTGGGGACTATTGTTTCATTTTGTGGACATTGCAATACTCGTCCCGAGCGTAGGAGTTGCGCATGCGCGACTCCGACCTTTTAGGGGGCGATTTTTAATTGTTTGCCTCACGGCGCGCCTAATCCGGCGACAGCCCTGCATGGTGTACATTTCTTCTCTACCTCTTGCTTTTCGTCTTTTCTCTCCACATAGTGTCCACATGAGGTATCCATATGCAGCAGGAGCGTAAGCACAGAATATTTTATCATCGAGGAGGTGGGGGGGGGAGGACTAAATGGTGACAGAAATGGCGATAGCAAAAATAATGCAAAAATCTTCATTTGATGTTGTTTAAAAGTCTATCTTTAAGTAATTCCTCTGAACATTTAATAAAGTAATAGCTAGATTAAAAACTAGATGTACAAAAGAAATGAATTTCTTAAACTATTATTTTCAAACATTTTTTTTGGGCGGGCGGGGGGGGGGGGCTCAGTCGGTAGCTTGCCAGGCTCGTAATCTGTAGTTCCCAGGTTCGAGTCCCAGCTGGGGACCCAGTGAGGACTCGAAGCGTTGAGATTTATCTCCGCAAAATTCCCCGCCCTGCCCACGGTCAGTAGGGGACACCGATGGGCTTGGAAAGGCCACCGTCCGTCGGATGGGACGTTAAGCCGTGGCCCCGTGTGCGGGAGAGAGCCATACCCTGTGCACGATAAAGAACACACTCGATGGCCTTGACGGGAGGCTACCATCTGTCTCCCACCAGCTGTTCCAGCGGGTCCCCTCCCCCAACATTCTCTGAGCCTTCGGGGTCCATGTGACCTGGCCATTTAGCCCATGGTGTGCAAAAAAGTGCCGCTCAGAGGTAAAACAACCCAACGTTAAAGAACACTCTGGATGGCCTTGACGAGAGGCTACCATCTGTCTCCCAACAGCTGTTCCAGTGGGTCCGCTCCCCCAACCTTCTCTGAGCCTTCGGGGTCCATGTGGCCTGGCCATTTAGCCCATGGTGTGCAAAAAAGTGCCGCAAAGAGGTAAGACAACCCAACCCAAACATTTTTTAAAGACCTTGAATTTTCTGGTGAAAAGTGAGAGGTGAGGCGTCAGGTTTCATGGCCGACCTTCTGAATGCGTGCCTAATGTGCAGTACACTTTTTCCTTTTATTCTTTTAGATGTCGTTAAGGCTTGAACTCTCAATTTCGGAGAAATCTTTTGTTAACTAATATTTAAAAAAATGTGTTAACTGTAACAGGTACGGAGTTAGAAAAAAGTAAAAAAAATGTAATTATTTCAGTGGTTTATGTCGTTCTGTGTGAACAAGGATGTTACTGAATTTGTAAAAAATGAAAATTCCCTTCAAGCAGCTGCTTGCCGCAGATATATCATACTACGTCATAGAGGAGATCTGTGAGGGGTTGGGTTGTTTTACCTCTGAGCGGCACTTTTTTGCACACCATGGGCTAAATGGCCAAGTCACATGGACCCCGAAGGCTCAGAGAGGGTTGGGGGAAGGGAACCCACTGGAACAGCTGTTGGGAGACAGATGGTAGCCTCCAGTCAAGGCCATCCAGCGTGTTCTTTAACGTTCACAGGGTATGGCTCTCCCGCACACGGGGGCCACGGCTTAACGTCCCATCCGACGGACGGCGGCCTTTCCAAGCCCATCGGTGTCCCCTACTGACCGTGGGCAGGGCGGGGAATTTTGCGGAGATAAATCTCAACGCTGACCCAGCTGGGACTCGAACCTGGGAACTATAGATTACGAGCCTGGCGCGCTACCGACTGAGCCACCCCCGCCCCGATCTGTGAGGAATGCGAGACCTCAGCAGAAAGACAACACAGAAAAGAATCATCCAGGTTCGAATCCCAGATCTTTCTGATCAATAGCCAAACGCGCTAATCACTCGGCCACCTTGAAGGCTGCAGAATTTGTTGTACCCTTACTCAATGAAAATATTCACAAGATCAGCGATATAATTTTCTCACAGAGCAAGAGTCCGACACACGAGTCCGCGATTTCATCACAGGGCAGAGAATATCAACTGCACATCTGTTACTTCCATGTTTTAGTTTAGTGATTCTCCAACCACGCATTCTGCACGTGTTCCAGCCAGCAATATGCAAAACAGCAGTGGAGAAAAGAAAAAAAATAACGAAAAAAAAAACAACAACTAAAGGATAAGAATTATGAATGATGACAGGAAGAGTTGGGAGGCTGCAAAAGGAGGCGGAGAGCAGATTCCAGCGACAGAAACAGCGAGGGGGCGAGTGACCTGTATTGTCTGCCGAAACGACCTTTCCGTTCGCAGCGGAACGTGTGATGCATCATGACTCGAAGTGAGAAGGGAAGAGTCCCTGCAGTTGTCATAGCAACCAACCGGAGATCGGTCCATGTGTTGGCAGCCGATGTAACCGAAACGGGTCTCGTGTCACCAACGGAAATCAGACCCTTCCACAGTGGTAGTGGGATTTCCGTCTGTAGACGTGCCAGCGGCTCCACACTATTATTGGTTTTTTTTCCTCTCCTGGTTGGTCTGCGGTCGGTATAATGTAGTCAGGGGTTCGTCGCTGATTCCCTATTCCTCCCTTCTTCGGCACCTATCTCCCTATCTTGGCAATGAATGTTCGCCCCTCCATACACGCCCCTCCTTACCCACCCCCTACACCCGCTGTTTCCTTGTCCGAGGGTTATTTTACGGCTGGTTGTAGATTGACGGCGTTATTGAGTCTGACAGGCCAAAACACTGACACAGGATAAGGATATATAGAATTACAGATTGTGCTTTGCTGTAGGGATGCCACTGAGAAAATCTCCCCCCCCCCAGCCCCTTTACCCCTCTTCTCATCTGATCTCGTGCTCGCTTATCAGTGTGTCGGAGTAACTCTCGCTTTCCCTTCTGATCTTTCATTTCCATGAACATGAAATTTTCATACAGATCCAGTTGATACTTCCTCCTCGCTGGATTCAAAATGCTAACTGATCGGAATTGACTCCTCGTGCTGAATACGTTTGCTGTGTTTTTTTTTTTTTTTTTTTTTTTTTTTGGTGGGGGGGGGTGGCTCAGTCGGTAGCGCGCCAGGTTCGTAATCTGTAGTTCCCAGGTTGGAGTCCCAGCTGGGTCAGCGTTGAAATTTATCTCCGCAAAAATTCCCCGCCCTGCCCATGGTCAGTAGGGGACACCGATGGGCTTGGAAAGGCCGCCGTCCGTCGGATGGGACGTTAAGCCGTGGCCCCGTGTGCGGGAGAGACATACCCTGTGCACGTTAAAGAACACGCTGGATGGCCTTGACGGGAGGCTACCATCTGTCTCCCAACAGCTGTTTCACTGGGTCCCCTCCCCCAACCTTCTCTGAGCCTTCGGGGTCCATGTGACCTGGCCATTTAGCCCATGGTGTGCAAAAATAGTGCCGCTCAGAGGTAAAACAACCCAACCCAACCTGTTTTTTTTTGTTTCGCGTTGTTAAGAAGAAAAGCGCGTGCTGCTTGATGCCCCTTTGAAGATGAACACATCTGAGATTTATAAAAAAAAACTTCAACACTGTCTGTATCTTTTTATCTGTCATCTTTAAGTAGTTTATTATGTGCCTTTGCGCAAATATTCAGAGAAGAGATTTAGGCACGAGATTTGTGTGCAGTGTCAGTGAGGATGCAGCTGAACTAATCCATCCTTGTTCGTGACATTGAGAAAAAAATAAATCTTAAAAGTGCAAGGAGAAAAAATGATTTCATTCAAAATAAATAATTCCAACGCAATGAAGGGAACAATAGAAGAAGAGGGAGTTAGTGATGCATGTTACCATGACAACACAGCTTCCTCCCTGGGCAGCACAACAGATGTAGTTCAGCTTAATTAACTTAAACCAATAATCATTTGCGATTATTTGGTAATTTCTTGTGAATAGAAGATTGATTTGGTATGAAATAATTGAAAATTGCGCGTAATCATTGAAGTGTTTTTTTAGGTTCCCATGCTACTATTATTTATTTTGTCACATTAAAACCATTTTACAGAAGGGTAGCAAAAAGTAATAAAGAATATTAAAAGTTGAGAATAATTACGCTTACTCTACTTTGGATGAGGAGGGCAGGTATTACAACCCAAAATAATTATTTTTTTAAATGCAAAATAACGTAAGAGTATTTATTTTTATTCTTCTTCTTTCTTTGTGGCATTTGGGCTCTCCATATATTTTAATTTTTTCCCATCTAGTTAAAGGTATTTGAAGTCAATGATTTACATTCGGCCAAGTCTTGAAATGGTTAATTCCCTTGTGGTAGGGCCATCTGCTATCGCAAATCCGATTTGATGATTTGTTCAGTGGCGGCTCGCGTATAGGCACTGTGGAACTGCAGCACCCCCCAATTTCAACTTGATATTATCGATAACATTTAATATAATGAGTCCTTTTTTCTTTAATTCTTTCTTTATACTTGTGCAATATATAATCCTTAAGCTTAATGTCAGTAGCCATCCCCCAGTTTATGAAAAAGATACAAAAATCTTTGTATGGAACTGTGCGCTTCACAGTACTAGCGGCGAAGTGTTTGACTGTTGTGCGCATGCGCACTTAGGAAGCTACATGCGAGGCTGCAAGGGAGAGAGAGCACTGTCGTTCCCGCAGTGCCGATCCTGGCGTGCTGGTTGAAGGTAGTCCTGCTTCCAGCTATTCTATTTGATTCATTTTTTTTGGGGGCAAATTAAAACAAGAAGAATAGATTTCATTTTTAAATGAATAGATTAAGCTTGAACTGTAACAATTTAGGTTAAAGTAAGTAAAAAATGTTTGATTTTGTTCTTTTAGGATTTTATCAAGTTTGTGAATAAATTTTCTTTTTATACATGTTTGTTCCCTTTTACACAATTTTAAAACAAAGGCTAAAAATTTTCTGGAGCAGCACCCCCACTAATTTTAGCTACGAGCCGCCACTGGATTTGATTAATAATTCACTGAATGATCAATTAATTCGTTAATTGTTACCAGATTGCCTCCGTTTGTTCGAATCAGTGAACGAGGTTTGGAACTATATCACGCCGATTACAGCCAGTACAGAATAGGGCAAAAAAATGTACAGGCGTGTGTTTCTGACGGGATTCTAGAAAAACGGTACAAAACACAGTTCCGGTATTATTTTTTCCTGAAATTATTTTGCCTCAATAGTTCAATATAGATCCAAGATAAGCGATAAAAACAAAATAACTACGATAACTGGATTCCCGGCGGTTAATCCTTCATTCGTATAAGCATATAAATACTTCGCATTTCTTATAAAATATCGTAGGACGGACTTATTCGTTAAAAATGAAATAGCAAGGAATTTTTTCCTTTTCCCTTCATTCGGCGTTCAGCGAAAGTTTCTCTCGTGAAATCTTGCACTGTCGCAGCGCATTTTAGCGGCAGCATTCTCCTATTCCAGAATACATTTTTAGGCGCATATTATATTTTTCAGCATCCCTGTTAACGTGACCCAGGGCTCAAGTTACATTTTTCAGCATCCCGCTTAAACCAACCCAGGGCGCACATTACATTTTTCAGCATCCCGCTTAAACCAACCCAGGGCGCACATTACATTTTTCAACATCTCGGTTAATCCGACCCAGGGCTCACGTTACATTTTTCAACATCCTGGTTAATTCAACCCAGGGCGCGCATTAATTTTTTAACATCTCGGTTAATCCGGCCCAGGTCACACATTACATTTTTCAACATCTCGGTTAATCCGACCCAGGTCGCACATTACATTTTTCAACATCCCGGTTAATCCGACCCAGGACGCACATTACATTTTTCAACATCTCGGTTAATCCGACCCAGGGCGCACATTACATTTTTTGACATCTCGGTTAATCCGACCCAGGGCGCACATTACATTTTTTGACATCTCGGTTAATCCGACCCAGGGCGCACATTACATTTTTCAACATCCCGGTTAATCTGACCCAGGGCGCACATTACATTTTTCAACATCTCGGTTAATCCGACTCAGGACGCACATTACATTTTTCAACATCCCGGTTAAACCGACCCAGGACGCACATTACATTTTTCAACATCCCGGTTAAACCGAACCACGGCGCACATTACATTTTTCGACATCCTGCTTAATCCGACCCAGGTCACACATTACATTTTTCAACATTCCGGTTAATCCGACCCAGGGCGCACGTTACATTTTTTGACATCTCGGTTAATCCGACCCAGGGCGCACATTACATTTTTCAACATCCCGGTTAATCTGACCCAGGGCGCACATTACATTTTTCAACATCTCGGTTAATCCGACCCAGGACGCACATTACATTTTTCAACATCCCGGTTAAACCGACCCAGGACGCACATTACATTTTTCAACATCCCGGTTAATCCGACCCAGGGCGCACATTACATTTTTCAACATCTCGGTTAATCCGACCCAGGGCACATATTACATTTTTCAACATTTCGGTTAATCCGACCCAGGGCACATATTACATTTTTCAACATCCCGGTTAATCCGACCCAGGACGCACATTACACTTTTCAACACCCCGGTTAATCTGACCCAGGGCGTATATTACATTTTTCAACATCCCGGTTAATCAGACCCAAAGTAATCGAGAGTCTTCTGTACATATTTCCCATGCTTTCGAAATTGTTCTTTGATAATTAATATCATTGCATAATAAGTGATATACATATATGTTTATTATGTTTTTTGGTTCTGTTTCCGCTATTAAAATTATGTAAAAAGGAGTGGACATGGTCCGTTTTAACCCCTAAATCCGGCCCTGAGCACATCGTATAAATTCTCTTTAAATCTGATTCGTTCTTTTGCTTGCAATTAATATTTTGCGTTATATTAGTAAAGTTTTCAATTCGTAAACGAGTCTTCATGTGTACACCAACCTTAGTAGATCATCCGCATCTCCTAACTAGTGGGGGCGGGGGTGGCTCAGTCGGTAGCGCGCCAGGCTCGTAATCTGTAGTTCCCAGGTTCGAGTCCCAGCTGGGTCAGCGTTGAGATTTATCTCCGCAAAATTCCACGCCCTGCCCACGGTCAGTAGAGGACACCGATGGACTTGGAAAGGCCGCCGTCCGTCGGATGGGACGTTAAGCCGTAGCCCCGTGTGCGGGAGAGCCATACCCTGTGCACCGTGTGGCCCCGTGTGCGGGAGAGCCATACCCTGTGTTAAAGAACATGCTGGATGGCCTTGACGGGAGTCTGCCATCTGTCTCCCAACAGCTGTTCCAGTGGGTCCCCTCCCCCAACCTTCTCTGAGCCTTCGGGGTCCATGTGACCTGGCCATTTAGCCCATGGTGTGCAAAAAAGTGCCGCTCAGAGGTAAAACAACCCAACAACAATCTCCTAACTAGTGAGCAGAGAGAAAAGTCTCAGCTTCTCTGGTAAAGGAACTTCTCTTCTGAGATAAGTGAATTCCCTGCGGGCTCTAGGGGCCAGGAGTGACCACCGTTGGGAATGGCTACTAACAGTTTCAGGAAGTTCATTCCCGTGTACGTCAATTAGTTAAAGGAAGCAACCAGTAGAAGTGGTTGCTGCGTGGCGGAGCGTGACCTGACTGAAACACTTGAACATCCACTCAACCCGTTTGCTCTCGGGCCTCACAGATCGCAGCACCATCTTAACTTAGATGAATATATGCAAAGTATTTCTTTCTAACAGGAGTAGACGACTTAATCATGATGGAGTTTTCAGACTTGAGAATTGAATCAGAAGGGTTGGTTTGGGCCCCGCCCTGCCCACGGTCAGTAGGGGACACCGATGGGCTTGGAAAGGCCGCGGTCCGTCGGATGGGACGTTAAGCCGTGGCCCCGTGTACGGGAGAGCCATACCCTGTGCACGTTAAAGAACACGCTGGATGGCCTTGACGGGAGGCTACCATCTGTCTCCCAACAGCTATTCCAGTGGGTCCCCTCCCCTAACCTTCTCTGAGCCTTCGGGGTCCATGTGATATGGCCATTTAGCCCATGGTGTGCAAAAAAGTGCCGCTCAGAGGTAAAACAACCCAACAACAATCTCCTAACTAGTGAGCAGAGAGAAAAGTCTCAGCTTCTCTGGTAAAGGAACTTCTCTTCTGAGATAAGTGAATTCCCTGCGGGCTCTAGGGGCCAGGAGTGACCACCGTTGGGAATGGCTACTAACAGTTTCAGGAAGTTCATTCCCGTGTACGTCAATTAGTTAAAGGAAGCAACCAGTAGAAGTGGTTGCTGCGTGGCGGAGCGTGACCTGACTGAAACACTTGAACATCCACTCAACCCGTTTGCTCTCGGGCCTCACAGATCGCAGCACCATCTTAACTTAGATGAATATATGCAAAGTATTTCTTTCTAACAGGAGTAGACGACTTAATCATGATGGAGTTTTCAGACTTGAGAATTGAATCAGAAGGGTTGGGTTGGGCCCCGCCCTGCCCACGGTCAGTAGGGGACACCGATGGGCTTGGAAAGGCCGCGGTCCGTCGGATGGGACGTTAAGCCGTGGCCCCGTGTACGGGAGAGCCATACCCTGTGCACGTTAAAGAACACGCTGGATGGCCTTGACGGGAGGCTACCATCTGTCTCCCAACAGCTGTTCCAGTGGGTCCCCTCCCCCAACCTTCTCTGAGCCTTCGGGGTCCTTGTGGCCTGGCCATTTAGCCCATGGTGTGCAAAAAAGTGCCGCTCAGAGGTAAAACAATCCAATCAATCCAATGAGTTGGGCTGTTTTACCTCTGAACTGAACTTTTTTGCACGTAATGGGCTAAATAGCCAGGTTACAAGGGCCATGAGGGCTCAGAAAAGGTTGGGGGAGGAGACCCACTGGACAGCAGTTAGATGACAGAGGTAGCCTCTCGTTAAGGCCATCCAGCGTGTTCTTTAACGTGCACAGAGTATGGCTCTCCCGCACACGGGTTCCACGTCTTAACGTCCGATCCGACGGACGGCGGCGTTTACCAAACCCATCGGTGTCCCCTACTGACCGTGGGCAGGGCGGGAAATTTTGCGGAGATAAATCTCAACGCTGACCCAGCTGGGACTCGAACCTGGGAACTACAGATTACGTTTCCTGGCGCGCTATCGACCGAGCCACCCCCGCCCCTATTTTTTGTGTGAAGATCAAACGAATTTACATTGATGACATTATCCGTAATTTTAAGTTAATTTACATTGTTAAACGTCGAAATAAATATTTTGATGCTTACTTTTAAAAAGTTTTGTTTTTGAGTGAAAAAAATATAATTTAAGGAAATGCCTTTTTCAGTCGATTTTTTTTATACTTAATGAATAATCTTAGATGAAAGAAAAAAAGAGAAAATAAAACCAATTTTGCGAAGTCTTAAGCATCTTCTAAGCACTTTTCGTTTCCTTTCTCTGTTAAAAGAAGAAAGCTTTTCCTTGCTAATTCATTAATTTTAATATACTAAAATTTTCACAGTTTTAACAGAAAGCAAAAGCAGTAGTGATTTACACTAATTTCTAAAAAAAAATCTTTGCGGATATTTTTTCTGAATTCTGTAATCAACCATAGTGTTCGGATGTTTTTTTGAGCGACTGTAGGTGGTCATATTATTTTGATACTAGATCGTGTGGGCTCACTCACGGAAATATTGAGCGTGTGCAGTTACCGTTCACAGCAAACTGGAGCGTGTGCAGTAACTGCACACGCTCCAGTTTGCTGTGAACGGTAACTGGAGCGCGTACAGTTGGTGTACACGCTCCAGATATTTTTCCTGAATTCTGTAATCACATGACACGAAAGTTATCAGATCACTAATTTCTAAAAAAAATCTTTGCGTATATATTTTCTGAATTCTGTAATCAACCATAGTGTTCGGATGTTTTTTTGAGCGACTGTAGGTGGTCATATTATTTTGATACCAGATCGTGTGTGCTCACTCACGGAAATATTGAGCGTGTGCAGTTACCGTTCACAGCAAACTGGAGCGTGTGCAGTAACTGCACACGCTCCAGTTTGCTGTGAACGGTAACTGGAGCGCGTACAGTTGGTGTACACGCTCCAGATATTTTTCCTGAATTCTGTAATCACATGACACGAAAGTTATCAGATCACTAATTTCTAAAAAAAATCTTTGCGTATATATTTTCTGAATTCTGTAATCAACCATAGTGTTCGGATGTTTTTTTGAGCGACTGTAGGTGGTCATATTATTTTGATACTAGATCGTGTGGGCTCACTCACGGAAATATTGAGCGTGTGCAGTTACCGTCCACAGCAAACTGGAGCGTGTGCAGTAACTGCACACGCTCCAGTTTGCTGTGAACGGTAACTGGAGCGCGTACAGTTGGTGTACACGCTCCAGATATTTTTCCTGAATTCTGTAATCACATGACACGAAAGTTATCAGATCACTAATTTCTAAAAAAAATCTTTGCGTATATATTTTCTGAATTCTGTAATCAACCATAGTGTTCGGATGTTTTTTTGAGCGACTGTAGGTGGTCATATTATTTTGATACTAGATCGTGTGGGCTCACTCACGGAAATATTGAGCGTGTGCAGTTACCGTCCACAGCAAACTGGAGCGTGTGCAGTAACTGCACACGCTCCAGTTTGCTGTGAACGGTAACTGGAGCGCGTACAGTTGGTGTACACGCTCCAGATATTTTTCCTGAATTCTGTAATCACATGACACGAAAGTTATCAGATCACTAATTTCTAAAAAAAATCTTTGCGTATATATTTTCTGAATTCTGTAATCAACCATAGTGTTCGGATGTTTTTTTGAGCGACTGTAGGTGGTCATATTATTTTGATACTAGATCGTGTGGGCTCACTCACGGAAATATTGAGCGTGTGCAGTTACCGTTCACAGCAAACTGGAGCGTGTGCAGTAACTGCACACGCTCCAGTTTGCTGTGAACGGTAACTGGAGCGCGTACAGTTGGTGTACACGCTCCAGATATTTTTCCTGAATTCTGTAATCACATGACACGAAAGTTATCAGATCACTAATTTCTAAAAAAAATCTTTGCGTATATATTTTCTGAATTCTGTAATCAACCATAGTGTTCGGATGTTTTTTTGAGCGACTGTAGGTGGTCATATTATTTTGATACCAGATCGTGTGTGCTCACTCACGGAAATATTGAGCGTGTGCAGTTACCGTTCACAGCAAACTGGAGCGTGTGCAGTAACTGCACACGCTCCAGTTTGCTGTGAACGGTAACTGGAGCGCGTACAGTTGGTGTACACGCTCCAGATATTTTTCCTGAATTCTGTAATCACATGACACGAAAGTTATCAGATCACTAATTTCTAAAAAAAATCTTTGCGTATATATTTTCTGAATTCTGTAATCAACCATAGTGTTCGGATGTTTTTTTGAGCGACTGTAGGTGGTCATATTATTTTGATACTAGATCGTGTGGGCTCACTCACGGAAATATTGAGCGTGTGCAGTTACCGTTCACAGCAAACTGGAGCGTGTGCAGTAACTGCACACGCTCCAGTTTGCTGTGAACGGTAACTGGAGCGCGTACAGTTGGTGTACACGCTCCAGATATTTTTCCTGAATTCTGTAATCACATGACACGAAAGTTATCAGATCACTAATTTCTAAAAAAAATCTTTGCGTATATATTTTCTGAATTCTGTAATCAACCATAGTGTTCGGATGTTTTTTTGAGCGACTGTAGGTGGTCATATTATTTTGATACTAGATCGTGTGGGCTCACTCACGGAAATATTGAGCGTGTGCAGTTACCGTTCACAGCAAACTGGAGCGTGTGCAGTAACTGCACACGCTCCAGTTTGCTGTGAACGGTAACTGGAGCGTGTACAGTTGCTGTACACGCTCCAGATATTTTTCCTGAATTCTGTAATCACGTGACACGAAAGTTACCAGATCACTAATTTCTGAAAAAAAATCGTTGCCAGATATTTTTTCTCAATTCTGTAATCAACCATAGTGTTCGGATACTTTTTTTCAGCGAACTGTATATCATCGTAAAGAAATATCCCATGAAGATTATGGAATGTTCGATTATGTTACAGTTATCTCTTTCACTGAATATGTTCGTTTTATAAATGAAGTTTATTTTATTAATTTTTATGCAGATTTCTGGCTTTCGATCTTTTCCGGATAAATAGAAACACACCCATTCTTTCATTGTTTAAGTAAATTAGGCACGGGCATGTGACGTCGAATGTTTTCCATCAGTGACGTTAGATTTAATATAACTGCAATAAATTTCCACAGAAAAATTGGAACATAGTAACGTTCTGAGGTTATTATTCTAACAATGCTTTCGACATCATTATTGAAGTAAGTCAGAGCTCGCAACAATTCGTGAAGAAGAAGCAGAAGGATCGTCGAGAATGAATATTGTATGATCGACATGGTATTAATTTAATATTTTGTTAATTGTTATTGAACTCGGATGAGAGAACACTTCCAGTGCAGAACAAAGCTCTATTATCAGAGTAGTGTTCTGTTCTTCTCAACACATCTCCATTTCTTTGCCGACCCTCCTAAGCTACTCCTCCGACCCTCCTAAGCTACTCCTCCTACCCTCCTAAGCTACTCCTCCTACCCTCCTAAGCTACTCCTCCTACCCTCCTAAGCAACTACTCCTACCCTCCTAAGCAACTACTCCGACCCTCCTAAGCTACTCCTCCTACCCTCCTAAGCTACTACTCCGACCCTCCTAGGCTACTACTCCTACCCTCCTAAGCTACCTGAAGAGAAATGTGAGCTGCAATTTCCGCCATATTCCTTAGCAGCCTTGCCTCTCACAGTTCTCGCAGATCGTTGCACACAAGACACGCTTAGCTTTTTATGCCTTGGCTGCAGAACAGATTAACCTGTGCCGGAAACACTGCGGCTATGACAAGTGTTGCGTTGTTGCTATAGCAACGGGCTTGCCTGCGTCTGCCACATTTGTGACCCTTTGTAATTCGCCAATTGTAACTGTTGATCGAAAAGAAATTTCAGAAATTTTTAAGGCGATTACATTAACAACTTGGAGAAGGATCTTTCTAACAGCATATTTATTTTGTAAAAGATTGAAAACAGAAAGATTCAATTTCTAAAGATATTAAGTTATTTTGAAAATGCATTCGTCACTTTCTCTGTTGTATCAATTATTCATCTGAGATTGCTTTTTTTTTTGATGAGTCGGGAAATTGATACATTTTTATGAACTCTGACAGACGTGACCATGTTCTCCTGACAGCATCTTCCATGTCTAATTATTTAGTTCTGTTTGATACATTTCGATCAGAGGTCCCTAATTAATTTGATTGGAGGATCACATTTTAAACTAACCTTGGTCAAGGAAAGCATTATTGAAAGTAGAAATATACCATTTAAAAAAAACCAATTATTCGTGATTTATCTCACTACATCTTGTGCATAATATCTATTTGTCTGAATAATTAATCAATATTTAAATTCATGGTTTTCATCACGACTTGATTTAGGCGGATAAATCAAGTTGTTGTTGTTGTTTTACCTCTGAGCGGCACTTTTTTGCACACCATGGGCTAAATGGCCAGGTCACATGGACCCCGAAGGCTCAGAGAAGGTTGGGGGAGGGGACCCACTGGAACAGCTGTTGGGAGACAGATGGTAGCCTCCCGTCAAGGCCATCCAGCGTGTTCTTTAACGTGCACAGGGTATGGCTCTCCCGCACACGGGGCCACGGCTTAACGTCCCATCCGACGGACGGCGGCCTTTCCAAGCCCATCGGTGTCCCCTACTGACCGTGGGCAGGGCGGGGAATTTTGCGGAGATAAATCTCAACGCTGACCCAGCTGGGACTCGAACCTGGGAACTACAGATTACGAGCCTGGCGCGCTACCGACTGAGCCACCCCCGCCCCGGATAAATCAAGAGATGTTTTACTTTTTAAGAGATACTCTCTGATAATTCCTTTTCAGCTCACCATTTACTCCACAATTTGATTTGTTAACTAAAAAAGTATTATAGTTAATTATTTTTAAAAAATGTATAATGAGAGAGCCTGTATAAGGACCTCTCAAATATCTGTAACGTTGAATAAATAAATAAATTTAAAAAAGAAAAATTTCGGAAAATCATAAAATATTTTTTATCTCGTTTCAAAGTTGTTTTCTGAATTCTATTCTTTGTTTAAGTGTTGCTTAAAATGCTTTGAATAAGTTTCGGATAGCTAATTTACATCATTTCCGATCTCAGTTGTACTCTATTCTTTTTTCTGCGATCTGCGAGAACTGTGAGAGGCAAGGCTGCTAAGGAAAATGGCGGAAATTGCAGCTCACATTTCTCTTCAGGTAGCTTAGGAGGATAGGAGTAGTAGCTTAGGAGGATCGGAGTAGTAGCTTAGGAGGATCGGAGTAGTAGCTTAGGAGGATCGGAGTAGTAGCTTAGGAGGGTCAGCTGTGTTCCCCATCCCGATGCTCTCTCTCTTCTCACCAAGATCTGAAATGAGAAGGAATCTGCATCTGTAAAAAATCCACTTCAAAAGAGGTGAATAGCTACAAGTGATTAAAATGTAGGTTACACCACAGTGTTCTAATTATTCCGGGGATGAGTCCACTCGCTGACCATTAAATTTCTTCCTAGATCCGATCTTGTTGGGATGTTTAAGAGAATTAAGAGGGGTGGAGGGTGGTAAACTCCCTTTGTCTGCTGTCCCAACATTTACCTTCAGCATATCAAAGAGTACAGCAAATGTTCCTCTCCGCCAGAAACAGAAGAGGACATGTGTGTGAAATGACATCGTCGCCTCATTCTGCTGAAGGAGAGAAAACGTGAAATACCGAGCATCAAATAAATAAAAAAAAGGTTTAAAGTGCTCCTCAGTTCTCTCCTCCTTTACCAAAAATGGCTTTTCACAAAACCACCCGAACAGTGCTAATGTCATGACAACAGATGTTGTTTATACATCGGTTATACCGAACTTGTTGCAGTGTAAATGAATGCTTCTTTCCCCCCACCCTTCCCCCTTAACAGTTGTTCCTTCCGCATCCTCCCTTTCCCCTTTCGCGACACAGTGATGGCTATAATTGCATTTTTTTCTCTCTGGAGTGACGTCTGCAGCGGGAGATAAGGCAACAACAGACACTCCGAACGGCAGCTGTGTTCCCCATCCCCATCCCGATGCTCTCTCTCTTCTCCTCCCATTATCTGCGTCTGACGGAATGATAGGTGCTCCGCAGTCTCCCCTCCCCCACATCAGCTTGGTCACGAGCTGGAGGGGAGAGTTGGGAGGAGAGAGCTCTGTGAATCACGCGACAGTTGTCACGAGCGGAAGACAAGTGCCCTGTGTCACGAGCAGCATGTGTGGACTTCCCAGAGACTGTACCGCGTGATGCAGGTTAAGTTCACAGCCCCCAACAGAATTAAGGTTGATGGCTTACAACGAAGGTTAGAGAGCGGATGAGAGGCCAGAGGGCGTCGCCATGGTACCGGGGTCCGGAGAGGTGGTGGCGTGACCACAGCTGGAGATGTTTGATAGGAATTTTAGGAGTCTGCTTTCGTTTAAAACAGCTTCTTTCAGTCCATAGAATTTTATTGCTCTGTGACGCGGATAGTAAAAAAAAAGAATGAGCAGTCTTGAAAATGGTTTACAAGGGTACTTTTGAAACGATTCCTTTTCTCTGTAGAGTTCTTATGGGATTGGAAGATGTCTGTTAAACTCTCAGAACCAAGAACTAGAGACTATAAAAGTGCACATGATATCTGTAAATGTATCAACAGAGTGTTACCGTTATTTACACATGTGGGAAAAAACACGTCAGTTTTCTGCAAATGTTATGCACATTCCTAACTTTTTCCAAACGCTTACTCGCACTTTAATTTATTTAACAAAGAGTCTGTTATTTTAAAATTGCTCTTTATATTCCATAAAAGCATTTGCATGAAGCTGATTTGCGATCTGCAGAGAAATGCATCAGCAGAGAAAAAAAATCATTTAACGGATGATTTCAACGAGATTAAATATCAATAAATTAGTTTCACGAAAAATGAATTTCATTTGAATATCACCTTGTGATTTTAACGTGTAATTGCAACAACTTTTAAACTGATACTTTTGCAAACCATGAAAAGGTATACCTTAAAACAAAATGCTCTTCAAGCAGCCGCTTACCTCAATGGTCTGACCAGGAGCCTGTCTGTTTTGTATTCCGTTGAAATGCTCTCTAATTGGGTTGTTTTACCTCTGAGCGGCACTTTTTTGCACACCATGGTCTAAATGGCCAGGTCACATGGACCCCGAAGGCTCAGAGAAGGTTGGGGGAGGGAACCCACTGGAACAGCTGTTGGGAGACAGATGGTAGCCCCCGTCAAGGCCATCCAGCGTGTTCTTTAACGTGCACAGGGTATGACTCTCCCGCACACGGGGCCACGGCTTAGCGTCCCATCCGACGGACGGCGGCCTTTCCAAGCCCATCGGTGTCCCCTACTGACCGTGGGCAGGACGGGGAATTTTGCGGAAATAAATCTCAACGCTGACCCAGTTGGGACTCGAACCTGGGAACTACAGATTACGAGCCTGGCGCGCTACCGACTGAGCCACCCCCGCCCCCGAAATGCTCTGTAAGGAAAGCGAGTCCTCAGCAGAAAGATAACCCAACCTCCTTGTATCCCTATACGCATCAGTTATAACAACTGATCGGTCTTTGTGTAAGTTAGGTTTTACCTCTGAGCTGCTTTTCATTTTTCACATAATGGGTTAGATCACAAGAACCCCAGAGAGTAACAGTTGAGTAGAGGAAGACGATCCATTGAACAACTATGAGTAAATAGATGTAAACATTCTGTCAAGATTATCATGTTCTTTCACATGCCGTGGCCGAGTGGTTAGCGTGCTTGGCTACTGATCAAAGGGACCTGGGTTCAAGCCTTGGGTAAGGGATAGTTGCTTTTCTGCAGAGGTTCCGCCATCCTCATAGACCTTCTCTACGTCGTATAAACTGGCAGGCTACTGTCAGACCTGGGCGGGGGTGGCTCAGTCGGTAGCGCGCAAGGCTCGTAATCTATAGTTCCCAGGTTCGAGTCCCAGCTGGGTCAGCGTTGAGGTTTATCTCCGGAAAACTCCCCGCCCTGCCCATGGTCAGTAGCGGACACCGATTGGCATGGAAAAGCCGTCGTCCGTCGGATGGGACGTTAAGCCGTGGCCCCGTGTATGGGAGAGCCATACTCTGTGCACGTTAAAGAACACGCTGGATGGCCTTGACGGGAGGCTACCATCTGTCTCCCAACAGCTGTTCCAGTGGGTCCCCTCCCCCAACCTTCTCTGAGCCTTCGCGGTCCATGTGACCTGGCCATTTAGCCCATGGTGTGCAAAAACGTGCCGCTCAGAGGTAAAACAACCCAACCCAATCCTGTCAGACCTCTGTGGGAAGCAGCTGCTTGAGGGTGGATTTATTTTTTTTAAACTTGCACAGCATATGGCACTTTTGCTTAACATGTTAATAGCATTACGCCTTATCTGATGGACGGCGATCTTTCCAAGGTCATTTGAGTCCCCCTTTTGCACCGAGAACAGAACTGGAGTCATTTGTGTGGAGCATTTTGTTTATTGTTTTATTTTGTAACTTGTTAGATTCTGTTGCATATCAGCTTCATTTTTTGATGTATTATCTTACAGAAGGTTGATAAAGGTCGATACAGATCTATAGTTAATCAAAGAACTCCTACATTATTTTTTTCCATGTTCTTGTATAATTTTGTACTTGTATAATCTTATAACAATTTACATACCTGTGTTTGATGTCTTCGGATTTTGCTTTTAGCTGGAGACATAAGTAGCTAAAAACACGGGAACGACACTCATTCCTACTTTTGGTTCAAGTCCCATAATAAAAAAATAAAATAAATACCCCCTCAAACAGCTGCTTGCCACAGAGGTCTGACAGGAGCCTGTCAGTTTATATACCATAGCAGAAGGTCTGAGAGCATGGCAGGACCTCAGCAGAAAAACGACACAAACAGCCATGCCTTACCCGGGGCTCGAACCCAGGTCCCGTAGATCAGTAGCCAAGCGCGCTAACCACTCGGCCATGGGACGGCTCAAGTCCCATAACTGAATGCAAAAAGAAATTCCTAAAATAAAGAGAACTTTCTACGTGGATATTTTACTGTAATTAAAGTTAAACAAATAAAATTATTCAAACTACCAGAGGAGAATTATTGAACGATATCAACGCCGAACTTCACTAAAAAAAATTACCGAAGTTGTTAGAGATACATTTTTTTTCCTATCTGAAACCAAATCCTCGTGAATTATTAATACTCTAAAGTGGTGGGTTAATCATCCAGAATGATGCATAATAAGATCCCGATTTTCCAATCCAGAACCTTTGGATCTTAGCAGGAATGACAGAATCTCGAAGAGTCTTGTTTGAACTATTGACCTCGCTCTCGATTCTCAAGTATCTGCACACAGGGAGTAACACCATTGATTAAAACTGCTGACTTTCACAGAAAAAGTAAAATATATGTTTAAAGTATACTCACGCGTCAGGACCGTAGTATTTAATAACGCAGGATTCAAGAGCTTTTTTTCGTTTTCCAAATTTTCTAGCAGAAACTTTTTCTTCCTTCATAAGTAATATTAAAAAAGTTTTAGTTTTAGAGTAACAAAAAGAAATTGGCTCATTAAGCGTCGTCTCCATTTTTTCTTCGTCTCATTAGCGCTATAAAGGCCTCTTTTTTTTTAAAGACTCTCGTCAGTTTTAGAGTTTTGTTTTTAGCTGATTAAAATTCAATAGAAAAGAAGTAATGCAATGAGAGACGCGTACATATTTTTTTTAAAAAAAAGCACAATTCTGATCTACAAAGGAACGGGGGCGGGGGTGGCTTAGTAGGTAGCGCGCCAGGCTCGTAATCTGTAGTTCCCAGGTTCGAGTCCCAGCTGGGTCAGCGTTGAGATTTATCTCCGCAAAATTCCCTGCCCTGCCCACGGTCAGTAGGGGACACCGATGGGCTTGGAAAGGCCGCCGTCCGTCGGATGGGACGTTAAGCCGTGATCCCGAGTGCGGGCGAGCTCATACCCTGTGCACGTTGAAGAACACGCTGGATGGCCTTGACGGGAGGCTACCATCTGTCTCCCAACAGCTGTTCCAGTGGGGCCCCTCCCCCAACCTTGTCTGAGCCTTCGGGGTCCATGTGACCTGGCCATTTAGCCCATGGTATGCAAAAAAGTGCCGCTCAGAGGTAAAACAACCCAACCCAACAAAGGAACGGCAATTGTGATGGAGGTAGTGAGAGTAGCAGCAGTAGTCTGTCCCCGGGGAGGGTTAAATACCTCCCCCTCTTGAGGGCCTGATTAACAAATATTTCCTAATAAAGTCACTAAAAATCAGAGACTAAAGAATCAATAACTTTTCCCTTTAGATGCAAACTTGTCAACTCCCACACACCTTTTTGGTAATTTCTTGGTACATCAGTGGTAGAAACATAGTAACTGAGTAGACTATGATACTGCACAGTTAATGCACCGACAGTTCTCATAAATGATAGGTCAATAATTTTCAGTTACCTGTCACTCAACCTATGATCTAGGCAAGCCTGAAATGAAATGGCGGGCTGCTATAGAAATATATAATCAATAACTTACATGCACGTATAACCAACGCAAAAAAACTAAAATGAGACATAAGCAATATAATTTTATTAAAATTATTTTTTTAATGAAAATTTGCTGCCCTGAAGTTCAACGTCTTGTCCTCTATACGTTCTTTTTCTCTTTCCAAACTAACTTATTTGTCATCAGTAGCTCGCGGGAAGCTCAAAAAAATGTGGAGAGCAGTAGTTTGCCCAGACCTGATCTAGAATTGTCAAGACGTGGACTGCGCAGACTCATTGTCTCCCCAGCTTCCATTCACACAACGTCTGATACGAATTATAATCCATCATCCTATTCACGGATGGATGGAGCGGGGGTGGCTCAGTCGGTAGCGCACCAGGTTCGAGTCCCAGCTGGGTCAGCGTTGAGATTTATCTCCACAAAATTTCCCGCCCTGCCCACGGTCAGTAAGGGACACCGATGGGTTTGGAATAGGCCGCCGTCCGTCGGATGGGACGTTAAGCCGTGTGTGAGAGAGCCATACCTTGTGCAAGTTAAAGAACACGGTGGATGGCCTTGATGGGAGGCTACCTATTTGATTTTTTTTTTGTCACGTGACACGAAGGTTGTCAGATCACTAATTTCTGAAAAAATCGTTGCCAGATATTTTTTAAATTCTGTAATCAACCATGGTGTTCGGATATTTTTTGAGCGACTGTACACATCCCTGCAACATTCTTTGGGAGATGTCTACGGCATATGCAAATGAAGGCGTCATTCAAATCTCGCCAACTTAGGAAATAAATTTTTTGCTGAGAAACATTACAGGAAATAAATCGATGATCTCACACACATATTTTAAAATATCAATTTTCAACAATATTCGTTTAATTTTTAAAGCGTTTAATTTTTAAAACATTTACCAGCAGACGCTTCTCATGCTACATACTTTTTTTTCTCAAAATTAGAAGAAACTTAAAGAATCATTATGAAAACATGTAAAATAGCATTTGCTTAGTAGATGATTTGTTATAACAGTTATCATTTGTGTTTCAATTAATTGTTGAGGAAATTCTTATCACTAGTAATAAATAAAAAAAATTAAATAACCTCTCAAGCAGATGCTTGCTGCAGTGGTCTGACAGGAGCCTGTCAATTTATATGCCAATGTAGAAGATCTGAGAGGACTGCAAGACCTCAGCAGAAAACCGACACATACATCCAGGCCTTACCCGAAGCTCGAACCCAGGTCCCTTAGATCAGTAGCCAAACAGATATTAAAAGGTTAAGCTTCCGTAACTTTTCAAATATTAAAGTTATGAAATATGGTTTTTGATAAATAATAGTTAGATAACTTGGATTTATTTGCAGTAACGTTTTATCGTTAAAATTTTATTTTCAAAGTTAGGGAACTCTAAATGTGACTTTCCACTTATAAAAGATGTCAATGTCCGAATACGTATTGGGGCGGGGGTGGCTCAGTCGGTAGCGCGCCAGGCTCGTAATCTGTAGTTCCCAGGTTCGAGTCCCAGCTGGGTCAGCGTTGAGATTTATCTCCGCAAAATTCCCCGTCTTGCCCACGGTCAGTAGGGAACACCGATGGGCTTGGAAAGGCCGCCGTCCGTCGGATGGGAAGTTAAGCCGTGGCCCCGTGTGCGGGAGAACCATACCCTGTGCATGTTAAAGAACATTCTGGATGGCCTTGACGGGAGGCTACCATCTGCCTCCCAACAGCTGTTCCAGTGGGTCCCCTCTCCCAACCTTCTCTGAACCTTCGGGGTCCATGTGACCTGGCCATTTAGCCCATGGTGTGCAAAAAAAGTGCCGCTCAGAGGTAAAACAACCCAACCCGAATACGTATTAGAGAGCAGTGTTTGAAAAGATTGCAAAAACTAGACAGAGAATATTCTCAACCCGTAGGAAAAAAACTTGGATGCTGAAACTGGTTGTCTTCTTCCCCAGGCATAACATTTGATTAAAGAAAAAAGAAATGCTGAATGTCTTTGAAGGGAGTTTAGAGAATTTTAAATTGCATCTAATTCAGCCTCGATTGAATTAAATGCAGAGAGAATTGCTGACAGGATTTTTTTTCATCCTCCGTTGAAAAGAAAAGAATCCACAGCTGCGTCTTTCGATTTAAATACAAAAAAAAAAGGTAAAAAGCAAACGAAAAAGACACATCCTTTAAGTAAACTGAGAAAAATAAGTGAGCTCTTTTGAAGAGGTGGCAAAATACCTCACTTCTCAAATTGAAACATACTTTAACACACCACTAAGAAAAAGCATTTTGTTCTTGCAAAATACTTTCACAAACGTGAGAAATAAGCCGTAAAGGAAGAAATCGACGCAAACAATAAGAAAACAAGCAAGCAAACAGCGCGTCCAAAAGATCCAATAAGTGTCAACAATTGCAAATGACAGCATGATAGTTGTTTTATCCTCCGTTGTCGATGTTGCCCGAATGCGAATGCTTCGCGAATGATTGGCATTATTACATTCAGTGAAAGGCGCTTCTCTCTTCTTTTGCCTCTTCTTTGAGAAATGTTCTGTTTTTGATTCCTGTTTGGCACGGGACATGTTGCTGTCTATCCGATAAGAGGACAGATAGAGCGAGGAAGAAGACGAGAAAGAAGAGATGCACGTGAGTGTGGAAATTACATTCGCATCTCCACCCTGCCTCGTGCAAGCTCCGGCACCTGTGGAGCAAAGTGACAGATGCCACGAGAGCAGCGCGGATGGAAGAGGAGGGAGAGAAGCGGTCTGTTTTGCGCCCGCGGCGGGAAAGGGGGGAATCGGTTACCTGGCAACTAGCTTCTTCCTCATCACTCCCAACTCTCCTGGGAAAAGTGGGCGTTCTTGTTGAAGAGAGGAAACACCTAGTAGGAGCAGTATGGAAGGCAGCACTTTCTTATTTCCTGCTAATCATAAGGGGGAAGAAAAAGCTGATGTTTTTATCTTTGGAAATCCTTCTCGTTTTTTGCTTCATTTATATTTCTACTTCGTCTCTTTTTTTTTATAATTTCTTGTTAGCGCAATTTTTGTAAAAGGAAAATAACACTCCAAGTGGATTTTGTTATATTATACACCCCCTCAAGCAGCTGCTTGCCACAGAGGTCTGACAGGAGTCAGTCAGTTTATATGCCGTAGTAGAAGGTCTGAGAGGATGGCAGGACCTCAGCAGAAAAACGACACACACATCCATGCCTTACCCGAAGCTCGAACCCAGGTCTCTTTGATCAATAGCCAAGTACGCTAACCACTCGACCACGGGACGGCTTAAAATAAATACCCCCTCAAGCAGCTGCTTGCCACAGAGGTCTGACAGGAGTCTGTCAGTTTATATGCCGTAGTAGAAGGTCTGAGAGGATGGCAGGACCTCAGCAGAAAAACGACACACACATCCATGCCTTACCCGGGACTCGAACCCAGGTCCCTTAGATCACTAGCCAAGCGCGCTAACCACTCAGCCAATACAATGTTATTATTGTTAAAAAGCAGTCGTTGGGTGATTGCTGAAATTACTGAGATCGAAAGTTAATGTAAAATTATCGCTCTATTACGAAGATAATACATCCCTGGAGGTTGTTGTTCGTATACTGAAACTCCAAATATTTGATAACTTTTAAACATAAGTATAACATAAGTTTAGCATACAGTTTTCTTAACTGCTAATTTAATGAGATTCAGAATTTGTTGAGATAATTAACTATGTAATGTAGCGAATCTGAAAAAGACTGCAAATCTGTCGTATTTCTTTTTGAACTACTGAGTTTGCATTTATTTGCAGGTGTCCGTCTTTTATATCAGTTAAACCTCGAGGAACATGGATTTTTATAGAAATGCTTAATATTATAACACTTGCATATACTAATCAATGTTCGAGTCCCAGCTGGGTCAGCGTTGAGATTTATCTCCGCAAAAATTCCCCGCCCTGCCCACGGTAAGTAGGGGACACCGATGGGTTTGGAAAGGCAGTCGTCCGTCGGATGGGACGTTAACCCGTGGCCCGTGTGCGGGAGAGCCATACCCTGTGCACGTTAAAGAACACGCTGGATGGCCTTGACGGGAGGCTACCATCTGTCTCCCAACAGCTGTTCCAGTGGGCCCCAACCTTCTCTGAGCCTTCGGGGTCCATGTGACCTGGCCATTTAGCCCATGGTGTGCAAAAAGTGCCGCTCAGAGGTAAAACAATCCAATCAATTCAATTCTAATCAATCAATTCTGCAACGCGTTTTGGATAGAACGCGGTAGACAAACTAGGTAACTTATTTTCCATAAAGTGGCCAGCTATTGCACTAATTTTTTTTCTGCCACGAACTACTAAAACTCCTACAGTGGCAAAAACCTACAGCTGTTAAACAATTCTCTGCACAGAGGTTTTACGATAAAAAATGAATGATTCTCATGCATGCACTTTTCGACGTTCTGCATTTCCTAAACATTTTTTATTGTTTGAAATATTTTCATTTTAAAATATTTCATCTTTATCGATTTATTGGATTGATGTTAAAAATATTTCCGTTTATAAGGTTTAAAAAAATGGCTTATGAATGAAATTGTTTGTCTGTTTCCAAATATTTCCTGGATGTGGTGAATCATTTTCTGCATTTATTTACAATTGATAAAATATCTTTATGGTTAGAAGTGGTTTAATTAAAAACATTTATCATTAAAACGCCTTAAAAATTCAAAATTTCAATAAACTTTTCATAGTTATCCAGCATTAACCTTATATCTACTGTTTCTACTACTGGGGCGGGGGTGGCTCAGTCGGTAGAGCGCCAGGCTCGTAATCTGTAGTTCCCAGGTTCGAGTCCCAGCTGGGTCAGCGTTGAGATTTATCTCCGCAAAAATTCCCCGTCCACAGTAGGGGACACCGATGGGCTTTGGAAAGGCCGCTGTCCGTCGGATGGGACGTTAAGCCGTGGCCCCGTGTGCGGGAGAGCCATACTCTGTGCACGTTAAAGAACACACTGGATGACCTTGACGGGAGTCTATCTCCCAACAGCTGTTCCAGTAGGTCCCCTCTCCCAGCCTTCACTGAGCCTTCGGGGTCCATGTGACCTGGCCATTTAGCCCATGGTGTGGAATAAAGTGCCGCTCAGAGGTAAAACAACCCAACTGTTTCTACTGTTTACCGACTATTACTATCTCATCTTTTTTCATGCTTTTTATTTCAATATTCGATAATATTTTATGATGAAAACAACAACAAACGACTCTAATATAGCAAAATATCAGGTGAGAATGTCATTCCGTTAGGTGTTTTTGAAACCTAGTATCCACCAACTTATAATTCCCCATTGAATCAATGTCAACGCGATTTTTCGATAAATTTTCTTCAGGAAAGCAACTCTCGCGTTGTAGTAGAACCGACTGTGCATGTAGTTTGTTAATTTGCATCGCATTAAGTAATTCGGAGGAATTCCTCCTTTTCTTATATTGAAATCCAAGTATCCTTTGGCGCAAGAGGATTTCTTAAACTGAAGTTGATAAATACATTTGAAAAAACGAATCATATGCAGAACGGGATCAATAAAGCACTTACCTCTTCACTTGTGAATTATTTCGCAGATATCATGTAGTAGAAAGAAACCATCCCAATTCTCATATCGTAGCAGCTTAATTTTCCACGGGTTGGGTTGTTTTACCTGTGAGCGGCACTTTTTTTTGCACACCATGGGCTAAATGGCCAGGTCACATGGACCCCGAAGGCTCAGAGAAGGTTGGGGGAGGGGACCCACTGGAACAGCTGTTGGGAGACAGATGGTAGCCTCCCGTCAAGGCCATTCAGCGTGTTCTTTAATGTGCACAGGGTATGGCTCTCCCGCACACGGGGCCATGGCTTAACGTCCCATCCGACGGACGGCGGCCTTTCCAAGCCCATCGGTGTCCCCTACTGACTGTGGGCAGGGCGGGGAATTTTTGCGGAGAAATTTTCCACGGACATGCCGTAGATGTTGCATCTCCTGTGAAGATTAAACGATGATAATTTTAAGGTATTTAATATTCTTTTAATAACTGCAAGAGAAAAATAAAACTAATGATAATGAATATTTTAAATAATCATTGGAAGAGAGAAATGAGTTGGGAGAAACAAGGAAAAAATTGTTTCTTTGATATTTAAGAGTAATCTTTTTTTTTTTAAATAACATCGTTTCTTTTCTTTACTGAAATCCGACTGAAGATACTTCATCGCAGAATTTGAATAATTTTCACTGAAACTGATGAAAGTATCATCCTAAAAGAATAGAGTCTACAAATTAAAATTTTTCTAAATAATTTATGTAAAATAAATATATTTATGTAAGAAATACACGTCTTGAGAAGTACAATTCTTCGTGTTTGGTATTTCGCTATAAATATTTCGATTTATGCTACGTGCTGTTAGGAAGATAGCTCTCATTTCAGTTTAACAGAGAATCTGGAAATCAAGAATTATACAATCTACGAAACAATTCATATAATCAATAATTTGAAATGATTCAGGGAAATACAAAAATGAAGTATAACAGTCTCCTCTGTAAATTAATGTTTATTGCATCAGCTAAATCTTGAAGCGGATTATTAAAAATAGTTTCAATAGCATTGAATCATATTTCATAATGTTTTCCCATTATGTTAACTAAGTAAAGGAGCATAAAACTCAGTCTGCAGTATAAATAATGGAAATTTATAATTTTATCTGTTATTTTTCCTTTCTAAGCCAGTACCCTCCACAAAAAACTTCAGAAGTGCAACAAGTGTCTCCCATAGATGTTACAGTGGAGTATCTATATGGGTGAAACAGGTAGCATTTGAATTATCACAGGGACCACCAACTTTACAAGCAAAGGAGATGAACTGTTTTTTATTTTCTTTACCCTGATTTGTAAATAAAAGCGATAAATTTCCCATTACATCGTGTTTTATCAATGCCATTCATGTTTGGGGCTTTGGGTTGTTTGGGTTGTTTTACCTCTGAGCGGCACTTTTTTGCACACCATGGGCTAAATGGCCAGGTCACATGGACCACGAAGGCTGAGAGAAGGTTGGGGGAAGGGACCCACTGGAACAGCTGTTGGGAGACAGATGGTAGCCTCTCGTCAAGGCCATCCAGTATGTTCTTTAATGTGCACAGGGTATAGCTCTCCCACACACGGGGCCACGGCTTAACGTCCCATCCGACGGACGGCGGCCTTTCCAAGCCCATCGGTGTCCCCTACTGAGCGTGGGCAGGGCGGGGAATTTTTGCGGAGATAAATCTCAACGCTGACCCAGCTGGAACTCGAACCTGGGAACTGCAGATTACGAGCCTGGCGCGCTACCGACTGAGCCACCCCCGCCCCCATATGTTTGGGGCAACTGAATATATAGTCTTTTCGAAAGTTTTTTGAACATATACACTTTAAGCTACATTCGAGTGGACTAACTATGTTTGTCATCGAAATAGAGAAAAAAATGCAGTGGTAGGAGCGCGCGTGTATGTAGAATGTCTCCTCGTATCTGCGGTTACTAAGTTGCCAGCGCTCCATCCTTTTAAACGTTGTGATGGGGGGGGGATGCGAGAACTGAAGCAGGTGCGTCAACTGTTTAGCCAGTCAAACAGATTTTAGGACCAACGATATTTTCTTCTATTTTATAAATAGTATACGACCAGAGGTTTGTACACCATGATCTCGAAGTCAAGCATCGAAAACTTATGCTTCAGTGAAGGCTAATAATTAAAATCTACATTATAACAGTAGTAGATGTATCTAAAAAACCTCAAGATTTTTTTCTCTGATCATTATTTTGTGTAAACAGTTGCAAAGCTTTGAAAAATCACACAATTCAATCAATACCTATAGATTGTACGGATATATATATATACACACGTTATTAATATTGGTTTATAATTTTTCCAAATATTTAAGTCAACGATGTATACATAAGAGAGTTAACCTTTTAATGCCCAGGAAATTGCAGAAAAGGGTAGAGGATATTAAAGACAAAGGAATGGCACTATTTGGGAAAGTCCATTAATTTGACCTTTAGTAGTGTTTTTTTTGCGTGGTTACCTGTTTGTTTAAAATGAAATGAATTTAAAATCGCAATTGTTTAAATTTTTGTTTTATTAAACTGAATTCAAAAACAAACTAAAAATAATCACTCAGAAAAATATTTTGTTTCGCAGAGTTTTTTTAAACACAATTGCTTACCAGTGAATTTATTTCAATAAAAGATCTTTCTTGTAATTATTTTGAATTTTTTAATTGCAAAATCCTAACTATTTTTAGTAAAGTTACAAAAGCGAGTTCACATTTGGATTCGATGAGTTTTTTTTTATTTTGTAGTCCATTCACATATTAGACTCTTACATTGGTTCACATAACGTCCTGGTGCACAGATCTGATGGTCTCGATGCTTTTTGCGACTCTTACATTGGTTCACATAACGACCTAGTGCACAGATCTAATGGTCTCGATGCTTTTTGCGACTCTTACATTGGTTCACATAACGACCTGGTGCACAGATCTGATGGTCTCGATGCTTTTTTACGACTCTTACATTGGTTCACATAACGACCTGGTGCACAGATCTAATGGTCTCGATGCTTTTTGCGACTCTTACATTGGTTCACATAATGACCTGGTGCACAGATCTGATGGTCTCGATGCTTTTTTTCGACTCTTACATTGGTTCACATAACGACCTGGTGCACAGATCTGATGGTCTCGATGCTTTTTGCGACTCTTACATTGGTTCACATATCGACCTGGTGCACAGATCTGATGGTCTCGATGCTTTTTGCGACTCTTACATTGGTTCACATAACGACCTGGTGCACAGATCTGATGGTCTCGATGCTTTTTTACGACTCTTACATTGGTTCACATAACGACCTGGTGCACAGATCTAATGGTCTCGATGCTTTTTGCGACTCTTACATTGGTTCACATAATGACCTGGTGCACAGATCTGATGGTCTCGATGCTTTTTTACGACTCTTACATTGGTTCACATAACGACCTGGTGCACAGATCTGATGGTCTCGATGCTTTTTGCGACTCTTACATTGGTTCACATAACGACCTGGTGCACAGATCTGATGGTCTCGATGCTTTTTGCGACTCTTACATTGGTTCACATAACGACCTGGTGCACAGATCTGATGGTCTCGATGCTTTTTGCGACTCTTACATTGGTTCACATAATGACCTGGTGCACAGATCTGATGGTCTCGATGCTTTTTTACGACTCTTACATTGGTTCACATAATGACGTGGTGCACAGATCTGATGGTCTCGATGCTTTTTTACGACTCTTACATTGGTTCACATAACGACCTGGTGCACAGATCTAATGGTCTCGATGCTTTTTGCGACTCTTACATTGGTTCACATAACGACCTGGTGCACAGATCTGATGGTCTCGATGCTTTTTGCGACTCTTACATTGGTTCACATAACGACCTGGTGCACAGATCTGATGGTCTCGATGCTTTTTGCGACTCTTACATTGGTTCACATAACGACCTGGTGCACAGATCTAATGGTCTCGATGCTTTTTGCGACTCTTACATTGGTTCACATAATGACCTGGTGCACAGATCTGATGGTCCTCGATGCTTTTTTACGACTCTTACATTGGTTCACATAATGACCTGGTGCACAGATCTAATGGTCTCGATGCTTTTTGCGACTCTTACATTGGTTCACATAATGACCTGGTGCACAGATCTGATGGTCTCGATGCTTTTTTACGACTCTTACATTGGTTCACATAACGACCTGGTGCACAGATCTGATGGTCTCGATGCTTTTTGCGACTCTTACATTGGTTCACATAATGACCTGGTGCACAGATCTGATGGTCTCGATGCTTTTTTACGACTCTTACATTGGTTCACATAACGACCTGGTGCACAGATCTAATGGTCTCGATGCTTTTTGCGACTCTTACATTGGTTCACATAACGACCTGGTGCACAGATCTGATGGTCTCGATGCTTTTTGCGACTCTTACATTGGTTCACATAACGACCTGGTGCACAGATCTGATGGTCTCGATGCTTTTTGCGACTCTTACATTGGTTCACATAACGACCTAGTGCACAGATCTAATGGTCTCGATGCTTTTTGCGACTCTTACATTGGTTCACATAACGACCTAGTGCACAGATCTAATGGTCTCGATGCTTTTTGCGACTCTTACATTGATTCACATAACGACCTGGTGCACAGATCTGATGGTCTCGATGCTTTTTGCGACTCTTACATTGGTTCACATAATGACCTGGTGCACAGATCTGATGGTCTCGATGCTTTTTGCGACTCTTACATTGGTTCACATAATGACCTGGTGCACAGATCTGATGGTCTCGATGCTTTTTGCGACTCTTACATTGGTTCACATAATGACCTGGTGCACAGATCTGATGGTCTCGATGCTTTTTTACGACTCTTACATTGGTTCACATAACGACCTGGTGCACAGATCTAATGGTCTCGATGCTTTTTGCGACTCTTACATTGGTTCACATAACGACCTGGTGCACAGATCTGATGGTCTCGATGCTTTTTGCGACTCTTACATTGGTTCACATAACGACCTGGTGCACAGATCTGATGGTCTCGATGCTTTTTGCGACTCTTACATTGGTTCACATAACGACCTAGTGCACAGATCTAATGGTCTCGATGCTTTTTGCGACTCTTACATTGGTTCACATAACGACCTGGTGCACAGATCTGATGGTCTCGATGCTTTTTGCGACTCTTACATTGGTTCACATAACGACCTGGTGCACAGATCTGATGGTCTCGATGCTTTTTACGACTCTTACATTGGTTCACATAACGACCTGGTGCACAGATCTGATGGTCTCGATGCTTTTTGCGACTCTTACATTGGTTCACATAGCGACCTGGTGCACAGATCTGATGGTCTCGATGCTTTTTGCGACTCTTACATTGGTTCACATAGCGACCTGGTGCACAGATCTGATGGTCTCGATGCTTTTTGCGACTCTTACATTGGTTCACATAACGACCTGGTGCACAGATCTGATGGTCTGGATGCTTTTTACGACTCTTACATTGGTTCACATAGCGACCTGGTGCACAGATCTGATGGTCTCGATGCTTTTTGCGACTCTTACATTGGTTCACATAACGACCTGGTGCACAGATCTGATGGTCTGGATGCTTTTTACGACTCTTACATTGGTTCACATAAGGACCTGGTGCACAGATCTGATGGTCTCGATGCTTTTTGCCCATTCTTTTGAGAGTTTGAAATCCATGAGCTACAACAAAGATAGTTTTTAATATCTTCGGAATATATCCGAGAAATGTTAGAAAGTATCTGTTTCCCACTTTCTCTCTCTTCCGTCCTCCCAGGTCTCTTGTTCCTGTCCCTGACCGAAACCGACGCAATAAGCCAGATATGCAAACATCCGAAGCACGTCTCCAACCGCACGCGGGAAGCAGCAGTAGCAGCCGCGGAAAAACCCTGCCTCTATCGATCCGGGAATACCAGGAGCAAGTATTAGGAGGATGGAGATCGCAAAGAAGGAAACAGAAATCGACAGAGAGGGCACGTGTCCATTGTGAGGGTAGATGTGTTTTCGGTGTACGAACAATTTTTTTTCCCTCTTCCGATCTGTCGTTTCTTTTCCTTTCTCTTCACCTCTTCGTTTTCTTTTCGTCCATAGTTCGAATCCCCTTTACCTCTTGCAAGCGAAGAAAGAAAAAAAAAGAACACTCCTAGAGGCAAGATCAGTTAACAGTGGTTCGTGTGCGATCCATCCTTTTTTGTTTCCTTTAACGCAAAGCAAACTTTCCCGCTGAACCGGAGCATTGGAGGAATGTTTTCTGTTTTTATCACTTCAGTTGGCTACGGGGGGGGGGGGGGATAAGGCGGATAATGGATCGATGGATGCACGAGCAGCTACAGATTTGTTTCTCGGGCTACATACAGACGATAGACATTCTTCTTGGAGTTTGTTCTGGTTGCAAAAATACGAGGAATGACCGTGAACTCGGATGCTGGAGAGGTAGGATAATTCAGGTTAAAAACAACACGTCACATATCGCAGTGATGAAATCCTCTTCAGAATACAGTCGCTCGAAAAAGTATCCGAATACTATGGTTGATTACAGAATTCAGAAAAAATATCTGGAGCGTGTACAGCAACTGTAAACGTTCCAGTTACCGTTCACAGCAAACTGGAGCGTGTGCACGTGTGCTTCGTGTCACGTGTCACGTGACACGAAGGTTGCCAGATCACTAATTTCTAAACAAAATCGTTGCCAGATATTTTTTTTGAATTCTGTAATCAATCATAGTGTTCGGATGCTTTTTTGAGCGACTGTACAAAATGGATCTCTATTAATAATTTTCTATTAAAACTCTAAATAGCCCTAATATAAGTTTTTTATTAAAAACGTATTTTTTAATATACTCTTGAATACGGTTGTTTTTAAAATGCACTTCGATAGTACTGATGTATAATTTAGAACAAATATATTTATTTGAGTCTATTTCTCGAATATAGTTTCTCCTAGAAAAACAATTGGATAGCCCTAATGGGTAATTACCATTTACTTATAATTTTCTTTTTCGGAGAATTTCCTTTCCGTGTAACATAGATTTCATTTAAATTTATTTTCCGAGAAAAAAAGAAGCCATTAAAAAGTCTCGAATTATCTGGTAAAGAGCAAATTGGCTTTCGTTGCGAGTTATAGATGCGAGGGGGGGGGACTTCAATTTCACCATTTGAAGTTCTCTGGTAAGCTCCTAAAGCAAAGGGGGGCGGGGGTGGCTCAGTCGGTAGCGCGCCAGGCTCGTAATCTGTAGTTCCCAGGTTCGAGTCCCAGCTGGGTCAGCGTTGAGATTTATCTCCGCAAAATTCCCCGCTCTGTCCACGATCAGTAGGGGACACCGATGGGCTTGGAAAGACCGCCGTCCGTCGGATGGGACGTTAAGCCGTGGTCCCGTGTGCGGGAGAGCCATACCCTGTGCACGTTAAAGAACACGCTGGATGGCCTTGACAGGAGGCTACCAACAGCTGTTCCAGTGGGTCCCCTCCCCCAACCTTTTCTGAGCCTTCGGGGTCCATGTGACCTGGCCATTTAACCCATGGTGTGCAAAAAAGCGCCGATCAAAGGTAAAACAACCCAACCTAAAGCAAATTAATATTTTTCTCTGTTTTTCAATTTATGAGCTTTTACTAAAATTCTATGAAGCATGGATTCCCTTTCTTTTATAGATAAAGAGTTATTAGTTGGTTGTTTGTTTGGTATTTTATGGCGCAAGATCAACTATGGCTGCAGTGCGCCAAAAAAGTTAATAAATTTCCATATCGAGTTTTATTTACGAAACAAAAAGAGCGCGAAAACTCTTTTCAGGCACAGTCAATGTTGGTAAACTAAATTGCCGATGTTCCCTTGCTTAGCAAGGAACGCAGCCAATTACGTGTAAGACCCCTATTTGATTAGAGCGGCATGCCTTTCTTTCATCGTCCTGGCTACCCCCACTAATAGATTTGGAATAGAGTTGCTGCTGCTGAACTGCGTGTCACGTGGTTTGTGTGGTTGTTAGGGAGAGAGTCGTGTTGCCACGTGTCTCAGAATGAAGGGGAATCCAAAGGGATGCTTCGAAGCAGAGCATTAACTCCGTTGGATGCTAAAGCTTCTCTATCCACAACCGGTTACTGTCCGGAGAGGAGGGGGAAGAGAAGGGTCACACTGGGGATTAGCCCCTTCCCGTCTCTCCTGCAGCTCAGCAATTGCCGTGTTATTGGCGGTAGGATGGATGGAGCAGATGACACAAATGACAGGAAGATTGGTTGACTCAAAATGATTAAAAATTCTCAAGACCACAGCTAACTTTGATAGAAGGGGAGCCTTTCAACAAGGGACTTAGGGATTTTTCCTCGTTGCTCTTATGGAAGAACGTCTTATGTGTTAGTGATATTCTCTGAGGCAAGTGATGGGATCATTCAAGCATCATTGCAGAAATTTCTTTTCCACGTGGAAAGTTGGTTTCATACCAGTGACGAATATCAGCAAAATGTGATGATAGTTTAAAGAATTCAGTGGTGGAATTAAGCAAGCTTGCAAACTAGGAGTCAGATTGGATTGTTTTACCTCTGAGCGGCACTTATTTGCACACCATGGGCTAAATGGCCAGGCCACAAGGACCCCGAAGGCTCAGAGAAGGTTGGGGGAGGGGACCCACTGGAACAGCTGTTGGGAGACAGATGGTAGCCTCCCGTCAAGGCCATCCAGCGTGTTCTTTAACGTGCACAGGGTATGGATCTCCCACACACGGGGCCACGGCTTACCGTCCCATCCGACGGACGGCGGAGTTTCCAAGCCCATCGGTGTCCCCTACTGACCGTGGGCAGGGCGGGGAATTTTTCGGAGATAAATCTCAACGCTGACCCAGCTGGGACTCGAACCTGGGAACTACAGATTACGAGTCTGGCGCGCTACCGACTGAGCCACCCCCGCCCCCTAGGAGTCAGAGGTAAGGTGTGGTTTGGGGATGGCTGAGAAACTCAAATTGTCCCAGACCTGAAAAGAGAAAGGGCTTCACGTTTATTGAGTGGAGAAGTATTTATATATGTGTTAAGGTAAGAGGAAGGAATTTATTTATTAACATAAGTTTCGGGTTCATGATAAGTAAGTCTGCTCTGGGCTTATTTAAAAACTCATTCAGAGAGAGAATTTTTTTTATTTCGATTTACTGATTCATTCATTACTAAGATTAAAATGAATTTTAAGATGGTGATATAAAGAGACGAAAAAAGACCAAGAGGAGATTCTCGAAAGAGAAAATGGAAAAGTCTTGTTGAGAAAAATGGATGAGATGGTGATTTCGGATTGATAGGAAAAGTCGATGGAGAGAAAAGAATTGGAAAAGGACAGTATTCGCCTAAAAGAGCTTTGTTGGCTCTTGAAGATGAACGAAAATATTGAAAAAGATTTGCTGGAATGTATAAGACTTTTGCCATTTCCTTACCGGAAAGTGAAAACGATACTTGAAGGTTTTTCAATTTCAGAAGAGAATGTCATTATCTCCATGAAAGTTCAATGGAATAGTTTCCTCATTTGCTCCTTGAAAGTCCAGTGGAAAGGTTTTGCCATTAGCTCCATGAAAGTTCAGTGGAACGGTTTCCTCATTTGCTCCCTGAAAGTTCAGTGGAAAGGTTTCCTCATTTGTTCCCTGAAAGTTCAGTGGAAAGGTTTCCTCATTTGCTCCCTGAAAGTTCAGTGGAAAGGTTTCCTCATTTGCTCCTTGAAAGTCCAGTGGAAAAGTTTCCTCATTTGCTCCTTGAAAGTCCAGTGGAAAGGTTTTGCCATTAGCTCCATGAAAGTTCAGTGGAACGGTTTCCTCATTTGCTCCCTGAAAGTTCAGTGGAAAGGTTTCCTCATTTGCTCCCTGAAAGTTCAGTGGAAAGGTTTCCTCATTTGCTCCCTGAAAGTTCAGTGGAAAGGTTTCCTCATTTGCTCCTTGAAAGTTCAGTGGAAAGGTTTCCTCATTTGCTCCTTGAAAGTCCAGTGGAAAGGTTTTGCCATTAGCTCCATGAAAGTTCAGTGGAACGGTTTCCTCATTTGCTCCCTGAAAGTTCAGTGGAAAGGTTTCCTCATTTGCTCCCTGAAAGTTCAGTGGAAAGGTTTCCTCATTTGCTCCCTGAAAGTTCAGTGGAAAGGTTTCCTCATTTGCTCCTTGAAAGTTCAGTGGAAAGGTTTCCTCATTTGCTCCCTGAAAGTTCAGTGGAAAGGTTTCCTCATTTGCTCCCTGAAAGTTCAGTGGAAAGGTTTTACCATTAGCTCCATGAAAGTTCAGTGGAAGGATTTTATCATTTGCTCCCTGAAAATTCAGAGGAATTGTTTCCTCATTTGCTCCCTGAACGTTCAATGGAATGGTTTCTTCAATTGCTCTATTACAATTTGCTGAATCGCCCTTTCATATGAAGTCATAAGATATGATTTAAGATTGAAGATCAAAATTAATTATTATTGTCTGATGATTCAAATGTTGAAATGAAATCAGCAACAATTTATATCATTGCAGATCTGTTTGTATCTTAGGAGTATAGTATGATTTTAATTTTCATTTCTACTTGTAGATTTTAACTCTCTATTTGTATCAAACCTCACGGTTTGAATAAAAATGCCTTTAATACGAAAGTGTACTTAGGATCATCTTTAAAGGGCTATGATCAATACAATTGGGATTGGGGTGGCTCAGTCAGTAGTGCGCCAGGTTCGTAATCTCCACTTTCCAGGTTTGAGCCCCAGCTAAGCCAGCTTTGAGATTTATTTCTGCAAAACTCAATGCCCTGTTCTCGGTCAATAGGAGATACCGATAGGCTGGTAAAAGCCGTCGCCTGTCTCATGAGACATAAAGCCGTGAGTAGTTTGGTCCCATTATACGGATCCCCCACTAGTGCTTCCCCCCTATGGCGCCACTGGCCACGCCCCCTATTAGCATTCATAATTAATAATTCATAATTAATAATTAATTAAAAATTAATTAATCCCTATTTATTAAAAATTCCCCTTTATTAAAAAACCCTCTTTATTAAAAATTCCTTCCCCTTTATTAATTTTATTTCTTACGTTACGTTTTCTGTCAGATGCCTCATAACAAGAAAATGGTTTGAAATACATGATTATAATAAAAAAATTAATGTTATGGACAGTGATTTTTCTAGTGGTGTTCATAGATTTCCCGTTACTAGTAAAGACGCATTTGTTTCTTAGTTGTGAGGATTCCTGTATCCGACAGATGGCGCTGGTTAAATACCAAAATCGACTGTTGCATGTATCATCTTCCTTTGAAGTCTTTTAACATTTGTGCTCGAAAGAATAGTATATAGATATGAAGAAGCCGACACGATATATGTTTGAACCGGTTTGCCTTCACCTTGTACCAGCTCTTACAACTCTGCTAGCACTGATACTGGTAATTCACCAATAAGTAGAATCGCAGACAGCTACCGGTCCAACCCTTCTACCTCAGTCTCCTCCCCCCAACCTTCTGATCCGGGCCCAACTTCAGCTATTGATCTCGAACTGGAGGATTTATCACCTATTTCCAACGTCAGTGCCTTGTCCTGGGTGAGGATTTCACTGTAATTCTCTCCATTGGAGCGATTTCACTCATGTTCAGAAAAGTGAATATTTGATTCACATATAACTGAAAAGTTACATGTAATATTCACATGCTTGCACAAAAAGTGAATGTTCCATCTTCACTAGAAATGAACGTTGTTGTAAGAAATTAACATCCTAATACTTAAAAATGAATACTTGTGGTTAAACTATTGTTACCTGTATTCTCCTTAAAAAAAAGGGGGGGGGGGACCTGGGTTCGAGTCCCGGGTAAGGCATGGATGTATGTGTCGTTTTTCTGCTGAGGTCCTGCCATCCTCACAGATCTTCTACTGTGGCATATAAACTGACAGGCTCCTGTCAGACCTCTGTGGCAAGCAGCTGCTTGATGGGGTATTTTCCTTTTATATTTTATTCTCCTTACTGCCCTTCACAGGGCGCTCTCTGTCGGGCTGTTTTGAGGTGAACCAATGAAAGACTTAGCACTGTATGCGTTAGGTTCGGAAGTCGGTTGAAGTTTGAGTATCCATAGTTAAGTGTAGCCGATACGATTCTGTGTGCCCTCTCCTTCAGAAACGAGGAGTAATTAGTACTAGCTTACAAGGTTAATGTTGTTCTCTTTATAGACAGTATTTTTTCAGATTTTAAATTTCCAAACACTAGTGTCTTTCAATCATTTCTGTGGTTTTTTACTGATGTTTTCTATATGCAAAGTATTTTGTGTTATCCAACCATCCATATATAATAATGTACGCAGTGGACCGTGATTTACTATACCTTAATATTTTATGATTTTCCTGTATTACACCTTCCGCTATAGAGTGACTTTTATCAGTTACTCCTTAGGTTCACTTATTTTACACACTAGATGGCGCTTGTTAATAGTCGTTTTTTCTATCTTACAGTATTTGCGCTGTAATTTGCTGTTTTGAAGCGATTTTTACAGCCATCCCACTGCATTTTTATACCTTTTTTTCTCACTCGTCACAGTATGTTTTACAGATATTGTGCTGTCTGATCCATATATTAGTAGATATTTACTGATCTATTCCCATGTACTTTGTTGATTTTACCGTTATTTCTGTCATCCATTCCAGCATATGTTGAAGGTATTCTATCATCTCCAGTACACTATGTTTGATTTTACAGTTATTGTGTCTTCCACTTCCAAAGAATTGTGAAAATATTCACCTATCCACTGAAATGTGTGTGCATTTACAGGTATTCCAAGATCCATTTTGGGGTGGGGGTGGCTCAGTCGGTAGTGCGTCAGGCTGTAATCTGTACTTCCCAGGTTCGAGTCCCAGCTGGGTCAGCGTTGAGATTTATCTCTGCAAAATTCCCCGCCCTGCCCACGGTCAATAGGGGACACCGATGGGCTTGGAAAGGCCGCCGTCCGTCGGATGGGATGTTAAGCTGTGGCTCCGTGTGTGGGAGAGCCATACCCTGTGCACGTTAAAGAACACGCTGGATGGACTTGACGGGAGGCTACCATCTGTCTCCCAACAGCTATTCCAGTGGGTCCCCTCTCCCAACCTTCTCTGAGCCTTCGGGGTCCATGTGACCTGGCCATTTAGCCCATTGTGTGCAAAAAAGTGCCGCTCAGAGGTAAAACAACCCAACCCAAGATCCATCTCATTGTAATTTAGTGTCTTACAACCAAATCTACCAACCACTACAATGTGTGTGATTTTACAGATATTCCAACACCCTTTACATTTTAAAGATTCTCATTGAATTTACCAACCATTTCGTTGTTTTTCTAATTTTCGTTTATGCATGTAATTTGATTAAACGACCTTGTCACATGGTGATTCTGTATTGTGGGTAAAGTACTGAATATTGTCCATTACAGGAATATTGTGAGATTTTCAACGTAAAGAATTAGCAGATATATGGAAAAAATAATAATCTGACTCAGATGATGCTTGCGATTTTAACTTTTTTGGCAAATGGTGCTATGAAAATAAATATACACATAGGGAAGATGAAGAGTGATTGTGTTCTTTTCAGCAAGTTGCTTTAATTATCTTGCGAGATGTATGAGAAAATGCAAAGAATAGATATTGAGAAACATGCATCTGAAGATTAAGCTATATAATGAGATTATCTCTAAGATTGTCATCTTCAGGCATGAAGATGGCTGTGTAAACATGACAGGGATCAATTTCATATTATCTGACACATAGTTTTTCTCAAACACATTGGCTAAGAGGAACACGTTTGTGTACAAGTCGTGATATTGGCCTAGATTTTTTATGTCGAATGAGTTCCATTGCATGGACATAGTCTTCTTCCCCTAGCGCTTCTCCGAGGACCCACTCATAATGCGTGTAATCTCAATTTTAAGCTTCCAAATAAGATTCCAGTTATATTTCATAACCTAAAGGACAGCCATCTGCAAGGAATGATCAAAAATAAGAAGATTAATTGCATTCCCAAAAATATGGAAAAATACACAGCATTCTCCCTTGGAACTTTGAATTTGATAAATTCTTATCAATTTTTAAGTGCATCTCTTGAGACGGCAAAAGAATTCCTTATTTTAAACAATTCACCATGAAATGAGTAATTATTTAACTTTCTCATTAGGCCATCCTCGAGGAAGATAAAGCACGGAGCGGTTCTCACTAGGAATTAGACATGCTTCGGATTATCTGCTTTCCATAGGGCAGCGCGTGAGTTGACCTGTGACCTTTACCACTGGTTGCCTGTTGCTGCGCGCTTGTTCCCGGCATTTCAGCAGATCACGTGACAATGATAGTAGGAGCTTTTGTTTGTCGCTTCTTGTACGCTCTACGTGAGAACATCGATTTTTGTGACAAAGGTACAGTCGCTCAAAAAAGTATCCGAACGCTATGGGTGATTACAGAATTCAGAAAAACTATCTGGCAACGATTTTTTTAGAAAATAGTGATCTGGCAACCTTGGTGTACTGTACACGAAGGTTGCCAGATCATTAATTTCTAAAAAAATCGTTGCCAGATATTTTTTCTGAATTCTGTAATCAATCATAGCGTTCGGATACTTTTTTGAGCGACTGTACAGAATTCTTTTACTGAGGCCCGATCAGAACATATATGTCAGAGCATAGTTAGGCGGATTTTTATGTAGCCGAATCGAAGAAGGTTGTTCCATAGATATACTAATATAATCGTTGAGGTATTTGCTAAATTTTGACTATCAGTCCAGTTGCAAATAAAATTTCGGTGAATTAGCTCAGGTAAGTTGTGAGGGTACAATCACATGAGAATTATGTATTTTTTTTTATAGTAGGTTTGTGTATTTGTTAAAACTACTGTTCCCTACTCCGTTAACATGCATTCGTGTTGGAACTAAAGTTTTTACGCACCGTAAGCAGAAACGCAAGCAGAAATGCAAGCAGAAACGTGTGAATTCTACTTTAGCATTCTTACTTTCTATAGCATTCTGCCACGTTTCTTTACAGAATTTACCCTATGAAAGATGACTGACCTTGTAAAGCGAACAAGGGTGTACTGATGCCGCAACGCGAATTTCATCAGCGTGATGAGGCACACGTTCATCAGTAAACGGTGGAAGGGACGATTTTTACAAACTGTGAGAGCGTTTAGAACCGTAGATTTGTAAAAAATTATTACTCCCATAGCTGATTTTTCTTTGGAGGAAGAAATTGTTATCTTACTGCGTAGCGTAACGGGTATACTTACAGAGAGTAATCAATTGAGACATGGCAGATTTAGCGTAAAACCACTTTCCAAAACTAGTCCTGATGCGGAAAGTGCTGAAACACAGATATCTGATGGCAACATCCTTCAACCCGATGGAGACTAAATAAGAGAGACGCAACACTAGGAGGTTTAGGAGCACGTAATTTCAAAATGGTTTGTTTTCTTCCGAAGTGATAAACAAATTGCTGACCTATCATAAAGGGGATGTTTCGATAAGAGGGTTTCCATATCCTATGATGGCCTGAAACGAAAGGAGATTGAAATGAGATAGACAATATGGGTTTAGTCAGAGGGGCTGTCTTCCGTCTCTGGACTTGGAAAAATTTCGAGTCCGAAAACTACGATCAAGAGTGCCAGTGGGTTTTCATGTTGTATGACATTGCGTCTGATATGAAAGCAAAAGGGAGTCGACAGTGCAGGGGGTGATCCAAGATTCATACTTTTTTTTAATTTCGCAGGACTTTTCAGATTATAAAGCCATCCATCAGTAAAATGTGGTCCGGGGGTGAGGTTCCGAACGCTTGTTGCATGTTCTAAAGCGGGTCTTTTATGTCGCCCATATAGGATACCAGACCATATTACCCCTCAATATTTTTCATAATTACGAATAATTTGTTTTTAAATCAGATTTTTTCACCGTTTTCCTTTTATTAATTTTTTTATTTTTACCCAATAGCATTTTTTCATTTTTTGCGTGACAGTCTTTTAAAACAGTTACTGCAGGATAGTCCTTATTCTAGTGAAGGTCGAATTCACAAAATATGGGACCTCGTAATTATTTTTGAGGATTGCATCAGCCATTCTGAGACGGGGATGAACGTTGCAACCAAAAAAGTTTAGTGGACTTGGAAATTTTCAGATGAGGGTAAATACCAAGGGACAGGAGTTTGTGTTCGGTGAGGGGGTTTTTAATAAAGAGGGAGGGAACTTTTGATAAGGGGGGATTAAAAAATACATTTCAACCAAGGGGCAGTTTTGATAGGGTTTTTAATAAAGAGGGGGCTGAACTTTTCATAAGGGGGAATCAAAAAATTGGGAAAATTTTGATTAAAATAGAATGCTTACTAAAGTATACACTAGATGGCGCCACCAAAAATCTTTTTCAGGTGTCGGGAAATTCCGGGGGGCTTAAAAAATACAGGTGGATCAACCAGGGGGGATTAAAAATACAGGTGAGTCAACCACGGGGTCTTAAAAATACAGGTAGGTTTTTAATAAAGGGGGAAGGAATTTTGATAAGGGTTTTTTTAATGAGGGGGAGTCAAAAATTGGAAAAATTACGACTAAAATTGAGGGCTTTTCTAAAAATAGTACTAATCATATATACTAGATGGCGCCACGGGTGTTCAATAAAGGAGAGGAATTTTTATTGAATGGGTGATTAATTATTAATTAATTGTTAATTAATTATTAATTATGAATTATGAATATTAATAAGGAGCGTGGCCTGTGATGCCATAGGAGGAAAGCACCAGTGGGGGATCCGTATAATGGGACTAAACTACTACTGCCGTTGTTTCGTGTAAGGTAGAGTCAAATCTTGTGCACGTTAAAAAACACACTGTGCCATGTGGCCTTGACGCGAGGATACCATCTGTTTCCTAACAGCTGTCCAGTGGGTTCTCTCCTACCAACCTTCTCTGAGCCCTCGGGATCCTTGTGGCCTGGCCATTTAAGCCATTGTGTGCAAAAAAGCGCAGCTCAGAAGTAAAACATCCACAACCATCATTACAACCATAAAATACATTTCGTAAAATGCTTAAATATTTACTTCCTTTTTTTTCTTAGTGAAACGTTACATTGACTTCAAGTGCTAAACTCTTCACCTTCAAGGCACACGAATCGTAATGAGTTGCAAGATAAGATGTAAGAAGAATAAAAAAAAAACAAATTCTTATTTTTATGCTTAACAACCATATAATATCAATATAGTTAGGGCTCTGATATTTGGACTCAGACTTCATATGAAACACAAGGACTCGAAGTAATTTACTCTTACATTCCCTCGATGCGATGAGAATCGAAAGAAGATGAGAATGAACCAAACTTCTTCCCTGCCATTAACAGAAAAACGCCTGAAGCAGATGGAAAAAGCAAGAAAGTTAAAATGATGAATTAGAAAGACACAAAAGGAGTCCAAAGTTTGCAATCGAAGAAAAGATGAAATTGATGATAAAGGGGAAAAAAGAATCCTAACGCACCTAATTGCTTAAAAGAGACATAATTTTAAGAAAGTAAACAAAAAAAAAGGGGGAATCTTTTCGCTTTATCTAGCGAACTTATAAAAGGCTGATTTTGTCAATAGACAGTTATTCCACTTGAAGGCAAGCCATTCTGTCGCCTCTCCAGCCACCACTAAAGAAAGGTTTAAAAAATAAAAAATACTCTCCTTTATAAAGCCAATACTAGCTCGTGATTCGTTTTCTTTTTTCCATCGTCTGCGTTAGGGAAACATTTTCAAAGGCATCCGTTTCGTTTCTAAAGGCTCTTTTGTATATTACTCAACAGGCGACTTTACAATCGTCGTTACCTTGGCAACCGTAACCAAGGAAACACGCCGGGAATGTGACCTCACTAGACAGTTGCAATTGGCCGGGGCTGGAAACGAGTGAAAACAAAAATCAATGCTCAGCGAAAGATGAGGTGCGAGCTGAAGTGAGGATGCAGAGAGGCAGCCAGATGCTCAGTCGGCTTGTGTAAATAACGTTACGGCGCGAAGATATTCCCGCGGGAGGATGACGACTCCGTCGCTCTGAAGCTGCATCCAGACAGAAATGACAACCATATTTCGCACTAGATGCTGCCGGGGAAAAGAAGATTATTTAATCAGAAAGGTTTACATCTCCGTTACTTGTTTTTCGTCGCGTGACAGCTCTTATTTGCATAGAGCGTGAGAATACAGATCGGGGTGAAGATGATGTTGGCAAAGAAGGGTTGGTACAGATTGCACGGTTGGATCGAAATGTGGAAGCGTGCATCTAAGAGGGGCAGATTTGTGTGGTGAAATAATAATTAATTCGAAAATGGAAGTGAATTTAGCTTTGTCATATTTAAGGGTAGACTCCCTTCGAAAATATCCTTTCCATAATCAAAAAGATTAATAAGCAAGGAGAGACCACCGGACATTAATTAGAGTTAGATGAGATATCCCCATTCACACTAATTGGATTAATGTATGTTGCCCACAAACTCAATTTTGCCTCTTCCAGAATTCTATCTCCCCCAACGTAAGGAATCGACGCTTATTAAAATAAGTAAAGGCTTATTAATAACTCAGTAAAAAGCTTGTTAACGTCTTCTCATAACTTACAAGACCAAAAGAAAAGCCTCAAGTATGAGAGGATCGATATTCGTTCATAAGATTATTTATGACGCAAAACAAGAATATATATTTAAAAGGTATATTGTTATACAAAACGTCATGCAAGGGTAAAACCCGAGTTTAGTTTGCATTTTTTACTACCACTTTACATATTTCTGTCTTCTTATTCTTATTCAAGCGACGCTCCTGCCTAGCCAATGCTTTTAAGGTATATTACCAATCTTCCAATTCTTCCTCCAGTTCAATCTCCCAATGTATGCGTTTAAAATTATCTCATGTACATGCATGTTTTATATTTTTAAAAAATATTTTACTACTCCTAAGCATTGGTGCGAACTATACTACGGGTTATTATTTATTAGTTGCAAGTTTTTTTAAATATTTACTTATTAATTACTTCTTTTAATCTTTTGAAAACAGTTCTCCCCAAAAACATTTCAGCAATAAGCTATTGAGGTTTTTTATTATCACTTTGGGTTCAGCTGTTTTGTTCTTTATCATATCGTGTCTCTATTTCGTTATATGGGCGGGGGTGGCTCAGTCGGTAGCGCGCCAGGCTCGTAATCTGTAGTTCCCAGGTTCGAGTCCCAGCTGGGTCAGCGTTGAGATTTATCTCCGCAAAATTTCCCGCCCTGCCCACGGTCAGTAGGGGACACCGATGGGCTTAGAAAGGCCGCCGTCCGTCGGATGGGACGTTAAGCCGTGGCCCCGTGTGCGGGAGAGCCATACCCTGTGCACGTTAAAGAACACGCTGGATGGCTTTGACGGGAGGCTACCATCTGTCTCCCAACAGCTGTTCCAGTGGGTCCCCTCCCCCAACCTTCTCTGAGCCTTCGGGGCCCTTGTGACCTGGTCATTTAGCCTCATGGTGTGCAAAAAAGTGCCGCTCAGAGGTAAAACAACCTAACCCTATTTCGTTATGAATAATCAAGAACCTTTTTTGGTCAAGCTTACATCAAAATAATTGAAGAAGTAGACAAATATCCCCAGAAATGAAATCTCACATAAACTTAGTTCATGTAAAAAAAAAGGAATATTTTTTTCTCTTGATTTCAGTTTCATTTTTACAGTACTAGCAATCACTTAAAAAAATATTTGCTTCTCTGACGTCATGAAGGAATGCGATACCGCCAATTCTGTCTCTAAGCATGCTTCTTTTCGCTTGCACTAGACATTAATTATTCGTGAGAATCATTTACATAACGATTATTACACTCACGAACAAAGAACAGTCTGAAAACCAATCTGAAATCTTTAAAAAGAAGGGCCAATGAGTTTTTTTTATTTTCTTGCTAAATATAGAATCTTTCCGTTCGAAAAAAGTCCTCAAAATATCAAAACGAAAAGACGGAATCGATAAGGCTCTACTTCTGGCATTTCTCTTTCTTGTAACCAACACGCTCCAATCGACAGTTGAACAGACGATTCGAAATATTTGAGCTACGCATTCAGCGAAAGACCAATTCGAAAACGGCTTTTGGCTTTTCTACATCCCAGGCTTGTGGAGAAATAAAACCAATATCACAATAGAATCAAGGACAGGAGGAGGAGGAGGATAGTTGGATTCGAGGTCAAGGCTTTTACTGTTCTTTTCCTCCTCCTCCCCACCCTCCCCCCTCACTTTCTTCCCCTCCTCCCAGCAGAGAGCCGGGAGGATGAAACAGCCGTGTTAGCTGTTCTGTAAAATCCTGGCACTTGTGGTAGCCAATGGACCAGAACGATGCACGCTTTCTGACGAGCGAGAAGTTGCCTGAGAGTAGGGAGTCTCCCCTGAAATGTGATTGCGTTCCGGATCTTCCACCCCCCCTTCCTCCATCCTCTACATCCTGAGTCCACAACTGGCCTCACACATGCGGAAGACTTAGATCCGGCCTTGAAGAGAAGTTATTGTTGCCACCTCGGTCTGTTTCTATTCGTTCAGCTGTGGGCAGATAACTGACGTTTCTGACTTTGATGGATTAGCCGTGCCTGGCACTGGGATCATCTTTTCTTTACATCCAGGCTCCGGTGATCTCCGCGTCTTCTCTTCCTCGTGATCTCGTGCTGCGTGCTATGTTCCTGTCAACCCCGGCTCTTGTTAATCACTGAGCGCTGAGTGCACGAGAAGGAACTCATGCGTGGCCATGGCAACAGCGTTCCTCTGACATACTAAGACAACGGAAAAGTTGTGTAAAAAATGCCCAAACGGAAAAAAAAAACTGTGTGATGTATTATGAAGCACAGAGAGAGGTTGTATCTGTGTGTTCTCCGGTAAAGAATCTCCTTTTGAATCCAAATATTCAAATGGTTTGGGTTGTTTCACTTCTGAGAATTCCCTGAACAAAATAAACTAATGAACAGATTTTAAAGAAACAAAACTTTGGAAGTTGAGAAGGGAAATTTGATAATTATTAGAAGATATGTGGAAGCCGATTATCTACACATCTTTATCTACTTTTGCCAAGGCCATCCAACATGTTCTTTAACGTCCACAAGGGTAGGGGCTATTTTGTACACGACATAATTAGCAATAATTGAAAATAGTTGTCTCTGCTGAAGTACAGTCGCTCAAAAAAAAAAAATCCGAACACTATGGCTGATTACAGAATTCAGAAAAAATATCTGGCAACGATTTTTTTAGAAATTAGTGATCTGGCAACCTTCGTGTCACGTGATTACAGAATTCAGGAAAAATATCTGGAGCGTGTACAGCAACTGTACACGCTCCAGTTACCGTTCACAGCAAACTGGAGCGTGTGCAGTTACTGCACACGCTCCAGTTTGCTGTGAACGGTAACTGCACACGCTCAATATTTCCATGAGTGAGCTCACACGATCCAGGTCTTTGTGAGCTCACACGATCCAATGTGCTCTGAACATTAACCGCAACCGCTCCAGTTTGCTGTGAACGGTAACTGCACACGCTCCATATTCATTGCTTATATATTCATATGCATTATATATATATATTAAAAAAAAGTATCCGAACAATATGGTTGATTACAGAATTCAGAAAAAATATCTGGCAACGATTTTTTTTAGAAATTAGTGATCTGGCAACCTTCGTGTCACGTGACACGAAGGTTGCCAGATCACTAACTTTTTGAGCGACTGTACACCGACTGATTTGCTCCTTAACCCTAAGGAATGAGAAAACGCAATTTTTTCATTTTAAGGAATAAATGAGAAATTCTTTTTATGCTTTATAGAGCTAATAAGATATTATTATTTACATTTTCCAATCACCAATTAGTACGAATTATTTATTACCTGTTAAAGGGTTCAAAGTTCGGAAAAGGAAAAACTTCATTTTCTTAGTTAATTTTATTTAATTACTTGTTTAAAATTTACATTCTTAGTTAGACTTTAGGGTTGGATTGTTTCACCTCTGAGTGGCAGTTATTTGGCCACAATGGAATAAATGGCCAGGTCACAAGGACCTCGAGAGTTCACAGAAAGTTGAGGGGAGGGACCCCATTGAACAGCTATTAGGAGACAGTTGGTATCTTCCCCGTCAAGGCTATCCAGCGTGTTCTTTAACGTGCACAGATATGGCGCTCCACGGCTTAACGTCCCATCAGACGGACGGCGGATTTCCAATCACATCGGTGTCTCTTACTGACCTAGTGCAGGGCGGGAAGTTTTGCGGAGATTAATCTCAACCCTGACCCATGAGGAACTCGAATCCGGGGACTGCAGTTTACGATCCTGGAGCGTTACAGACTGATTACCGCTCCCCCTATACATTAGGTTAGGATGTAATCGAGATACCACAGAACTGACTAATTAGCAGACGGACATAAAACGTCTCAGCAATTTGTTCTGAACATTATTGAAACACTTTATAAACACTGACAGCAATAGGATTGGAAATGATCAAAAAAGATATTCTCTATAAAAGTGGTTCTCAACCTTTTAGGCTTCACGTACCCCCTGGAATGTGTATGTAACTGGCGTACCCCTTGTATAGATAGATGAAACTATAGTTATAGTATAACAATGGGAATAAAATAAAACATATATATCAGTGGTTCCTTTTAAGCTTCACGTATCCCCTGGAAATGTGTATGTAACTGGCGTACCCCTTGTATAGATAGATGAAACTATAGTTATAGTATAACAATGGGAACAAAATAAAACATATATATCAGTGGTTCCTTTTATGCTTCACGTACCCCCTGGAAATGTGTATGTAACTGGCGTACCCCTTGTATAGATAGATAAATCTATAGTTATCGTATAACAATGGGAATAAAATAAAACATATATATCAGTGGTTCTCAAACTTTTATGCTTCACGTACCCCCTGGAAATGTGTATGTAACTGGCATACCCCTTGTATAGATAGGTAAACCTATAGTTATAGTATAACAATGGGAATAAAATAAAACATACATTTCAGTGGTTCTCAACCTTTTATGCTTCACGTACCCCCTGGAAATGTGTATGTAACTGGCGTACCCCTTGTATAGATAGATAAATCTATAGTTATAGTATAACAATGAGAATAAAATAAAACATATATATCAGTGGTTCTCAACATTTTATGCTTCACGTACCCCCTGGAAATGTGTATGTAACTGGCGTACCACTTGTATAGATAGATAAATCTATAGTTATAGTATAACAATGGGAATAAAATAAAACATATATATCAGTGGTTCTCAACCTTTTACGCTTCACATACCCCCTGGAATGTGTATGTAACTGGCGTACCCCTTGTATAGATAGATAAAACTATAGTTATAGTATAACAATGGGAATAAAATAAAACATATATATCAGTGGTTTCTTCTATGCTTCACGTACCCCCTGGAAATGTGTATGTAACTGGCGTACCCCTTGTATAGATAGATGAAACTATAGTTATAGTATAACAATGGGAATAAAATAAAACATATATATCAGTGGTTCCTTTTATGCTTCACGTACCCCCTGGAAATGTGTATGTAACTGGCGTACCCCTTGTATAGATAGATGAAACTATAGTTATAGTATAACAATGGGAATAAAATAAAACATATATATCAGTGGTTCCCAAACTTTTATGCTTCATGTACCCCCTGGAAATGTGTATGTAACAGGCGTACCCCTTCTATAGATAGATGAATCTATAGTTATAGTATAGCAATGGGAATAAAATAAAACATATATATCAGTGGTTCTCAACCTTTTATGCTTCACGTACCCCCTGGAAATGTGCATGTAACTGGCGTACCCCTTGTATAGATAGATAAAACTATAGTTATAGTAAAACAATGGTAATAAAATAAAACATATATATCAGTGGTTCTCAACATTTTATGCTTCACGTACCCCCTGGAAATGTGTATGTAACTGGCGTACCCCTTGTATAGATAGATGAAACTATAGTTATAGTATAACAATGGGAATAAAATAAAACATATATATCAGTGGTTCTCAAACTTTTATGCTTCACGTACCCCCTGGAAATGTGTATGTAACTGGCGTACCCCTTGTATAGATAGGTAAACTTATAGTTATAGTATAACAATGGGAATAAAATAAAACATATATTTCAGTGGTTCTCAACCTTTTATGCTTCACGTACCCCCTGCAAATGTGTATGTAACTGGCGTACCTCTTGTATAGATAGATAAATCTATAGTTATAGTATAACAATGGGAATAATATAAAACATATATATCAGTGGTTCTCAACCTTCTATGCTTCACGTACCCCCTGGAAATGTGTATGTAACTGGCGTACCCCTTGTATAGATAGATAAAACTATATTTATAGTATAACAATGGGAATAAAATAAAACATATATCAGTGGTTCTCAACCATTTATGCTTCACGTACCCCCTGGAAATGTGTATGTAACTGGCGTATCCCTTGTATAGATAGATAAAACTATAGTTATAGTATAACAATAGGAATAAAATAAAACATATATATCAGTGGTTCTCAACCTTTTATGCTTCACGTACCCCCTGGAAATGTGTATGTAACTGGCGTATCCCTTGTATAGATAGATAAAACTATAGTTATAGTATAACAATGGGATAAAATAAAACATATATATCAGTGATTCTCAACCTTTTATGTTTCACGTTCCCCCTGGAATGTGTATGTAACTGGCGTACCCCTTGTATAGATAGATGAAAATATAGTTATAGTATAACAATGGGAATGAAATAAAACATATATATCAGTGGTTCTCAACCTTTTATGCTTCACGTACCCCCTGGAAATGTGTATGTAACTGGCGTACCCCTTGTATAGATAGATAAATCTATAATTATAGGATAGCAATGGGAATAAAATAAAACATATATATCAGTGGTTCTCAACCTTTTATGCTACACGTACCCCCTGGAATGTGTATGTAACTGGCGTACCCCTTGTATAGATAGATGAAAATATAATTATAGTATAACAATGGGAATAAAATAAAACATATATATCAGTGGTTCTCAACCTTTTATGCTTCACGTACCCCCTGGAAATGTGTATGTAACTGGCGTACCCCTTGTATAGATACATAAATCTATAGTTATAGTATAACAATGGGAATAAAATAAAACATATATATCAGTGGTTCTCAACCTTTTATGCTTCACGTACCCCCTGGAATGTGTATGTAACTGGCGTACCCCTTGTATAGATAGATGAAAATATAGTTATAGTATAACAATGGGAATAAAATAAAACATATATATCAGTGGTTCTCAACCTTTTATGCTTCACGTACCCCCTGGAAATGTCTATGTAACTGGCGTACCCCTTGTATAGATACATAAATCTATAGTTAAAGTACAAAAATGGGAATAAAATGAAAGATATATATCAGTGGTTCTCAACATTTTATGCTTCACGTAGCCCCTGGAAATGTGTATGTAACTGGCGTACCCCTTGTATAGATAGATAAATCTATAATTATAGGATAGCAATGGGAATAAAATAAAACATATATATCAGTGGTTCTCAACCTTTTATACTTCACGTACCCCCTGGAAATGTGTATGTAACTGGCGTACCCCTTGTATAGATAAATAAATCTATAGTTATAGTATAACAATGGGAATAAAATAAAACATATATATCAGTGGTTCTCAACCTTATATGCTTCACGTACCCCCTGGAAGTGTGTGTAACTGGCGTACCCCTTGTATAGATAGATAAACCTATAGTTATAGTATAAAAATGGGAATAAAATAAAACATATATATCAGTGGTTCTGAACCTTTTATGCTTCACGTACCCCCTGGAAATGTGCATGTAACTGGCATACCCCTTGTATAGATAGATAAATCTATAGTTATAGTATAACAATGGGAATAAAATAAATCATATATATCACTGGTTCTCAACCTTTTATGCTTCACGTACCCCCTTGAAATGTGTATGTAACTGGCATATCCCTTGTATAGATAGAACTATCTATAGTTATAGTATAACAATGGGAATAAAATAAATCATATGTATCACTGGTTCTCAAACTTTTATGCTTCACGTATCCCCTGGAAATGTGTATGCAACTGGCATACCCCTTGTATAGATGGATAAATCTATAGTTATAGTATAACAATGTGAATAAAATAAATCATATATATCACTGGTTCTCAAACTTTTATGCTTCACGAACCCCCTGGAAATGTGCATGTAACTGGCGTACCCCTTGAATAGATAGATAAAACTATAGTTATAGTATAACAATGGGAATAAAATAAAACATATATATCAGTGGTTCTCAACCTTTTATGCTTCCCGTACCCCCTTGAAATGTGTATGTAACTGGCGTACCCCTTGTATAGATTGATAAATCTATATTTAGAGTATAGCAATGGGAATAAAATAAAACATATAAATCACTGGTTCTCAACCTTTTATGCTTCACGTACCCCCTGGAAATATATATGTAACTGGCGTACCCCTTGTATAGATACATAAATCTATAGTTAAAGTACAAAAATGGGAATAAAATAAAACATATATATCAGTGGTTCTCAAAGCCTTTATGCTTCACGTACCCCCTGGAAATGTGTATATAACTGGCGTACCCCTTGTATAGATAGATAAATCTATAGTTATAGTATAGCAATGGGAATAAAATAAAACATATATATCAGTGGTTCTCAACCTTTTATGCTTCACGTACCCCCTGGAAATGTGTATGTAACTGGCGTACCTCTTGTATAGATAGATAAATCTATAGTTATAGTATAACAATGGGAATAAAATAAATCATATATATCACTCGTTCTCAACCTTTTATGCTTCACGTACCCCCTGGAAATGTGCATGTAACTGGCGTACCCCTTGAATAGATAGATAAAACTATAGTTATAGTATAACAATGGGAATAAAATAAAACATATATATCAGTGGTTCCTTTTATGCTTCCCGTACCCCCTTGAAATGTGTATGTAACTGGTGTACCCCTTGTATAGATAGATAAATCTATAGTTAGAGTATAGCAATGGGAATAAAATAAAACATATATATCACTGGTTCTCAACCTTTTATGCTTCACGTACCCCCTGGAAATATGTATGTAACTGGCGTACCCCTTGTATAGATAGATAAATCTATAGTTAAAGTACAAAAATGGGAATAAAATAAAACATATATATCAGTGGTTCTCAACCTTTTATGTTTCACGTACCCCCTGGAAATGTGTATGTAACTGGCGTACCCCTTGTATAGATAGATAAAACTATAGTTATAGTATAGCAATGGGAATAAAATAAATCATATGGTTCTCAACCTTTTATGCTTCACGTACCCCCTGGAAATGTGCATGTAACTGGCGTACCCCTTGTATAGATAGATAAATCTATAGTTATAGTATAGCAGGGAATAAAATAAAACATATATATCAGTGGTTCTCAACCTTTTATGCTTCACGTACCCCCTGGAAATGTGTATGTAACTGGCGTACCCCTTGTATAGATAGATAAAACTATAGTTATAGTATAGCAATGGGAATAAAATAAATCATATGGTTCTCAACCTTTTATGCTTCACGTACCCCCTGGAAATGTGCATGTAACTGGCGTACCCCTTGTATAGATAGATAAATCTATAGTTATAGTATAGCAATGGGAATAAAATAAAACATATATATCAGTGGTTCTCAACCTTTTATGCTTCACGTACCCCCTGGAAATGTGTATGTAACTGGCGTACCTCTTGTATAGATAGATAAATCTATAGTTATAGTATAACAATGGGAATAAAATGAAACATATATATCAGTGGTTCTCAAACTTTTATGCTTCACGTACACCTTGGAAATGTGCATGTAACTGGCGTACCCCTTGTATAGATAGGTAAAACTATAGTTATAGTAAAACAATGGGAATAAAATAAAACATATATATCAGTGGTTCTCAACCTTTTATGTTTCACGTACCCCCTGGAAATGTGTATGTAACTGGCGTACCCCTTGTATAGACAGATAAAACTATAGTTATAGTATAGCAATGGGAATAAAATAAATCATATGGTTCTCAACCTTTTAGTAGTTCTCAACCTTTTATGCTTCCCGTACCGCCTTGAAATGTGTATGTAACTGGCGTACCCCTTGTATAGACAGATAAATCTATAGTTATAGTATAACAATGGGAATAAAATAAAACATATATATCAGTGGTTCTCAACATTTTATGCTTCACGTACCCCCTGGAAATGTATATGTAACTGGCGTACCCCTTTATAGATAGATAAAACTATAGTTATAGTATAACAATGGGAATAAAATAAAACATATATATCAGTGGTTCTCAACCTTTTATGCTTCACGTACCCCCTGGAAATGAGTATGTAACTGGCGTACCCCTTGTATAGATAGATAAATCTATAATTTTAGGATAGCAATGGGAATAAAATAAAACATATATATAATATATATCTAGCGACTTTGAGCTCCCACGACGTGCGCCAAAAAATTTTTCCGCATACCCCACTTTGAGAACCCCTACTCTACAACACAATCCCCCCCCCCTACAAACCTCTAAATTCTTTTCTTACCAAACTTACCGCTTTTTCTCATCATTAATATTACTGTTTCAATTTCTATTAACGTTAATTATTTCATTTCTCTGTTTTAAATTCCCCACGAGTTCAGCGCATTCTTTTATCGCAATCCCAGCGCCACTTTAGCCCTCTGCTACAGACACGTTGTCGGATGATTCTCGTTCCACATGTTGATGAGATAATTGTCACGCTTCCTTCTTGCACGAAGGGAATGCCTCGAGGCAGAATACCCTTCTCGAGGTAACGCGTACGCGTGACGTCATGAGGATTGCGTGACCCGGAGGTATCTGCGCGTGCAGCAGATCAGGCAACGGGATAGTGTTGATGAGCTGCTTTGAATATTGGATGAGTTGTGAGGCTGAATGCTTCGGATGAGGCTCATTTATTATAGAAGAAGAGGTCCACCTGAGGGCATCATCAGTACACATGCACATAATCTATGCAGAAAGATGACGACGCTCTATTTATAGTAAATGCTCTGTTCCGAGTTGTTGTCCAAGCTCTGGAATATTCGGAGCAAGATTTGGTGCAAGTCAAATGCGGATTTATGTGGAAAATGGATGCAACTTTAAAAGAAAAAAGGGTAATGTTTATGCGCTTGCAAATTTTCCCTGATGTTAGGATATATGTGGGGATGGAATACATGCACGACCCTAGAAATTGATAAGCTCACAAATAACGTAATAATGAGGTTGTTACAGATCACAGTAGACAGCTATTTCGTTTAATGGAAAATGCGCACAATACAGCTATCGCAATGATGATATGTAGGTTATTTTGCAGATCAAACAGCGAAATAGGGTATTTCACAGGTTGGGTTGTTTTACCTCTGAGCGGCACTTTTTTGCACACAATGGGTTAAATGGCCAGGTCACATGGACCCCGAAGGCTCAGAGAAGGTTGGGGGAGGGGACCTACTGGAACAGCTGTTGGGAGACAGATGGTAGCCTCCCGTCAAGGCCATCCAGCATGTTCTTTAACGTGCACAGAGTATGGCTCTCCCGCACACGGGGCCACGACTTAACGTCCCATCCAACGGACGGCGGCCTTTCCAAGCCTATCGGTGTCCCTTACTGACCGTGGGCAGGGCGGGGAAATTTTGCGGAGATAAATTTCAACGCTGACCCAGTTGGGACGCGAACCTGGGAACTACAGATTACGAGCCTGACGCGCTACCGACTGAGCCACCCCCGCCCCGCATCTCACAGGATTTCAGCTGTTGTTGGGAGAGCAAGTCCAAGATTTTCGAAGTTCACAGCTAGTACCAGACAAAGAAATGGAAGTAGATTCAGGGTTGAGTAGTGAAATCAAAAAATATTTTCATAAAAAAATGCGATTGAAGAAAAATGAATTTGTAGAAAAATGCGATTGAAGAAAATGAATTCGAGAACCCAATCAAATTGATCTCAATCTCGATTTTGCAACAATATTCGTTAACATTTTAGGAGTTATGGAAGCTCGAATATTTAACAATAACTAAGCTCGTTTTCCAAAAAAAAAAAAAATCAGTCGAAAGCGGCAAAAATGACAGTACACTGCTCACAAAAATTAGGGGATATTTCAAAATGAATATAAAGCGATAAAAAAAAAGAAGCATTTGATTTTTTTTAATTAAACAAGAACATCAGAAAAGCAAACGACAAGTCAAAGAAAGTTTTTCGATTATGCAAATGAGATGCAAAACCAACTTTTATTTCATTGGTGAAAATGCATTATGCAAAAGGCTGAAAGTACTGGAGTATCTGCACGTTTCCTGATCTTGAAAGTGCACATCCTGCAATTTCCCAGCCCTTGCAATGCCCCTGCAACACGATTTGCCCGAATGCGAAGCCTGGAGAGCCATAGGACGTCTTGAAGCTGGTCAAACACAGACGACAGTGGCAACAGCACTTGGAACATCCCAAAGCGTGATTAGCAGACTTGGAAGAAGACGAAGAAGACGAGGGCAGGGTCGCCCATCTGCCACAACAGCAAGAGATGACCGCTACTTGACCTTATTGGCAAGAAGGAACAGGCGCAGCAAAGCAACAGAGCTGCGAGGACAGTTTTTTGCTGCCACTAGACAACGGATATGCACCCAGACCATGCGAAATTGGCTCCATCGTGTTGGACTGCATGCCCGGCGACCAATGGTATGCATTCCGTTATCTGCTGAACACCGTAGAACCCGTAGAAGGTGGGCTGATGAGCATCGTCATTGGACCCGTGATGAGTGGTCAACTGTCCTCTTCTCTGATGAGTCACGGTTCAGTCTGCAGCCTGACAATCATCTTGTCCTGATCTGGCGTGAACGAGGAACACGGGAGAATCCACGTTTCATGCGGATTCTCCCGTGGATCTCCTTCGGTTTTTTCCACTCCTTTCGGATCCCACCACCACCGAAGGAGTCCCTTTCCACCACCACCGAAGGAAAGGGACTCCTTCGGTGGTGGTGGAATCATGGTGTGGGCTGGCATCAGCATTGGTGGTCGTACCGACTTCCACGTCATCAGAAACGGATCGCTGACTGCTGTCAGATATCGAGATGAGGTCCTGCACCCTATAGTGGTACCCAATGCTGGAGCAGTTGGAAACAACTTTCTTTTCATGGACGATAATGCAAGGCCGGCCGTCCCATGGCCGAGTGGTTAGCGCGCTTGGCTACTGATCAAAGGGACCTGGGTTCGAGCCCCGGGTAAGGCATGGCTGTTTGTGTCGTTTTTCTGTTGAAGGCCTGCCATCCTCTCAGACCTTCTACTCTGGCATATAAACTGACAGGCTCCTGTCAGACCTCTGTGGCAAGCAGCTGCTTGAGGGAGTATTTATTATTTATTTATTTTAATGCAAGGCCCCACCGTGCGCATCTCGTCAACAACATGCTTCAGGAGGCAGGAATCGAACGCATGGACTGGCCTTCACGTTCTCCAGACCTGAATCCCATTGAACATGCTTGGGATGCACCGGGAAGACGTCTGGCAAACCATCCAATGCCTCCCACAACACTTCTTGAGCTGGAAGTTGCCCTGGAGCAAGAGTGACAGAGGATCCCACAAGAACTGCTGTACATTCTGATCCTGTCCATGCCCCATCGCTGTCAGTGTGTTTTGGCAGTCTTGGGTGACCATACATCCTACTGAACAGTCAATGTGTGCCACTCTCGTCCAGTTTGACATGCTTCTGCTCACCCCCACCAATATGTCACTTGCTACTCAATCACGACAATTGAGTTTGCATCTCATTTGCATAATCGAACAACTTTCTTTGATTTGTCGTTTGCTTTTCTGATGTTCTTGTTTAATAAAAACAATTCAAATGTTTCTTTTTTTTATCGCTTCATATTCGTTTTGAAATGTCCCCTAATTTTTGTGAGCAGTGTCTATAAATAACATAAACTGCTATACATAGTCTTGTACATTTTTAGTAAGGTTTAATACGATTGCTATTGCTTTCGTTGTAACTTGTTTCGAATAATTTTTGAGATATTTTAGTTGATTAAATACTTGTCATGAAACTTTGAACACCGAAATTTTTTTTGTCGAAAATCGAGATTTAAATTGATTTGATTAAGATCGTGAATTTAGTTTGAATCACGTTTTTTCATTAAAAGTTTATTTAAGAAGTTACTGAGCTCCGATTCCGATTTCCTATTGACACCGGGCGGGGGTGGCTCAGTCGGTAGCGCGCCAGGCTCGTAATCTGTAGTTCCCAGGTTCGAGTCCCAGCTGGGTCAGCGTTGAGATTTATCTCAGCAAAACTCCCCGCCCTGCCCACGGTCAGTAGGGGACACCGATGGGCTTGGAAAGGCCTCCGTCCGTCGGATGGGACGTTAAGCCGTTGTTCCGTGTGCGGGAGAGCCATACCCTGTGCACGTTAAAGAACACCCTGGATGGCCTTGACGGGAGGCTACCATCTGTCTCCCAACAGCTGTTCCAGTGGGTCCCCTCCTCCAACCTTCTCTGAGCCTTCGGGGTCCATGTGACCTGGCCATTTAGCCCATGGTGTGCAAAAAAGTGCTGCTCAGAGGGAAAACAACCCAACCCACAATTCTGTCTAAATACCTTTATACGCAATTAACTTATTTTTTCTCTCCAAAGAAGCTAAATTCCTTCCTGATCAACAACTTGAGAATATTTACATCGACATCCTTCTTGAACAGTTCATTGAATTTTTTCTTAAAGAGATCTTTGCTCTTTTAAAGCTGATCCTCTTGGATTAAATGTATTTTATCATTTAAGGTTAAGCCAACGAAATTACTTCAGCGCATTTCTCAAAAGGAAGGGTTGGGTTGTTTTACCGCTGAGCGGCACTTTTTTGCACACCATGGGCTAAATGGCCAGGTCACATGGACCCCGAAGGCTCAGAGAAGGTTGGGGGAGGAGACCCACTGGAACAGCTGTTGGGAGACAGATGGTAGCCTCCCGTCAAGGCCATCCAGCGTGTTCTTTAACGTGCACAGGGTATGGCTCTCCCGCACACGGGGCCACGGCTTAACGTCCCATGAGACGGACGGCGGCATTTCCAAGCCCATCGGTGTCCCCTAATGACCGTGGCAGGCGGGGAATTTTCGGAGATAAATCTCAACGCTGACCCAACTGGGACTCGAACCTGGGAACTACAGATTACGAGCCTGGCGCGCTACCGACTGAGCCACCCCCGCCTCTCTCAAAAGGAAGAAAAAAAAAATGGAACGTGATAACTGAAAATCTGGTGATAAAAAGCAATTTTTTTTTCAACCCAAACGTTTCTAGATAAATAGAAATAGTAATTAATCGAAAATTTTATTTAATGAAAGTGTCTCAAAATGCTCAGTTTAGAAAATATATTCCTTTTCATGTTTCAGCTTTCATTTCATATATATATTAAAGATGCTCTTACATTTTTTGAAGGTAAAAAAATTTATTGCAGAAATAATAACATTTTTTTATCGTTACTGTTTCGCTTCGAAAACGAAACGGACTCCAAAGAATTCGAAGAAAGGCATCCTATTACAAATTAAACTGTTCTCTGGAAAAGAAAGGGTTGGGTTGTTTTACCTCTGAGCGGCACTTTTTTGCACACCATGGGCTAAATGGCCAGGTCACATGGACCCCGAAGGCTCAGAGAAGGTTGGGGGAGGGGACCCACTGGAACAGCTGTTGGGAGACAGATGGTAGCCTCCCGTCAAGGCCATCCAGCGTGTTCTTTAACGTGCACAGGGCATGGCTCTCCCGCACACGGGGCCACGGCTTAACGTCCCATACGACGGACGGCGGCCTTTCCAAGCCCATCGGTGTCCCCAAATGACCGTGGCAGGAGGGGAATTTTGCGGAGATAAATCTCAACGCTGACCCAGCTGGGACTCGAACCTGGGAACTACAGATTACGAGCCTGGCGCGCTACCGACTGAGCAACCCCCGCCTTGGAAAAGAAATAATAATAATTAGAATAGAGAGGAAAAAAAGTGCAAAGCAAATTAGCTTGCATCAAGGGATGATTAATCTGTTGCATTTCCTTCAAACAAGAAAGACAATTTTCGTTTGATGATGGAAAAAAAAATGTTTATGCTTCTCTCTTTTCAGGGGCAGATGGATTCAGGAGCATTTTGGTGTGTGCATCAATCATTAATGATTTCTTTCAGCGATTTAAGTCCAGAATCAATCAGTGCCAGAGACTTGCTCCTGCAAAGTTTGGCGATCGAATTAACTAATAGCAAAGCAGCTGCATTTACTGAGTAGCCTAAAGAAGAGAGATGAAAAGTAGAATGTTGGTTGCCCATGTCATCCATTGTGACCCCGTCGGGGAAGGAAGGTTGCGCGGGGGAGTTCTGATAGATGACCTGCTTGGCAGTGGCTGTGTGCGAAGTAGGGGGGAGGTGATCTTTACCCCCTAAAGACGAGGGAGTGGTAATCCCTCGCGGGATCAGGTCGTCTCCTTTTCTCCATGCATCAAGAGCTTGTTCCTTTCTTGTACCCCTCCATCGTTGTTGTTGACGAGAGGTGTTTGGCGGGGAAGTTTGGCGCTAATCTAGTCTTGCCGGGGAATGGTGAATGTTTCCAGGCCGCACGAAACGGATTAAATCAACCCCCTGGCCACGTGCTGAAGGTGGTGATCAATCCGGATAAAACATTGTGGGCTGAGAAAATTCATTTATTGAAGATGAGGGTGAAACAATTTCGCCTTCATTTGGTAAAAGTGTTTTCGAAACAATTTTCTTTGATGATGTTAACTATTTTAGTTAGCGCTATTTTGAATCTCTTGTTAAACTATTACTAGCGAATTGTTTTACCTCTGAGCGGCACTTTTTTGCGCACCATGGGCTAAATGGCCAGGCCACAAGGACCCCGAAGGCTCAGAGAAGGTTGGGGGAGGGGACCCACTGGAACAGCTGTTGGGAGACAGATGGTAGCCTCCCGTCAAGGCCATCCAGCGTGTTACTTTAACGTGCACAGGGTATGGCTCTCCCGCACACGGGGCCGCGGCTTAACGTCCCAACCGACGGACGCCGGCCTTTTCAAGCCCATCGGTGTCCCCTACTGACCGTGGGCAGGGCGGGGAAATTTTGCGGAGATAAATCTCAACGCTGACCCAGCTGGGACTCGAACCTGGGAACTACAGAATACGAGCCTGGCGCGCTACCGACTGAGCCACCCCCGCCCCACTATTACTAGCGAAAAGCATTCCTGTGCAGGTTGTGGTTTTACTTTTGAGAGTCACTTTTTTGCACACCCAGTGAAATAAATGGCCAGGTTATTACCTGGCCATAGACTCAAAGAAGGCTGGGGAGGGGATACACTGGGCTGTTGTTTAGGAGACAGATCCCATCAAGGCCATCCAGCATGTTTTTTAACGTTAACGAATTATTATGGTTCTCTAGAATAATGTGCCACGCCTTAACGTCCCATCCGACATAAGGCGGCCTTTCCAAGTTCATTGGTGCCAATTTACTGACCGTGGCCAAGGCGGGAAATATAGCGGAGATAAATCTCAACGCTAACACGTGGGGATCGAATCTGGGAACTACAGATTACGGATCTGGCGCTACCGACTGAGCCAACCCCCGCCTCATTCGCGTACAGGAAATGGCGGATTTAGTATTTTGGCTGCCGATTCCTTAAATATTTTTCATATAATGTATTTTACAGAATAGTTGATTACCGCTTCCGGTCGTACGCCATGGCTTTACTGTCCTTTGCATATATCCAGCATTGGATGCAGGATAGCTGATATCAGTTTTTTTTTTTTAATCATTAATTCGTTGTTGTGGGTTGGGTTGTTTTACCTCTGAGCGGCACTTTTTTGCACACCATGGGCTAAATGGCCAGGTCACAGGGACCCCGAAGGCTCAGAGAAGGTTGGGAGAGGGGATCCATTGGAACAGCTGTTGGGAGACAGATGGTAGCCTCCCGTCAAGGTCATCCAGCGTGTTCTTTAACGTGCACAGAGTACGCTCTCCCGCACACGGGGCCACGGCTTAACGTCCCATCCGACGGACGGCGGCCTTTCCAAGCCCATCGGTATCCCTACTGACCGTGTGCTGGGCGGGGAATTTTGCGGAGATAAATCTCAACGCTGACCGAGCTGGGACTCGAACCTGGGAACTACAGATTACGAGCCTGGCGCGCTACCGACTGAGCCACCCCCGCCCCCATTAATTCGTAACTGGAACACTTGACTAAGGTACAGTGGTTCAAAGAAGTATCCGAACCTTCCTGTCACGTGACACGAAGGTTGCCAGATCACTAATTGCTAAAAAGAATCGTTGCCAGATATTTTTTCTGAATTCTGTAATCAACCATAGTGTTCGAATATTTTTTGAGCCACTATAAAATAACGGATGAGACGCATAAATGCTACTACGACAATTGAAGGAATATTATCTAAAAGTTTTTTTCACTTGTCGCCATGATAAATAGTTTCAGATTAGGAATCACCTTGCTAGTTCCATTTTTAATTATTTCTTTTGCATTAAATTTAAAATCGAAATTGAAAAAAAAAATTGAAAGATAAGGAACTTTGAACTTTAATTTTATAGTTTTCGTAATTTAAAGTTTAAATATTCTTCTTTCCGCCTCTTCAATATTTAACGAATTGCTTTGATCATCCATTGATCATTATTAGATTTTCTTGAGCATACATGCTCCTTCAATAATCAACATCTACATCTTCAGTGTATCGCATGGTATCAATGTAGAATTAATGTTTCATTAGCTCCAACTAGTTGCAAGAGAAGGAACGAATCAGCGTTCGCTTCTAATTCAGTTGTTTCCTGAAGAGCAGAGATGATGCTCTCTGAAGAGTGCATCCATCACATGGAAGCATCTTCCGTTCTCGCTCGTTCGTGAGCCAAATATAGCAACACTTGATGACTCGGAACAGCATCTGAGGATCAGGGCACAGAGATGGATGGAGAGGATCCTCGTGGTATCAGGTGATCTGCTATCAGAATCAATGATGTCTAACGGACTCAACGTAGCGAAACCGAGGAACCTCTTACGATTTTTATGTTCCACATAAGTAGGTGAAGTAATTTCAAATGGGTTTGGTGCTGCTTGAGTTGGGTTGGGTTGTTTTACCTCTGAGCTGAACTTTTTTGCACACCATGGGCTAAATGACCAGGTCACATGGACCCCGAAGGCTCAGAGAAGGTTGGGGGAGGGGACCTACTAGAACAGCTGTTGGTAGCCTCCCATCAAGGCCATCCAGCGTGTTCTTTAACGTGTACAGGGTATGGCTCTCCCCTCACACGGGACCACGGCTTAACGTCCCATCCGACGGACGGCGGCCTTTCCAAGCCCACCGGTGTCCCCTACTGACCGTGGGCAGGGCGGGGAATTTTGCGGAGATAAATCTCAACGCTGACCCAGCTGGGACTCGAACCTGGGAACTACAGATTACGAGCCTGGCGCGCTACCGACTGAGCCACCCCCGCCCCAGAGATTGTAAGAATTGTAATGCAAATATTTAAAATTGTTAACAAATGTGTAGCATTCTTTACATGGTTTAACTTCATACTGATGAAAGTCAAATTGGTGTAGTTGAATTTGTAATATATGCGATCTAATTACCTTTGTAATTAAATTAGTTCAATTTTAATTCTCATCGTTTTTTGAACTCACGCTGTCAAAACGAAAATGTCTTGTCTGAAAATTTTCAGGCAAAAAAACAAAATTTACTAATGGAAAATTTGCTCTCAACAAGATTGGATTGGGTTGTTTTACCTCTGAGCGGCACTTTTTTGCACACCATGGGCGAAATGGCCAGGTCACATGGACCCCGAAGGCTCAGAGAAGGTTGGGGGAGAGGACCCACTGGAACAGCTGTTGGGAGACAGATGGTAGCCTCCCGTCAAGGCCATCCAGCGTGTTCTTTAACGTGCACAGGGTATGACTCTCCCGCACACGGGGCCACGGCTTAACGTCCCATCCGACGGACGGCGGCCTTTTCAAGCCCATCGGTGTCCCCTACTGACCGTGGGCAGGGCGGGGAAATTTTGCGGAGAGCTCTCAACAAGACTTCTGATGTTGGAGAAATCTCAAGCAGAAACAAAGGCAAACATACACAATGTATTCCCCAGGGATTCGAACCGCACTAGTCGAACCCGATGTTGAACCAACAAACAGAATAAACTTCACCATGTAGAAAAAAAGAAAGAACTAGGATTGTCCCCTAGTAATTTATCTTTTTTAACCGAGAGGAATTTTTTTTATTAGTCGTAGACCTCGATTCAGCCAACTTTTTTGTTACTCCCAGTGACGCCAAGCAAGTGCATTGGCGCCTTTATCGAGAGAGATCTGAAAAAGTGTCTCTTAAAAGCCAAGCGATCTTTAAATCTCGACGAACCGTTTTGTGTCCAGTTTTCTTTGTCCTCTCTTTAGCTCCCTGAGAGGGCAATTTCGAAAGCTCTTCGGTATCAGAAGCAGACGCTGAAACCTTTTACTCTGCTGATTGTGGATTGCTCAGAAATAGAAGAATTTCGTCCTTTTGCACCCTCAGACGCGTCCTTCTTTTTTATTTCCCTCCCCATCCTTCGTTCTTTCTCAGTTCATTCGCTATTGAGGTCATAAAGGCGCCTGGAGGGGTGGGATGTGGGGCAGCGCTTTACGGTCGATGGCGAACCACATCTGATGCAGCAGAAAAAGTCTGCAATATTCGGTAGCATTTATGAAGTGTTTCGCGGACTTTGGTACGCTCAGATTCCGTGGAATCGCCAGCGGTGGTTAGCGTAGCTATGAGAGAAATAGATTTTCCCAGAAATAGGTTTATCGTTATGTGGTGATGTTGAATCTGCAGATTTTAAGGTTGGAATCGGATATTGGGACAGATTCTACAACTCCTTTGGTTTTCTGTAGGTTTTGTTTTTTGGCGGATTATTCTGTGAAGAGAGGATGTGGAAGATCGGATGCGAAATGTAATAAATCTGTCGCGAAAAATTGACGGTCTCTGAGGTTCAAAACACAATTCATTGAATTATTTATTTTAAATGGTGGTGGAAGAAGATTTTTGAAGTTGCAGACTTCTTCGGCAACGTGAAAAACATTCGTCGATGCAATCACGAAATCGAAACTTTTTTCCGGAAAACTTTGGAAAACTTCAGACTGTATTTTAAAGTTCGCCGTTGAAAATCTGAAGCTAAAGACCAAAGAAAAGGGGCTCCGTGGAACAAAAAAAATCGTATTCTAATAGTACAGTCCCTCAAAAAATATCCGAACAATATGGTTGATTACAGAATTCAGAAAAAATATCTGGCAGCGATTTTTTTTAGAAATTAGTGATCTGGCAACCTTCGTGTCACGTGACGCGAAGGTTGCCAGATCACTAATTTCTAAAAAAAATCTCTGCCAGATATTTTTTCCTGAATTCTGTAATCAACCATATTGTTCGGATATTTTTTAATATATATAATGCGTATGGTCTGTAAATGGTAGCTAGGTAGTCACTGGAAGGAGAGCTATGCACCAATCCCCTGTGATGATGCATAGAACCGGCCAGGCCTAGCACCTAATGTCCGACCCCGCCTTCTCGTGGTGCGGACCGTAAGTACCTTTCAAAAGAGATACTCTCTTGTGGAAGTGAACGGAAGGGGAGGGCTGCCAGATTAGTGTGGCCTACTGATCTGGACAACTATGGCTACTTTTCTTTTTTTTTCTACCCTGCTGAGGAGTGGTCAACCACACAGGGTCCTGGTGCTGACCATATAAACCCACTGGACTGACCATATAAACCCACTGGACTGACCATATAAACCCACTGGAATTATGGATCCTGATTTTGCTGCACTGGTGGGCTTCTGTAGAGGGAAAATCTTCCGCTGTGTTTTCTGTTTGTTTGTGGGTTGACAGCCCCAAGTGAATAGATTCACAGGATATGTTTATCAGCTGGTGGATAATCCTGAGCAGAAGTCATCGCAGGCACCTGAACTCTTTGCTTCTATTGGCATCGTCAAATTCTACATTGGAGGAAGTCTTCCAGTGTAGATTGCTTCAGCCTTTAGTAGTGGGGGAACGGGTCTTTGCCCCATGTCTGCGATTAGGGGGCTGTTTGATATAGTCGGCATTCGCTCTCTCAATAAACATAGTTTCTTTAAACATCCCACTAACCATTTTCTCTCCATAGGTAGTTGGAATGTGAGGACTCTGCAAGAGCTTTTTCTCTTGATGTCCTCACACAAGAATTCCACCATTATAATTTAGATATTCTCGGCTTGCAAGAGACCAGATGGACAGATAAAGGTCAGATTCTTAAAAATAATCTTAAATTTCTCTTTTCAGGGAGGGACGACAAAAGCATCACCAAGGCGTGGGTCTGCTTCTCAGCAGACACGCTAGTGATGCTCTTCTAGGATATGAGTGCATTAATGAAAGGTTTCTTACAGCAAAATTTCAGACAAGCGTTAAAGACTTGAATGTTATCTGCTGTTATGCCCCCACTGAGGATGCCGATGAGGATGAGAAGGATAGGTTTTATGAACAACTTCAGGATATTTTGAATTCTGTCAAGAAAGGAGATATTACCCTTGTTCTTGGTGACTTCAATGCCAAAGTTGGTACTGACTCTAACCTTTGGGGAGGAGTAATAGGCCCTTTCGGTATTGGTAGCTGCAATGGCAATGGGCAACGTCTCCTACAGGTAAGTAAACTCAATGGATTCAGAATAACTAACACTTATTACAAACACCGCGACATACATAAGTACACATGGGTTTCACCTGATGGGCTGCATAAGAATATGATTGATTACATATTAATTAACAGCAAATGGGCTAGTTCTGTTAGGAATACCAAGGCATATAGGGGAGCTGAAATTGGATCTGACCATTACCTTGTTAAAAGTGTGTTGCAACTTAAACTTAAAAAGTGTTGTGCTAGGGTTAAAAAATTTACTTTTAATACTGAAGCTCTGAAAGATCCAGTTATAGCCAAAGCTTACCATGATAGGTTACTTAGTCATTATGACAGTCATGGTTTGCTTACTACTGAAGTTGAGGAAGAAAGGGATCATTTTAAACAGGCTTTTTTGGACACTAACAGTACTCTTGTAGGAAAAAAGGAGCAGAAGAGACAGAATTATCTGAGTGATAAGGCACTTGAGCTTATTTTGGAAAGAAAGAACTGCAGGAATGTCTTTAATCAATACCCTACTAGTCCTAATAGAAAGCATTACAGAGAACTTAATAAACGTGTAAAAGATCAGTTAGCTGCTGATAAGAATCTTTGGCTTGATAGTTTGGCTGACAAAGCCGAGGAAGCAGTTAGACAGCACAACAGCAGAGAGCTGTACCAGATAGTTAATGTTTTGTGTGGTAGAAAACGGACAGGTATACAAGGATTGAAGGATAAACAAGGTAAGGTTATAGAAGGGGAGGATTCTGTCATGGCTAAGTGGGCAGAGCATTTCAGTGATGTTCTAAACAATGTAGTTAGTTCTACTCCCATTGTTTGCAATGATGATAGATGCATTGGTGGCTTTAATGTTGGCCCTATAACACAATCTGAAGTTATTTTGGCTGTTTCTAAACTTAAACTACATAAATCCCCAGGAGTAGATGAAATTACTACGGAAATGCTTAGAGCTGGGAATGTTTCGGTTACCACTTGGATGACTGAAATTCTGAATATCTTTTATGATAAAGGCATGGTTCCTAAGGATTTTCCAGAGCTATTGTTATCCCTATTTTCAAAAAAGGTGATCGCAGTTCTTGTGATAACTATAGGGGTATCAGCCTACTCTCTGTTCCAGGAAAAGTTCTTTCCATGATTGTGCTTAATAGAATTAAGAATCTGGTTGACAGTCAATTGCGTGATGAGCAATGTGGATTCAGAAGTGGTAGGGGATGTGTGGATCAGATATTTTCACTTAGGCAGATTCTTGAGAAATGTTTAGAGTTTCAGAAACCTTTGGTTGCTAGTTTTGTTGATTTCAAAAAGGCTTTCGACTCTGTTGATCGTCATAATTTGTGGTTGATTGTGAGATCATATGGTATACCTGACAAGTTAGTTAACATAATGAAAGCTCTCTATAATAACACTGAGTCGTGTGTGAGAGTTGGTAAGGCTTGTAGCAATTGGTTTTACTTCTGGTGTTCGACAAGGGTGCATTTTGTCTGCTTTTCTCTTTAGCTTGGTTATTGATTATGTTATGCGAAATTCACTTCAAGGGAAAGATTTTGGCCTTAAATGGACTGGAGATACAAAAATTTCTGATTTAGATTATGCTGATGATTTAGCCCTTTTGGCAAATAATGTTGATGAGATGAACTCTTTCATTCGAGCTGTCAATGAGACTGGTAGTAGAATAGGTTTGGTTATAAACAGAAAGAAAACTAAAGTGATGAAAATTGGTCAGGCAGGCTGTGATTCAGTTAATCTGAATGGTTGCAGTCTTGAGCAGGTGTCACAGTTTAATTACCTTGGGAGCTATGTAACGGATAATGGTGATGTGCGGCATGAGATTAACAGACGAATAGGGATTGCTGCTGGGACTTTTAAGAATCTATGGAGAGTGTGGAGAAATAGGTGTATACACCTAAAGACTAAAATTAGACTGTATAATAGTTTGGTTCTTTCTAGGGTTAGTTATGGTAGTGAAACTTGGACACTTTGTAAACAAGATAACAGGAAACTAGATGCTTTTGATTCTAGATGCTTACGCAGTATCTTGGGCATTAGGTGGTTCAACTTTGTAACTAATGATGAGGTTAGGCAAAGGAGTTTGCAACCTCCTTTAAGCAGCATATTGTGCAGAGAGAGACTCCGTTGGTTTGGCCATGTTGCCCGTATGAATAATTATAGATTGGCGAATAGGGTTATGAACAATGTGCCTAAAGGCCTCAGAAAGAGGGGGAGAACTAGGATGCGGTGGGCCGACAATGTCAAAGAGGACCTTGTTAGAATTGGTGTGCAGTGGCCAGATGCAGCAGATGTAGCTCAGGATAGACTTACTTGGAGAACTAAATTGCACGGTCTGGTTGGACCTCCGTAGCCCATGGCTGCTTGAGGATGATGATGATGATGATAATGCGTATGAATATATAATGCAATGAATATGGAGCGTGTGCAGTTACCGTTCACAGCAAACTGGAGCGGTTGCGGTTAATGTTCATAGCACATTGGATCGTGTGAGTTCACAAAGACCTGGAGACGTGGGCTCACTCACGGAAATATTGAGCGTGTGCAGTTACCGTTCACAGCAAACTGGAGCGTGTACAGTTGCTGTACACGCTCCTTTTTTTCTGAATTCTGTAATCAACCGTAGTGTTCGGATATTTTTTGAGCGACTGTAGGTGGTCATATTATTTTGATACTAGATCGTATGAGCTCACTCACGGAAATATTGAGTGTGTGCAGTTACCGTTCACAGCAAACTGGAGCGTGTGCAGTAACTGCACACGTGTTTGCAAACTGGAGCGTGTGCAGTAACTGCACACGCTCCAGTTTGCTGTGAACGGTAACTGGAGCGTGTACAGTTGCTGTACACACTCCAGATATTTTTCCTGAATTCTGTAATCACGTGACACGAAGGTTGCCAGATCACTAATTTCTAAACAAATCGTTGCCAGATGTTTTTCCTGAATTCTGTAATCAACCATAGTGTTCGGATACTTTTTTGAGCGACTGTAGGTGGTCATATTATTTTGATACTAGATCGTGTGGGCTCACTCACGGAAATATTGAGCGTGTGCAGTTGCTGTACACGCTCCAGATATTTTTCCTGAATTCTGTAATCACGTGACACGAAGGTTGCCAGATCACTAATTTCTAAAAAAAATCGTTGCCAGATATTTTTTCTGAATTCTGTAATCAACCGTAGTGTTCGGATATTTTTTTGACCGACTGTACATCCCTTCCTTAGAAGATTAAGAAATGAAAACTAAATGAATTCTGTGAAACCCTCAAGGCAACCTCTACAAGTGAAAACGTTATTTCTGGCTTGGAACATAGATATAGGATATACCTTAGCTGATCGAAAAGCCAGAAGTTTTGGTCAGAAAAGTGAGAAAGAATTAAATTTTTTCTTGAAGTGTTATATAGTCTCGGAGTTTTTCTATTATATACGAAAGACGTCTTCAAAAACGATGCGAAATTTTGTTTTGCAATTCACTAAAGGATGGAATTTTTTTTGCTGCGAAAAGAAATGGTGTTCGTCTGTCATCGTATGTTAATTTATTTACTTGGTCATCACCCCGAGGGGGCGGGGGTGGCTCAGTCGGTAGCGCGCCGGCTCGTAATCTGTAGTTCCCAGTTTCGAGTCCCAGCTGGGTCAGCGTTCAGATTTATCTCCGCAAAATTTCCCCGCCCTGCCCACGGTCAGTAGGGGACACCGATGGGCTTGGAAAGGCCGCCGTCCGTCGGATGGGACGTTAAGCCGTGGCCCCGTGTGCGGGACAGCCATACCCTGTGCACGTTAAAGAACACGCTGGATGGCCTTGACGGGAGGCTACCATCTGTCTCCCAACCGCTGTTCCAGTGGGTCCCCTCCCCCAACCTTCTCTGAGTCTTCGGGGTCCATGTGACCTGGCCATTTAGCCCATGGTGTGCAAAAAAGTGCCGCTCAGAGGTAAAACAACCCAACTCTGAGCCTTCGGGGTCCTTGTGACCTGGCCATTTAGCCCATGGTGTGCAAAAAAGTGCCGCTCAGAGGTAAAACAACCGAACCCAAAAAAGAACTGGACTACTACTGATAATGGAAGTAGTAGATGGAGACTACTACTTCCATTATCATGCTTCTGCGCCCTCCCCCCCGACATTCCTTACAGAATCTTCGTTCTTCTCTCAAGATCGTTGCCTCGAATTTTCAAAAATCTGTCTCATCTTCATCGAGATCTGTTTCTCGAGCTTTTCAGAGCCTTTACCCTTTTAAAGTGTGCAGCGTGCGTTGCTGTAACGTAGGAAACGAAAAGAACTATATTTAAATCCGACCAATTGATAACATTGCAGTCGATCAGGTGACAGAATTGGGCCAATACGAACAAGGACAAAAAACAGTTCTAAACAAAATTTAAGTCCTTTTTTTAACGTATGGTAAGAGGTTGAATAGGTTGTCCGCATTTACCAAACGATTAGCATAAGCACTTGTTCGCCGTGTTCGTGTTGCGAAGCAATTAGTAAAGTTACTCATTACGGTAATTAGAAGTTGGACAGCCATTAGCAAAGTGCTCACGAGATCTAATAAAAGTTGTTGAACAGTCAACTTAATTACAAGTTGAAAACCAATTATCAGGATCCAAATGAAACAAAACAAAAAATAACTCATCGGAATGATTTGCACACAATTAGCGAACGATGAAGCTCTGAGACAGAGGAAATGTTCACAAGTTAGTAGCTCACAAGTAGTTCTTAGGGTACGGTCACACAGGGAACGGTTTTAGTTTTATTAAAAAAAAATAAATACACCCTCAAGCAGCTGCTTGCCACAGAGGTCTGACAGGAGCATGCCAGTTTATATGCCATAGTAGAAGGTCTGTGAGGATGGCAGGACCTCAGCAGAAAAACAACACACACATCCATGCCTTATCCGGGGCTCGAACCCAGTCCCTTAGATCAGTAGCCAAGCGCGCTAACCACTCGGCCACGGGACGGCTAAAATAAATAATAATAAATACCCTCTCAAGCAGCTGCTTGCCACAGAGGTCTGACAGGAGCCTGTCAGTTTATATGCCACAGTAGAAGATCTGAGAGGATGGCAGGACCTCAGTAGAAAAACAACACACACATCCATGCCTTATCCGGGGCTCGAACTCAGGTCCCTTAGATCAGTAGCCAACGCGCTAGCCACTCGGCCAGTTTTAAACTTTGAGTCGTCTTTAAACTCTTACGATCACGCAAGCGGCCTCACATCATAGCAGAATGTGTTCACTTACTCCTATTGGTTAGTGAACACGTTCCAGTTTGCTGTGAAACAAACTCTAAAAGACGCAAAAGAGAATCAATGCTACATTACCTAAATTTCCTTGATGAAACAGAGGAATTTCATTTCCTGGTTTCCCTTAGGTCGAGGATTTGTATCGAAATTGTAACACATTAGAATTATTTCACCGAAATCACATTAGAATTATTTCACCGAAATCACATTAGAATTATTTCACCGAAATCACATTAGAATTATTTCACCGAAAGTATCACTACCTACGTAATGAGTACGCTGATTTCAAATACTTCTTGAAAATTAAATTTATTTGACTGCAAGATATTAGAGCCGACTTAGATTGGAAATCAACCTTTTGGTTATAGAGAAATGAACCAGTAGTTGGGTTGTTTTACCTCTGAGCGGCGCTTTTTACACACGATGGGCTAAATGGCCAGGTCACATGGACCCCGAAGGCTCAGAGAAGGTTGGGGGAGGGGATCCACTGGAACAGCTGTTGGAGACAGATGGTAGCCTCCCGTCAAGGCCACCGTCAAAGTCTTTAACGTGCACAGGATATGCCTCTCCCGCACATGGAGCTAGGCTTAACGTCCCATCCGACGGACGGCGGTCTTTCCAAGCCCATCGGTGTCCCCTACTGACCGAGGGAAAGGCAGGGAATTTTGCGGAGATAAATCTCAACGCTGACCCGGCTGTGATTCCTGGGCCAGTAGAGGAGCATAGTTATTTCCTTTTGGAGCCCCAAAAGCATGGATCAATAAGATGACATTTCACACGTTGACCTCGTAGTTCGTTATTCACCACATTCAATTATCTCCGATGGAAACGAGTGTTAAGAAGCTTAAATGGTAATGTTATCTGCTGTTGTTAATAAGCTCCTTCTACATAATTAAATTTATTTAACGCATTTCGTCCATCTCGGGCATCCTCAGAAGTGAATATTCTTTCTGTGATGTCCGAGCTATAAGTTCATACAGATGATGCAGCGGTAAGCTTCAGCCAATGTTAATCCGTGTAGTGGGCTTCTTCTGTAAGTAGTAGTCTCCATTATAATGGAAGTAGTAGTTTCCATGAGCTGGAAGTAGTAGTCTCCATGGTAATGGAAGTAGTAGTCTCCATGATAATGGAAGTAGTAGTCTCCATGATCTGGAAGTAGTAGTCTCCATGATAATGGAAGTAGTAGTCTCCATGATAATGGTGTCTCCGATATGTCCTCATTGGCATGTGTGTGCCTTTTTTCGTAAATATGACACTGTTCTGTTTTAAATCTTTTAAAATGTAGCAGAACAATATCCTTTTTTTCTTTCTTTAAAAATGGTTCGTCATCATCGTTTGGTACAGGTAATAAATTATTATTGAGACTACTACTTTCAGATCATGGAGACTACTACTTCCATTATTATGGAGACTACTACTTCCAGATCATGTAGATTACTACTTCCATTATCATGGAGACTACTACTTCCAGATCATGGAGACTACTACTTCCATTATCATGGAGACTACTACTTCCAGATCATGGAGACTACTACTTCCAGATCTTGGAGATTACTACTTCCAGATCATGTAGATTACTACTTCCATTATCATGGAGACTACTACTTCCAGATCATGGAGACTACTACTTCCAGATCATGGAGACTACTTCCAGATCATGGAGACTACTACTTCCATTATCATGGAGACTACTACTTCCAGATCATGGAGACTACTACTTCCAGATCTTGGAGATTACTACTTCCATTATCATGGAGACTACTACTTCCATTATCATGGAGACTACTACTTCCATTATCATGGAGACTACTACTTCCAGATCATGGAGACTACTACTTCCATTATCATGGAGACTACTACTTCCAGATCATGGAGACTACTACTTCCAGATCTTGGAGACTACTACTTCCATTATCATGGAAACTACTACTTCCATTATCACGGAGACTACTACTTCCATTATCACGGAGACTACTACTTCCAGATCATGGAGACTACTTCCATTATCATGGAGACTACTATTTCCATTATCATGGAGACTGCTACTTCCAGATCATGGAGACTACTATTTCCATTATCATGGAGACTGCTACTTCCAGATCATGGAGACTACTACTTCCAGATCATGGAGACCACTACTTCCAGATCATGGAGACAATTACTTCCATTATCATGGAGACTACTACTTCCATTATCATGGAGACTACTGCTTCCAGATCATGGAAACTACTACTTCCATTATCATGGAGACTACTACTTCCAGATCATGGAGACTACTACTTCCATTATCATGGAGACTACTACTTCCAGATCATGGAGACTACTTCCATTATCATGGAGACTACTACTTCCATTATCACGGAGACTACTACTTCCAGATCATGAAGACTACTTCCATTATCATGGAGACTACTACTTCCATTATCATGGCGACTACTACTTCCAGATCATGGAGACTACTACTTCCTTTATCATGGAGACTACTACTTCCAGATCATGGAGACTACTATTTCCATTATCATGGAGACTGCTACTTCCAGATCATGGAGACTACTACTTCCAGATCATGGAGACCACTACTTCCAGATCATGGAGACAATTACTTCCATTATCATGGAGACTACTACTCCATTATCATGGAGACTACTGCTTCCAGATCATGGAGACTACTACTTCCATTATCATGGAGACTACTACTTCCATATCATGGAGACTACTACTTCCATTATCATGGAGACTACTACTTCCAGATCATGGAGACTACTTCCATTATCATGGAGACTACTACTTCCAGATCATGGAGACTACTACTTCCATTATCACGGAGACTACTACTTCCAGATCATGGAGACTACTTCCATTATCATGGAGACTACTACTTCCATTATCATGGAGACTACTACTTCCAGATCATGGAGACTACTACTTCCTTTATCATGGAGACTACTACTTCCAGATCATGGTGACTACTATTTCCATTATCATGGAGACTGCTACTTCCAGATCATGGAGACTACTACTTCCAGATCATGGAGACCACTACTTCCAGATCATGGAGACAATTACTTCCATTATCATGGAGACTACTACTTCCATTATCATGGAGACTACTGCTTCCAGATCATGGAGACTACTACTTCCATTATCATGGAGACTACTACTTCCAGATCATGGAGACTACTACTTCCATTATCATGGAGACTACTACTTCCAGATCATGGAGACTACTTCCATTATCATGGAGACTACTACTTCCAGATCATGGAGACTACTCCTTCCATTATCATGGAGACTACTACTTCCATTATCATGGAGACTACTGCTTCCAGATCATGGAGACTACTACTTCCATTATCATGGAGACTACTACTTCCAGATCATGGAGACTACTACTTCCTTTATCATGGAGATTACTACTTCCAGATCATGGAGACTACTATTTCCATTATCATGGAGACTGCTACTTCCAGATCATGGAGACTACTACTTCCAGATCATGGAGACCACTACTTCCAGATCATGAAGACAATTACTTCCATTATCATGGAGACTACTACTTCCATTATCATGGAGACTACTACTTCCAGATCATGGAGACTACTACTTCCATTATCATGGAGACTACTACTTCCAGATCATGGAGACTACTTCCATTATCATGGAGACTACTACTTCCATTATCATGGAGACTACTACTTCCAGATCATGGAGACTACTTCCATTATCATGGAGACTACTACTTCCATTATCATGGAGACTACTACTTCCAGATTATGGAGACTACTACTTCCATTATCATGGAGACTACTACTTCCATTATCATGGAGACTACTATTTCAATTTTCATGGAGACTACTACTTCCAGATCATGGAGACTACTACTTCCATTATCATGGAGACTACTACTTCCATTATCATGGAGACTACTACTTCCATTATCATGGAGACTACTACTTCCGGATCATGGAGACTACTACTTCCATTATCATGGAGACTACTACTTCCAGATCATGGAGACTACTACTTCCATTATCATGGAGACTACTACTTACAGAAGAAGCCCACTACACGGATTAACATTGGCTGAAGCTTACCGCTGCATCATCTGTATGAACTTATAGCTCGGACATAACAGAAAGAATATTCATTTCTGAGGATGCCCGAGATGGACGAAATGCGTTAAATAAATTTATGTCGAAGGAGCTTATTAACAACAGCAGATAACATTAACATTCAAGCTTCTTAACAGCCTCATAAGGAGCCTGCCCTATTCTTAGTAAGGGTAATGGGAAGCAAAATATTATGAAACTTCTGTAGATTTCATGCATTTTTATCAAGAAAAAGACCTCTAAACTGGAGGCGGAAATATTATACTGAAACCAAAATCCAGTATCATAGCCTCCCCCTTTTTTAATTTTTTAATGCTCGATTGAGTTTTTTACCCCTCCCCCCCTTTTTTTTTTGGATCCGGGCCTTCCCTCTACTGACCATTATTCGACCTTCAAGATTTGACCCATTCGTTACCATCGATTATTTGTGGATATGCATTCAGATTATTTGAATTTTCTATTCACCAATCGATAGTACTCATTAAATAACATCCTCGTGCCAATTTCCGATCACTTTTTTCAAAGGGTTCTCAGAAAGAGAAACATTTTAAACAAAACGGAGCCACATTTTTGGAAAGTGTAAGCAACGTAAACGAGAAATGCCCCTGCTGTTTGTTTTCCACTCAGTGCAATGAAAGGCCAAGGGCCCCCCCAAGTGTTGCATTAGCTAAAGCTCCGACCTTTCCATAATCTCCGGCGCTCGAAGCGCCAGACCTTGAAGTGCTTATGAACGGCGACTGAAGCCTCGTCGCGAAAATCAAACCCTCGGCTTTGCGGGTAACGAAGACTAACGTACGAAAGCAAACACGTGTCAGGCACGCGGAGCGGAATCTTAGAAACGGGTAGAGAACGTGAGACAGGAGGGAGCGCGAAATCTGTGTCACGGTTCTACCCTCCTACCATTCCCTCCCCTCCCCCTTGTCTTCTACTTTCGTGAGTCTGAAGCATCAGCCTCCCCACCATCCAGATCCATTCCTGGACGTTGCAGGCTTACAGTTAGAATAATATTGTTCCTCGTTCCTCCGTTCGACTGAGTATCGCATTCTGCAGATCCGTCAAAATGTATCAGAAGATAAGCATTCCCGGGCATCACTCCATTTACTACCCCTCCTCCTCGCACGAGGGAGGGACGCAGACGCTTCGAGTGACAGAAGAGACTCACGTGACACAGCATCTGAGGAAGTGCGGGGAGGGGGACGTTGACAGAAAGATCACTTGTCATCGTTTGACATAGAAGAATCGAGGCACACTTCACTTTTCCTGGAGTCAAAACATTTTTCTTGTTCGGTGAATAAAAAAGTTTCTGATGAAGAAGTTCAATTGGGCGAATTTCATTTTGAAGAGATTAGTTTTTGCTGCTTAAGCTCAATGATCCAGAGCACCTGACATGTTATCAGGAGGTCGTGGGTTCGTATCCCGCCTGGCTCAAGACAATTTTTGAGCCGTCCCGTGGCCGAGTGGTTAGCACGCTTGGCTACTGACCTAGGGGACCTGGGTTCAAGCCCCGGGTAAGGCATGGATGTACGTGTCGTTTTTCTGCTGAGATCCTGCCATCCTCTCAGACCTTCTACTTTGGCATATAAACTGAAAGGCTCCTGTCAGACCTCTGTGGCAAGCAGCTGCTTGAGCGGGTATTTATTTTTTATTTTATTAATGAGATAATTGGCCAGGTCACAGTGACTCCAAGGCACGATGCTGGAGAAAGAGACTCGCTGGACCATTCTGAAGTGTAGATGGCACCTTCCATTAAGGTATCCAGTGTGTTTTCTTCAACGTGAAGAAGTTACGAAACTAACGAAGTCCGCGTACGACTACTAACGAAGTCCGCGTGCAGAAGGGAGCCCTCCTGCATAGAGAAAGGAAGCTCAGTTTGATGACACTCTTCTTTAGATGGAGGATTTTTTCCTAATTGCAATGGAGACCCTTTGCTTCAACGAGCGATGATGATGATGATGAACAAAGTGCACGGTCGTTGGTTTGCTGATGGGAATCTTCATTTGCTCTTGAACTCTGAAGAGATTTCAAGGATTATTCAACAATCAAAATTATGGATTGATCGACTGACTTATGTTCCAATGGTAAAAAAAATTGCGTTTAAAAATTTGAGGTACAGTCGCTCAAACAAATATCCGAACACTATGGTTGATTACATAATTCAGAAAAAATATCTGGCACCGATTTTTTTTAGAAATTAGTGATCTGGAAACTTTCGTGTTTTCCTTTTCTTTTTCTTTGATCTTTTTCTCATTTTGGATGGGTTGTTTTACCTCTGAGCTGCACTTTTTTTTGCAAACTACGGGTCACAAGGACCCCGAAGGCTTAGAGAAGGTTGGGGGAGGAGACCCACTGGAACAGCTGTTGGGAGACAGATGGTAGCCTCCCGTCAAGGCCATCCAGCGTGTTCTTTAACGTGCACAGGGTATGGCTCTCCCGCACACGGTGCAGCGGCTTAACGTCCCATCCGACGGACGGCGGCCTTTCCAAGCCCATCGGTGTCCCCTACTGACCGTGGGCAGGGCGGGAAATTTTGCGGAGATAAATCTCAACGCTGACCCAGCTGGGACTCGAACCTGGGAACTACAGATACGAGCCTGGCGCGCTACCGACTGAGCCACCCCCGCCCAGTGACATACTGAGGTTGATTATGTTAGATGGCGCTGTTTTCAGGGGTCTGTAGACTATCACATACTTTTACGCCAGCATCGAGTATGATCGATCTCGTGTAGAAACTGCCCCACAGTACTTTCCACTGCAGTAGGTTTCTGAGGAACGCTGTCACATCTAATCGATCTCTTTACAAAGTTTCCACTAATCAATCAAATTTCATTGGTCGACGTTTACCCAGAGCCCGTTTCATAATCCAAATGGACAAAAGGCCACGGGTGAAACATCCGGTGACTTCATAGGAATGTCCTCGTACAGTGGGAAATACGCTTTCCTTCGCCATCCGTCGAAGAGATGTGCTCATAGACTCTGAACCATCATACAAAGCTTTATCTTAATGCAACTATACGGTGTTCGCTACCGTACCATACGAGGCAGGTATTGTCTCGACATATATATATTCATCTGATAGTGGAAGGAATTCACTGTGGCTTTCTATGTGTGGCTGTGACGTTTGGAAAGGCAGCCGACGGGCGGCGGCCTTTCCAAGCCCATCGGTGTCCCTACTGACCGTGGGCAGGGGGGGGGGGGGGAATTTGCGGAGATAAATCTCAACGCTGACCCAGCTGGGACTCGAACCTGGGAACTGCAGATTACGAGCCTGGCGCGCTACCGACTGAGCCACTCCCGCCCCTTAAAAATGTGGAATTTGCTTGATTCTGGTATTGGAGACTCTGAAGATGTGTTCTCCGTGTGGATGAAAGATGTAACCCTTCTGCAAGCTAAACTTCTACTTGACTCACTGCAAACGGACGAGAAACTTTTTCAAACAATCAATCGCTCATTTCCTGAAGAGAAGGCAAAAACCATCAGTGTCTTGACTTCTGTTAGAGGTAACTGAACAGAGTGATGAAAGTTAAGACAACCGAGGTATAGAAGGCGATTTTTGGTTTGGTTTGTTTTACCTCTGAGCAGCACTTTTTTGCATACCATGGGCTAAATGACCATGTCACAAGGACCCCTAATTCTCAGAAAGGTTGGGGAGTGGACCCACTGGAACAGCTTTTGGGAGACAGATGGTAGCCCCTCGTCAAGGCCATCCAGCGTGTTCTTTAACGTGCACAGGGTATGGCTCTCCCACACACAGAGCCACGGCTTAACGTCCCATCCGACGGACGGCGGCCTTTCCAAGCCCATCGGTGTCCCTACTGACCGTTGGCAGGGGGGGGGGAATTTTGCGGAGATAAATCTCAACGCTGACCCAGCTGGGACTCGAACTTGGGAAATACAGATTACGAGCCTGGCGCGCTACCGACTGAGCCACCCTCCGCCCTTACAGGGGGTTGGGAAGAAACTGCGATGCCACCATATGGAGAAACCCACAAACTGACAAAAAAGTGTCGAGCGAAAGGCAACAGGAAGATAATAATAAATACCCCCTCAAGCAGCTGCTTGCCACAGATGTCTGACAGGAGCCTGTCAGTTTATATGCCAGAGTAGAAGGTCTGAGAGGATGGCAGGACCTCAGCAGAAAACGACACGAACATCCATGCCTTACCCGGGGCTCGAACCCAGGTCCCGTAGATCAGTAGCCAAGCGCGCTAACCACTCGGCCACGGGACGGCTAACAGGAAGATAGGTGGGGAAAAAATATCCTTTTGCGAAGGCGATTATAATTTCTATATCACCAAACCGTATTCAGTTGAAGTTCATTTCATGGACGAGGTGGCCATGTTGCTAATTGAGAGATTCACTGCGCAATGCTCATGCGAACATCATAAGCGTGCATCGAATCCCTCGGCCGCCGTGGTCAGTCAGGAAAGAGTGAGGGGGAGAGGGTGTTATTATAACTATCTCGCTCTCGCGTGAAAAGTTGTTTGGCGAGCGCAGCGGGCGCTGTCACTGCACTGAGCACGGACCTAGATAATGATATTGCCATAAATCAGTCTGTCATTCACAGAGCGGTCGCGATCTCTGGATGCTGCCCACGAAGGCCGTGTGTCGCCAGGGGAACGCCATGGGAGAAGGGGTTAGGCGCATGAATAATGCGCGTGCGCCGTGGATGATGCTTTCGTATTAATTAGCTGCGCAGTCTAATGAGCGAAGAAGATTAAACGAACGGCTGTTTCATAATTGCATTCACAGCAGATGAGTCTACCTCATTGTTTTGATCCAGCATCCGTCCAATTTGCTCTTCCGGTTCGTTGCATTTTCGAGGATTAATTCGCAGATGATATTAAATAACAATTTTTGTGTTTTGTCTCGTTGTTCGGAGATCTCTGTCGAGCTCTTTTCATGAGGTTGAAATGATTTGGAGCTCTGCAAAGAAAGGTTTATAGTTTAAAAGCATTGGATGTTGATAAAGTAATGTGTTGCAGAGAGACTCTGAGGAAGAAATCTAACTTTGAAATGGGAGAGTATTGGATTCAGTGTTTTGTGTTGATCATCGGCGGGGGTGGCTCAGTCGGTAGCGCGCCAGGCTCGTAATCTGTAGTTCCCAGGTTCGAGTCCCAGCTGGGTCAGCGTTGAAATTTATCTCCGCAAAATTTCCCCGCCCTGCCCACGGTCAGTAGGGGACACCGATGGGCTTGGAAAGGCCGCCGTCCGTCGGATGGGACGTTAAGCCGTGGTCCCATGTGCGGGAGAGCCATACCCTGTGCACGTCAAAGAACACGCTGGATGGCCTTGACGGGAGGCTACCATCTGTCTCCCAACAGCTGATCCAGTGGGTTCCCTTCCCCCAACCTTCTCTGAGCCTTCGGGGTCCTAGTGGCCTGGCCATTTAGACCATGGTGTGCAAAAGAGTGCCGCTCAGAGGTAAAACAATCCGTTAAAGAACACGCTGGATGGCCTTGACGGGAGGCTACCATCTGTCTCCCAACAGCTGTTCCAGTGGGTCCTCTCCCCCAACCTTCTCTGAGCCTTCGGGGTCCTTGTGGCCTGACCATTTAGCCCATGGTGTGCAAAAAGTGCAGCTCAGAGGTAAAACAATCCAATCCGAAAGTGTTGATCATTTCGGCAAAGGGCGGATGCAAATGGAATTAATTAAATATTCGTCGAGAGTACATCGAAAGCAAACAGAGAACATTTTGTTTGAATTATAAATAAACTAATAAAACTGATACCAATATTATCTAACTTGCTTGAAGTGGAAAGACACTGAAATGTCTGCCCATGACTTACTCTTTCTGATCCGTTTATGATCCATCATATCAGTTCATGAAAACTAAACTTCTCGTGATGATTATTCTTCTAAGGATGGAGAGGGGTTTCGATCAGTCGATAGAGCGCCAGACACGGAATCTTATGTTCCCAGGTTCCAGTATCAACTGTGCTGAGATTATTTGCTAACTTTATCCTGCCATGTAAGAAAGGGGACATTTGGGTTGTTTTACCTCTGAGCGGCACTTTTTTTGCACACCATGGGCTAAATGGCCAGGTCACATGGACCCCAAAGGCTCAGTGAAAGTTGGGGGAGGGGACCCACTGGAACAGCTGTTGGGAGACAGATGGTAGTCTCCCGTCAAGGCCATCCAGCGTGTTCTTTAACGAGCACAGGGTATGTCTCTCCCGTACATGGGGCCACGGCTTAACGTCCCATCCGACGGGCGGCGGCTTTTCCAAGCCCATCGGTGTCCCCTACTGACCGTGGGCAGGGCGGGGAGTTATGCGGAGATAAATCTCAACGCTGACCCAGCTGGAACTCGAACCTGAGAGCTAAAGATTACTAGCCTGGCGCGCTACCGACTGAGCCACCGCCGCCCCCATTTACTTTAAAACTAAACTTTTATTTTCACTCAGAGAAGCCTGAATTATGAAAGTATTTCTTCTATCTAATCAAGACGTATGAGTATAAGAAAAATTTTGCGATGGGATATGATAATATTATGTAATTTTGCTGCGATGGTTCGAGGCAACGATTTTTAGGTGTTGCTGTAAGGGGGGGGGGATGGGGAAAACTACGCCCTGGATTATTTGTTTCTTTTTTTTCGCAGTTCTTCTCCTACTAGAAATTCATTCATAGGTAAGAATATTGAAATGGGAAATTAAAAAATGCAGGCTAATGTTCACTGAAATACAAGGCGTTTCTTTGTCCATTTTCCAGGTTCGAGTCCCAGCTGGGTCAGCGTTGAGATTTATCTCCGCAAAATTTCCCCGCCCTGCCCACGGTCAGTAGGGGACACCGATGGGCTTGGAAAGGCCGCCGTCCGTCGGATGGGACGTTAAGCCGTGGCCCCGTGTGCGGGAGAGCAATACCCTGTGCACGTTAAAGAACACGCTGGATGGCCTTGACGGGAGGCTACCATCTGTCTCCCAACAGCTGTTCCAGTGGGTCCCCTCCCCCAACCTTCTCTGAGCCTTCGGGGTCCTTGTGACCTGGCCATTTAGCCCATGGTGTGCAAAAAAGTGCAGCTCAGAGGTAAAACAATCCAATCCAATCTTTTTCCATTGAGAGCTTTGCAAAATAACTATAAATCAATACGCACTTAAAAATGGAAGTTTCAAAATTACATTTGCATTGGTGGAAATGGTTGCTGTAACTTATCAGCGATCAAATTTTATGTTTACTCTTCATTTACACCCACCGGATTTTCCCGTCAGATCAGTTATTCTCACTCATAACGGTTTTCACTAAGGAAGAATGAGATTGTTGTTCAGTCCGATCGTTAAGTGGGAATCATCTAAAATGGGTCAAAATGAAACTCAACGTCTCTCTTGAAGTTCCAAACTATTGAAATAAGTGATAAACAGAAGTTGGAGAAGCAATTCCAGGGAACTGAGACTGCGAAGACTACGTTGATGTGTACATTACTTTGATGGCCACTTTCGACATCGCATCTGGTGTAAACGTTTGTAATAACAAACTTCATCGGTCTTAACCGATTTTTGCCTTATGAGTTCAAACTCTTCTACATCACGTACGTCTTCGTCTTAGATTTAAGAGTTATTGAATAAAAAAACATTCTCTATTTTGTTCTAGATTTTGCATCGAAAAAAAAAAAAACCGAACAAACGCGTTTTTCGCCACAAATTGAATAAAAATGCCCCCAAGAGGATAGAATTTAAACGATCTCTTCCAAATATTCTAGATTAGCATTATGACGACTCCTTCCAAAAATATTTCGTTTTTGCATGAATCGGATAAAACTTCATCTTAAGTTTCAGACAGTTTTTGAACGTAGAAAAAAAATCATTTTGAACACGATATTTGAATTTGGGTTGTTGGGTTGTTTTACCTCTGAGCGGCACTTTTTTGCACACCATGGGCTAAATGGCCAGGTTACATGGACCCCGAAGGCTCAGAGAAGGTTGGGGGAGGGAACCCACTGGAACAGCTGTTGGGAGACAGATGGTAGCCTCCCGTCAAGGCCATCCAGCGTGTTCTTTAACATGCACAGGGTATGGTCTCCCGCACACGGGGCCACGGCTTAACGTCCCATCCGACGGACGGCGGCCTTTCCAAGCCCATCGGTGTCCCCTACTGACTGTGGGCAGGGCGGGGAATTTTGCGGAGATAAATCTCAACGCTGACCCAGCTGGGACTTAAACCTGGGAACTACAGATTACGAGCCTGGCGCGCTACCGACTGAGCCACCCCTATTTGAATTTGGAGTAGTGATACTTTTCCCTTTCTTACAAGAGAAGGGAAATTTAGATGTAATGAAAACACTCTGATGAAGGTAATGAAATTAATATCGGAACTGAAGAGGATCAAGCTAATTAAAGAATATAATTAGCATAGCAGGAGGGCAATAAACACAGCAAGATTTGAAGCAAGTTTTGAAAATGTGAAAATGAAAGAGACACATCAGTACGTATAATTAAATTTGAATCGATTGCTTCCTAGGTAAATGCTGACACTCTTTATTTACAAATAAATGACTTTCAGTTCATCGTAAGACCAAAGACTTCTTCGCTTGAAACCTGAAGTTAATTAGTGGTTTCCGTTCCGACTTTTGTGTTTGGATTTTTTTTTTTGCATTGTTCGAAAAGCAATCAAAATGAACAACATTCAACTGTCGTGGCTGCATTTTCCTATCGGATATGAAAAAAAAAAGATTAAAACAATATTTTTTTCCGCATAAATATTAAAGAAGGAAACTGAAAGCTTCATTCATTTGCAGTCATAATCCAGTTCAGTTAAACGTTGCATTGCACGACGCATAATAATACATATCTAAAGTACATTCACTTAACTGAAAAAATAAACAAAGTTCTTTCCATAAATGAGTTTCCCGTACTTTTGAAAATTACCTTGTGGTGATTCTAGAGCGAGGCCACGTGGTAATGCAGACACAATTCTGATTGTCTTATTTCCGTCGCTAACGTTAGCACCGGAACTCGTAAGACTAAAAAGGACGATAAGGCTAATTCGTGCCACACAAATTGTAGTGCTTTGTCAATATGCTTAACGAATCCCCGTGTTCTGGAAATGAGGTATAAAAAGAAATTGAAGTAACATCAGAAAGACGTTGTCCTTCCATTAAAGACAGCCGCACGTGTCCATTGTCTGAAGCGTGGTTCTAGTTAAAGGCAGTTGCGAGTTTTTTTTTCGGACAAAAGCCAGCAATTACGTTCGCAGACGATGTCCTGTGTGGAGAGGTGGAAGAAGAGGATGAAGAAGAGGAGGAAGCAATCTTGCGCTGACAGCTCTTCGATGATGAATAGCGGACGTTAAGGATGTGGCCACAGAGAAAGCGGTTTCAACTGTTCAGCGTCATTAACGCTTTAATATTCGGTGAGGTCACTAAACAAAAACAGTGCCAATGATAGAAGTGGACTCACAGCGGATGCAATAGATGCACACACTCCAGTTTTCTGTGACGTCATCTCCGTTGTTGGTAATCACTTCATTTTTAAGACGCCAGGAAGTTTGAAAATGTTCATGACAATAAACAGCTCAGACGACTTTATGTGTTTACTACTTTCTGTACGGTGGGGAAAATATGGTGATGCTCATTTCTGGAAAGCAATTTAGAAGCGTCGATTAAAGGGATAAAAAGGTTAAAAAAAAAGTAGACATTTTTGCTTTCTTTACTAAGTCCTTCAAGATGATGTCAAAGATCTGTGGATTAACTCAGCAAACCCTGAATGGAAAGAGATAATTAAAATATTTTAGTGAGATCATTGAGTATAAAAATTTTGAACATGATTCTCACAATTTCTCTTCTTTATTTAAGAGAATCGGTTAGCCGAATGACTTGACAGGATCTTAATCACACATAGTTAACATTAGCCCACTATCAATCATCTGACAACTGTCTAGTGGATCCCCTTTCTGTACCCAAATCTCAGTCCTTGAGATCTTGTGACGTAGCCCACCATTAATCATCTAAAAGTTGTCCAGTGGATCTCCTTTCTGTACCCAAATCTCAGTCCTTTAGATCTTGTGATGTAGCCTTTTATTTAGCCCACCATTAATCATCTAAAAGTTGTCTAGTGGATCTCCTTTCTGTATTCAACTCTCCGTTCTTGAGATCTTGTGACGTAGCACTTTATTTAGCCCACCATCAATCATCTAACATCTGTCTAGTGGATCCCCTTTCTGTACCCAACTCTCAGTCCTTGAGATCTTGAGACGTTGCCCACCATTAATCATCTAAAAGTTGTCTAGTGGATCTCCTTTCTGTATTCAACTCTCAGTCCTTGAGATCTTGTGTCGTAGCCCTTTATTTAGCCCACCATCAATCATCTAACATCTGTCTAGTGGATCCCCTTTCTGTACCCAACTCTCAATCCTTGAGATCTTGTGACGTAACCCACCATCAATCATCTAACAGCTGTCTAGTGGATCCCCTTTCTGTACCCAACTCTCAATCCTTGAGATCTTGTGACGTAACCCACCATCAATCATCTAACAGCTGTCTAGTGGATCCCCTCTCTGTACCCAACTCTCAGTCCTTGAGATCTTGTGATGTAGCCCTTTATTTAGCCCACCATTAATCATCTAAAAGTTGTCTAGTGGATCCCCTCTGTACCCAACTCTCAGTCCTTGAGATCTTGTGACGTAGCCCTTTATTTAGCCCACCATCAATCATCTAACATCTGTCTAGTGGATCCCATTTCTGTACCCAACTCTCAGTCCTTGAGATCTTGTGATGTAGCCCTTTATTTAGCCCACCATCAATCATCTAACATATATCTAGTGGATCCCCTTTCTGTACCCAATCCCCTCAGCCCTTGCCTTCTTGTGACGTAGCCATTTATCCTATTGGATACACAAAAGTACCTCTCAGAGGTAAAACAATCCAACATAACTTTTTCGGTCTCTGCGTGATTTGGGTTCTCAGAAACGGAAATTGAATTTTGCTTCGCTGTTTTTTTTTCCCCGTTGTATCTCCAGAATCTAGGATAGACGAAGAAACAATTTCTTTTCAATAAAACAACAACTTCGAAGTGTCCTATTATAGAAAATGAAATTGAACTTAGCCATCTTTTAAAATTCGCTTTGACGCAATGCTCCACTTAGTTTCGGATCGAATTAAATATCATTTTGCGAGAGCTTCCGAGTCGCTCCTTCACTTCCTAAAATCGAACTTGAAGGAGTTTTCCGAGTTTTGCGATGAAGTAGGTTTCATTTCTTTGTCCGCAAGATTTTTTTCTATGTCCTTCACACATTTTTTTCCCCAGTCTCTCGCTGAAACGAATTTTTTTTAGCCCTTGATTGAAAAATAATAAGCATCCAGAAAAAGGAAAAAAAACCAGACTCACACGGCACACAAAAAAAAAACCTAGTTATCAAATATTGACCGTTCTCCTTGTCCAGGAGACATATCCCGCGAACAAGAGCAGAAATCATCCGATGTCTCTAACTGCTCCATTATAGCCTCGACGACCAGAAGATGTCGAAATAAATCGAATCGAGAAACAGAATTTTCCTTTTCTCTCCATCCCTTTTCCCACAGATAGACAGAAGGAAAGAGATTGCTCTTCGCAATAATCAGCATTCATTGGAACGCCATTTCTTAGGATCATTCCCGTCGCCATGGCAATTCAGTTTCATCTCTCTCTAGATGGATGAAGAAATGTTCCCTTTTCTATTCTACCAATTGGCAGCCATCGTCCAAACGTCTTCTTCTCTGCTCTTCAACAGCTGGAACTCTCATTCCTTATCAAGGAGTGAAAGCGATGCTTGAGTGTCGATTCCCGCGCATTCTGCGACTCAGTTGCATAAAGAGCTCCGACATTTTCTCTTTTTTTTCGTTTTGTTTGAGCTTTTTCATTCCTTTTGACTAATTTTTTTTTGTTTTTTTCCCCTTCATAGATCGTTACATTGTAAATTAATCTAAGCTTTATTAACTTTATATATACACTACTCTCTATAGCAGCGATTTTCAAACCTTTACTTAATGACCCTCCCACCAAAAAAATATTACTCTTAGAGGCCCTTTAGACATTTAAAAATCCAGAATGGCAGAGTAGATACATTTAAATATGAAACAAAATTTTAGTATTTATCATTTATTTAGTATAGATTACTGTGACCGAGTGGTTAGCGCGCTTGGTTTCTGATCTACGGCACCTGGGTTCGAGCCCCGGGTAAGGCATGGATGTTCGTGTTGTTTTTCTGCTGAGGTCCTGCCATCCTCTCAGATCTTCTACTCTGGCATATAAACTGACAGGCTCCTGTCAGACATCTGTGGCAAGCAGCTGCTTGAGGGGGTATTTCTTTATTTTTTATTTACTTGGCCTTTGATGTAATGAGATTTAATTTCAAATAATTGTTCACAATTATCAGTAAATAGATTTATGAAATAAAGATGACGTAGATTTCAATATCGGTAAAAAATTTCGGTTCCTTTTAACATTCATTAAATCGAGATATTTATTTATCAATTTTTTATAAGTCATTTATGGCGTGAATGCGTTTCAAAACATAATTTTTTTTTTCTTTTACTTTCATTGCGAAAATTTAAAATTTAAACTTTAGTGCGCTGCGGACCTTTTTAAAGATTTTGCGATCCGTAGTTTGAAAAACCATTTTCCAAAGTACACTGCCTGGCCAAATTATTAGGAACCACTGTTCCTAATAATGGACCACCATGGTAATTCGTGCATCGTGCACGAATTACCATGAAACATGCCACTGTAAGAAAAATTACTTACTAACGTCACTTCTTCAGTGGCGCGGAGGTGGCTCAGTCGGTAGCGCACCAGGTTGGGTTGGGCTGTTTTATCTCTGAGCGGCACTTTTTTGCACATCATGGGCTAAATGGCCAGGTCACATGGACCCCGAAGGCTCAGAGAAGGTTGGTGGAGGGGACCCACTGGAACAGCTGTTGTACACACAGTAAGAACACAGTAGTCTCCCGTCAAGGCCATTCAGCGTGTTCTTTAACTTGCACAAGGTATGGCTCTCCCGCACAAGGGGGGCCACGGCTTAACGTCCCATCCGACGGACGGCGGCCTTTCCAAGCCCATCGGTGTCCCCTACTGACCGTGGGCAGGGCGGGGTATTTTGCGGAGATAAATCTCAACGCTGACCCAGCTGGGACTCGAACCTGGGAACTACAGATTACGAGTCTGGGCGCTACCGACTGAGCCACCCCCGCCCCAGCGCACCAGGCTTCCCATCTGGGAAGTTTTAAGACGAGGTTCCCAGGTTCGAGTCCCATCTAGGCCAGCATTAAGATTTATCTCCGCAAAACCCTCACCCTGTTCACGGTCAGTAGGGGACACCTATGGGCTTGGAAAGGTCGCCGTCCTTCAGATGGTACGTTAAACCATGGCGTCGTATGCGGGAAAGCCAACCCTGTGGACATTAAAGAACACGCTGGATGGCCTTGACAGGAAGCTACCATCTGTCTCCTAATAGCTGTTCCAGTAGATTCCGATACACGTGATGAAATGTTTGTGTTTCGCTCTTTGAAATTCGATAGGGGCGGGGTGGCTCAGTCGGTAGCGCGCCAGGCTCGTAATCTGTAGTTCCCAGGTTCGAGTCCCAGCTGGGTCAGCGTTGAGATTTATCTCCGCAAAAATTCCCCGCCCTGCCCACGGTCAGTAGGGGACACCGATGGGCTTGGAAAGGCCGCCGTCCGTCGGATGGGACGTTAAGCCGTGGCCCCGTGTGCGGGAGAGCCATACCCTGTGCACGTTAAAGAACACGCTGGATGGCCTTAACGGGAGACTACCATCTGTCTCCCAACAGCTGTTTTAGTGGGTCCCCTCCCCCAACCTTCTCTGAGCCTTCGGGGTCCATGTGACCTGGCCATTTAGCCCATGGTGTGCAAAAAAGTGCCGCTCAGAGGTAAAACAACCCAACTCAACTTTGAAATTCGAGATTATGTTTAAAGCAGAATTAGATTTCTTAGTGAATTTAACAAAAATTTCGGGGGGGAAAAAGCAATCAGGAGGTTCCACGAGTACTTTGAACGACTGTGCTGATGACAATTAATTCCTCGTTTCTCTTCTTAAATGTCTTGAAGTTTCAGAACAAGAAATTGCAGCTTAATGGAGGAAAAGCTTTTTCCATTTGTAAGAGACAAAAGAGAATCTCTTTCAAAAGATCCCCCTCCTCTTCGACTCACACTCTCACGGCAGGGCAGGCGTTGATCAATGGTCAGTGGTCAAACAACGCACGCATTCCATCTTCTCCTGGTGTCTCGCGCGAGGAGCCACGGCACTGCGCGAGCTTCTTCAAATCAATGATCTGACGACTCTGAGTCACGAAGGGGACAGCTAGGATCATCTGACGTCACGTAAAGCTCGAACTATGTCGCAAAACACAAACGACATCGTCAGTCGCTTCGTGGCATTTGGAAACAAGAAATCTGAGAGTTGTTGTTTTTGGGTTGTTTTACCTCTGAGCGGCACTTTTTTGCACACCATGGGCTAAATGGCCAGGTCACATGGACCCCGAAGGCTCAGAGAAGGTGGGGGAGGGGACCCACTGGAACAGCTGTTGGGAGACAGATGGTAGACTCCCGTCAAGGCCATCCAGCGTGTTCTTTAACGTGCACAGGGTATGGCTCTCCCGCACACGGAGCCACGGTTTAACGTCACATCCGACGGACGGCGGTCTTTCCAAGCCCATCGGTGTCCCCTACTGACCGTGGGCAGGGCGGGGAATTTTGCGGAGAAATCTGAGAAAAGACTCTTTTTGATGAAGAGACATGGCTTTTAGAGAAAGAATGATTTAGTTCGATCCTTAAACATTTGAAGTCGCAGTCTTAGAAAAATAAAATTCAAGCACCGTAATGTAATAATAAACATTTTTATGTCGTGAGATCTAAATGATCGAAACTAGCGGCATTTATACGAGAATGAAAGACTTTTTCAACACAACAGCAAAAGCAAAAGAAAGAAGAAAACAATCTGGGGAAGAAAAAAAAAACATAAATAAAAGAACGAAAAAAGAAGAAAATGTCTGTTTCTTTGGAAGTAGCAATAAAAGGGCAGAAATACTGGACGCAGCAGAAACAGAAGAAATGAAAGTTAGTAGCGCTAGAAGTGGGGCAACTTTCAACGGTTTCTCTACAGACAGATGGTCAGTTAGGTAATGGTTTGGTAATCCCTCTATCGGTCTGGGATTCAAAAGCCAACGTTGGAGCCAAGAATAGCGCAAGTCGTTGGCGGCACATCTTTCCAACATATCGGAGATGGAGGAAGGAGGAGAGAGAACGATAGAGTTTAAGGAGAGAAAGGAAACAAACGAAGAACTTCTTTCAGAAACGTGTTTCTGAATTGTTTCGCTGTGATCAATCTGTCGGTTCCTGGGGGTTGTTGAGTTTAATTTATTCACAGCGCCCCACAAGGGAAGGAAATATCCTTTTGGTTCGTTTCTGATATTTGGCATTCGGCGTTTAAGAATTGAAGAGTGATCACAAATTCCAAGTTACAACAATAACAAAGGTTTAATTCTGAAGATATTTACAGATGTTTCCGTAAGAAATGGGGCGGGGGTGGCTCAGTCGGTAACGCGCCAGGCTCGTAATCTATAGTTCCCAGGTTCGAGTCCCAGCTGGGTCAGCGTTGAGATTTATCTCCGCAAAATTCCCCGCCCTGCCCACGGTCAGTAGGGGACACCGATGGGCTTGGAAAGGCCGCCGTCCGTCGGATGGGAGGTTAAGCCGTGGCCCCGTATTCGGGAGAGCCATACCCTGTGCACGTTAAAGAACACCCTGGATGGACTTGACGGGGGCTACCATCTGTCCCCCAACAGCTGTTCCAGTGGGTTCCCTCCCCCAACCTTCTCTGAGACTTAGGGGTCCATGTGACCTGGCCATTTAACTCATGGTGTGCAAAAAAGTTCCGCTCAGAGGTAAAACAACCCAACCCGTAAGAAATGACGTTGGCTATTGGCTATATTGACTACAAACAACCATGTGCATGTTGTTTGCCTCTTCTACGCACCTAACAGAAGAAAGCCTCTCGACTCGTGAATTACCTATTCACCGAGCAGCCTCAGTATTAGGTCTGCTCGCTACAGCCGGTACAGACAGAACTTCCTGATCTTGGCGACGGGCCGTCCGCCACTCTTCGTGTAAGCGCCGTCTTCCCGGTGCCATGGGACGGCCATTTCGTCTGCGCTCCAACGTGACAGGAGCCAGGCCGGAAAGAGACCGATCACCAACGATCAGGTGCAATAAACCTGTCTTGCTAATTGCAGCAAGAGACATCAGCCATAAATAGTCTTCGCCAGAGGTGAGAAAAATGAGACAGGTTCACACAAAGAGTTACAGAGCAAGGTCAGATACAAATATATACATAAAATGGCTAAAATATATATAAATGAAGTTGAAGGCGATGCTGACTGGAGCTGTTCCAGTCGGACAGGCCGGACTAAGAGTTCCCATCACGGAAGCCGAGGCAACTTGGATCCTTGTTTGTGGCGATCCGGGACATATCCTTGTTTGTGGCGATCCGGGACACAGATTAAATTTAGGTTTTGACCGATGGATGAACTTTACTTTTGTAGTACTGTCCGCCATAGGTAGTCGTATGGTGAGCTGTATCTATATGGTACTGTCTTGCCCCTGATCGTAGTTAATGGAGATCTTGGCATCATCCCTATAGATGGCGTGCAGTCCTTGAATTGCGATACATCTGAGTTTTGTCATTCAATTAATTTCCTCATCCAGAGCTGGACTATTTCGTCGCCTGGAGCGAACATGGATTCTGCTGCGCCTCTCTCCAAGACTGATCTTAGATATAAATGATTAATTTTGCTAAATTTATTGCATTTTTAAAAGCAATTGAAAAATCATCTGTTGAAAAATCATCAGTCAATATTACTGTAGCTATGGTCGTTAGTTTGGAAATTTGCTGCCCCTAAAAAAGTGTCGCCGGGTACAGTTGTACCGGTCATACGTCTGGATGGGTCTGGGTTGTTTTAACTCTGAGCGGCACTTTTTTGCACACCATGGGCTAAATGGCCAGGTCACATGGACCCCGAAGGCTCAGAGAAGGTTGAGGGAAGGGACCCACTGGAACAAGCTGTTGGGAGACAGATGGTAGCCTCCCGTCAAGGCCATCCAGCGTGTTCTTTAACGTGCACAGGGTATGGCTCTCCCACACATACGGCTTAATGTTCCATCCGACAGACGGCGGCCTTTCCAAGCCCATCGGTGTCCCCTACTGACCGTGGGCAGGGCGGGGAATTTTGCGGAGATAAATCTCAACGCTGACCCAGCTGGGACTCGAACCTGCGAACTACAGATTACGAGCCTGATGCGCTACCGACTGAGCCACCCCCGCCCCTGGATGGGTCTGTATATGGGGTGTTTGCAAAATGATGATGTATAGAGGAAAAGTTGAGAAATCCATTCAAGGGTTATAAGTTGCTGATAGGTTCATAAACATTAAACTGAGGTCGGTTTCAATATTTTTTGCAAATATAACGTGTATTTCTTTCCAGGGACGTCGACGGGGAATTTTTAGAGAATAAATGCGATCAGGAGCACACAAAAAATATCCAGATGGGGTGGAGGACAACCCCCCCCCCCCCCCAACAAATCAATATTTCAAGATAGACATGCTCAGGACCGCGCCATTCATTAATGAATTCAGTTGCGAATAAAACTTAAAAAAGTGAAACTTATTTTTGAAAATACATTTGAAAAATGTTTTCCTTTTTTACATTTATAAATAAAAATAAATGATATGCTTCTGAAAACAAAACTTTGAAAAACACTAATTTTTGGCACGCTTGAAATTAGTCAACATAAATGAATTTTTCGATCCCCTTTACGAGGAGGGGGGCAAGAACCCCATTTTCCTCCCCCTATTATCAATGCTTTTGTTAGTTTGTACTCATAGTAATTTTCCTCGTATTGCACTCACAATGAAGTCGAGGAAATATATACATAGTAACACGAATAACAAATCCCAAGTTGCCAGTTTCTGCATCTGAAGCTCATGTTATAGAATTAGGGTTGGGTTGTTTAACTTCTGAGCGGCATTTTTTTGCACACCATGGGCTAAATGGCCGGGTCACATGGACCCCGAAGGCTCAGAGAAGGTTGGGGGAGGAGACCCACTGGAACAGCTGTTGGGAGACAGATGGTAGCCTCCCGTCAAGGCCATCCAGCGTATTCTTTAACGTGCACAGGGTATGGCTCTCCCGCACACGGGGCCACGGCTTAACGTCCCATCCGACGGACGGCGGCCTTTCGCAAGCCCATCTGTAGAATTAGGATGTCGCAAGCTGTACAGTCTCTCAAAAAAGTATCCGAACACTATGGTTGATTACAGAATTCAGAAAAAATATCTAGCAACGATATTTTTAGAAATTAGTGATCTGGCAACCTTCGTGTCACGTGATTACAGAATTCAGGAAAAATATCTGGAACGTGTACAGCAACTGCACACGCTCCAGTTACCGTTCACAGCAAACTGGAGCGTGTGCAGTTACTGCACACGCTCCAGTTTGCTGTGAACGGTAACTACACACGCTCAATATTTCCGTGAGTGAGCCCACACGATCTAGTATCAAAATAATATGACCACCTACAGTAGCTCAAAAAAGTATCCGAACACTATGGTTGATTACAGAATTCAGAAAAAACATTTGGCAACGATTTTTTTAGAAATTAGTGATCTGGCAACCTTCGTGTCACGTGACACTAATTTCTAAAAAAAATCGCTGCCAGATATTTTTTTTAATTCTGCAATCAACCATAGTGTTCGGATACTTTTTTGAGCGACTGTACAAAACATAGTTGTTATCTTTCGTTTGGTGGCTCATTAGACTCCATAATTTTCCAGTTTGCCAAGCGTCGCTTCATAGGAATACTAGTACATATTCAGAAGTTCATAATCTTCATGGGAAATTAATCTCCTTCTATGCGTTTTATATTAACCTATTCTGCAGACTGGCTTGGCCATCTTTCCAGCGACATCTGTTTGAAACAGAGAAGATTTAAAATTCATAAATGAACACTTTTATTCGTTCGCATTCATTATTTCTCTGCAAAAGAATTTATCCAGAGGAAGTCCACTGAAGAATCGACTTCAAAGGATACATCTCTCCCAGCTGCCACTTCAATTATTTGAAACACTTCAGTGAACATTTCGTCCGTTTAGAAATGTGCACGCTTCGTCTAATTACCGAGAGCTGCAGACAATCGAATCCCGTTTTGAGGGATCATAAAGAGAGCATTTAATTAGTCTCGTAATTAGCATCATTTGATGACCGTCATTTGCAACATTTTCTCTCCTTTCTGCTAACTCGAAATCCTTTGTTCTCTCTTGTCATCATACTCTGTACAATACTTCGACGCTCACAATAAGTTTTCTCGTATGGGAGAATACTTCGCAGGATTTGTGTTGGGTTGTTTTACCTCTGAGCGGCACTTTTTTGCACACCATGGGCTAAATGGCCAGGTCACATGGACCCCGAAGGCTCAGAGAAGGTTGGGGGAGGGGACCCACTGGAACAGCTGTTGGGAGACAGATGGTAGCCTCCCGTCAAGGCCATCCATAGTGTTCTTTAACGTGCACAGGGTATGGCTCTCCCGCACACGGGGCCACCGCTTAACGTCCCATCTGAAGGACGGCGGCCTTTCCAAGCCCATGGGTGTCCCCTACTGACCGTGGGCAGGGCGGGGAATTTTGCGGAGATAAATCTCAACGCTGACCCAGCTGGGACTCGAACCTGGGAACTACAGATTACGAGCCTGGCGCGCTACCGACTGATCCACCCCCGCCACTACTTCGCAGGAAGTGTCCGCTTTAGGGGAGAAGGCCCATTCTCTTAGATTGCTATCGAAGGGCGTTTCGTTGATTAGAAAGAAATTCTTCTTCGACGAAAGCAAATTAATGTCCATTCGTCCTTTTATTTGACCTTATGTACACCCACTCACCTTGCTATCTATCTAGAGTTGCTGAAAAGAACACTTCCGAGAGTGAATCACAGCATCTTCTTATAGTTGAACAAAACTGCCGTGTCAAGTCAATAGGGATTTCTTTTGAAAATACTTAACTTCCGGTTTTTGCTAAAAAGATGACAACCCGTGCCCAGCGAACAGCTCTGATTAAATCTCGTTCCACTCTCAGTGAGAAAGGGGACGAAATTGGGCTCGAAAAGTTGAGTTGGGTTGTTTTACCTCTGAGCGGCACTTTTTTGCACACCATGGGCTAAATGGCCAGGTCACATGGACCCCGAAGGCTCAGAGAATGTTGGGGGAGGGGACCCACTGGAACATCTGTTGGGAGATAGATGGTAGCCTCCCGTCAAGGCCATCCAGAGTGTTCTTTAACGTGACAGGGTATGGCTCTCCCGCACACGGGGCCATGGCTTAACGTCCCATCCGACGGACGGCGGCCTTTCCAAGCCCATCGGTGTCCCCTACTGACCGTGGACAGGGCGGGGAATTTTGCGGACAGTTTAGAGTTAAAATAACTCAATCCAACAAGTGATCAACTGCAGGGAGAAAAAGTGCAGGGTTAGGATCTCGCATTAAACGATGGATATTTGTGGTGAACTGAGGTGTCTTCCTCCCCACCAGCCATCTCCATGGCAACGTGAGCAACATAAATCTCACGAGAACTCCGTTGCAGGTGGATGCGGATGTATCACGAGGGGTTCTTCTTCCGTTTTTAATTAACGTGTTTTGGAATTTCGCCAGGTTAAATTGCTCGTAAAGAATAGCGGGAAAATGAAACTTGTTTGCATTAAATAATTTGCGGCGAGGTAATATTTTTATTTCATTTACGGAACATGTACATTGGCTTATTATTTATCCCGAAATTTCAAGGAAGGATTTCCTCCCAAGAACTAATTCCAACATATGAAATCGACGTAACAAAAGAATGAGCCATAAAAAACTTCTACTCCCACATTTATTGAATGGATTTACCCTCGAGAAGCCACCTCGTGCTGTAGAAGATTTTAAAAGTAACAAAGAAGGAGTCCGGAATCTATTTGGCTTTATGCCACGAGCAGTTTTAATTTCCCAAGTCGAAGCCTAGTTTGTTGTTGTTTTTTGTTTTTTCTCTAAACGAAACAGGAAAAGAAAAACGAAAGGAACTTGGGTCGATGCTCCATGCAAATGCGAAATTATAATGATACCTCTACACTCACACACATATATAATGTAGCTTTGTACTCTGCATCTAAAGACGGATATAAATGCATTATGTGTCTATGAAGAGTTTTGTTAGATATTAGCGTAAATGTATCGAACATCTGAATTCAACGTGGGTTGGGTTGTTTTACCTCTGAGCGGCACTTTTTTGCACACCATGGGCTAAATGGCCAGGTCACATGGACCCCTAAGGCTCAGAGAAGATTGGGGGAGGGGACCCACTGGAACAGCTGTTGGGAGACAGATGGTAGCCTCCCGTCAAGGCCATCCAGCGTGTTCTTTAACGTTCACAGGGTATGGCTCTCCCGCACACGGGGCCACGGCTTAACGTCCCATCCGAGGACGGCGGCCTTTCCAAGCCCATTTGGTGTCCCCTAGTGACCGTGGGCAGGGCGGGGAATTTTGCGGAGATAAATCTCAACGCTTACCCAGCTGGGACTCGAACCTGGGAACTACAGATTATGAGCCTGGCGCGCTACCGACTGAGCCACCGCCGCCCCGGAAAAAGTCAATAATACTACGATAGGTATCGTAGTATTATTGACTCTTAAAAGTATAATTGAGAGTCATATTCTTGTTTGTTATTATTACATTTCCCATAACCAAAGTTAAATGTCTAGCTAAAAATGTTTCAGATTTTTTTCTACATTAAGTTGATTTTTATCATTTTCAGTGCATTGTTAAAAACATGTGTTAACCGACGGCTGAATTTGTTAATTTACATTGTGACTTATTTGCAGTCATTCTGAGTTTGTGGGGCAAACTTTTTAACTCATTAAAGTTTTAGCTCTCTAGAAATACAGAGAGAAATCGATAGTGAAACCTAGAAATACAGAGAGAAATCGATAACGAAACCTAGAAATACAGAGAGAAATCGATAACGAAACCTAGAAATACAGAGAGAAATCGATAAAGAAACCTAGAAATACAGAGAGAAATCGATAAAGAAACCTAGAAATACAGAGAAAAAAATCGATAAAGAAACCTAGAAATGCAGAGAGAAATCGATAAAGAAACCTAGAAATACAGAGAAAAAATCGATAAAGAAACTTAGAAATACAGAGAGAAATCGATAAAGAAACTTAGAAATACAGAGAAATCGATAACGAAACCTAGAAATACAGAGAGAAATCGATAAAGAAACCTAGAAATACAGAGAAAAAATCGATAAAGAAACCTAGAAATACAGAGAGAAATCGATAAAAAACCTAGAAATACAGAGAAATCGATAACGAAACCTAGAAATACAGAGAGAAATCGATAAAGAAACCTAGAAATACAGAGAGAAATCGATAAAGAAACCTAGAAATACAGAGAGAAATCGATAAAGAAACCTAGAAATACAGAGAGAAATCGATAACAAAACCTAGAAATACAGAGAGAAATCGATAACGAAACCTAGAAATACAGAGAGAAATCGATAACGAAACCTAGAAATACAGAGAAAAAAGTCGATAAAGAAACCTGGGAACACAGAGAGAAATCGATAAAGAAACCTAGGAATACAGAGAGAAATCGATAAAGAAACCTAGAAATACAGAGAGAAATCGAAAGAGAAACCTAGAAATACAGAGAGAAATCGATAGTGAAACTTTGAAATACAGAGAAATCGATAATGAAACCAAAAAATGCAGACAGAAATCGATAACGAAACCTAGAAATACAACTGAGAAATGATATCGGAACCAGACACTATCCCTTGGAATATATTTTTAGGAAGGGAAAAAAGACACTCATTTTTCCAAAACTAACTTTTTTGGTTTCTAACTCTTCTGGAAGGAAACTCTGTATCGAGCGCCACTGGCTCACTTTGCTGCTGCTGAAAACTTTTTCCCGCTTTTTCGCCAAAAAAAGGAGCAGAAGAGAGAACTGAAACACAAACTAAGAAGAAAACCTTGACTCTGACACGACGTGCTGCCCTTTTGCCTTGGCCTCGCGCATTCAAGCCTCACGGTGATGTGACGAGTCAGACCTTACAAAAGCGGACATCGACGGAGGAACAAGGCCCCGCTACCTCTAACATCCCCGTAACGGGTTTCCTTTCTTTGCAGATTCTTTTTCTTCTCTTCTGCTCAGTTTGCCCTTGTTATTCTGCCGGATTCCTCTCTAATCTAAAAAAGATAACATTTCTTTCGCGCCGATTTTTTTCTTTCCCCCCCCCCCCGCCCACTCATCCCTCCTCCTTGCCCGCGAACAGACGGCAGGGTTGAACGTGTGAAAAGATCGTGCGCCTAACAGGACTGATCTTATGAAAGTCGAGCAGAGACTTGTCAATATCTTCGAAGGAGGCGAGCAGCAGGAAGAAGAGCAAGAGCAAGAAGGGTAAAGAAATATTCTCGAAGATGCAGGCGAGAGCTAACGCGTAAATCTGGTGACTGAGAAGCGGACGTAGCCGGCTCCTTTGACGACATCTTGTCTTGGCACATTGTGACGAGGAAAACGGAGGATGGATGAAAGGAGCAGATGAAACTGGATTTTGCTCCCTCACTCGTTAAGCGCCAGACTCCAGCTATGTTTCTGTAACAAGGTGGTTTTTCCTCGCCTTCAGTCCGCGACCCGTATGTATAAATAAATAAATAAAGATCTCCGCTTGTCCCCTCCGCGCAGATGTAGCCTCATCCCTTGGTTTGCATAAAAAGAGATTGAAGGGAATGTGGGGGGGGGAGACAAGATCGGATAAAGATGAGAGTTTCTTTAACTTTTTCCTGACGCGATGGGGCGGGGGTGGCTCAGTCGGTAGCGCGCCAGGCTCGTAATTTGTAGTTCCAAGTGCTGTAAAACCAAAATCAACGCTGACAACTGGGTCAGCGTTGAGTTTTATCTCCGCAAAACTCCTCGCCCTGCCCATGGTCAGTAGGGGACACCGATTGACTTGGAAAGGCGCCGTCCGTCGGATGGAACGTTAAGCATTGGCCCCGTGTATGGGAGAGCCATACCCTGTGCACGTTAAAGAACACGCTGGATGGCCTTGACGGGAGGCTACCATCTCTCTCCCAACAGCTGTTTTAGTGTTTTTAGTTCCCCCAACCTTCTCTGAGCCTTCGGGGTCCTTGTGACCTGGCTATTTAGCCCATGGTGTGAAAAAAGTGCTGCTCAGAGGTAAAACAACCCACCCCAACCTGACGCGATTATTTCATCGAAACAGAAACAGGTCAACATCGACTCAAAGAGACCGAAGAATTCACATATAAAAAGAGGTGAAAAATATAGGAAATAAACGTCCATGCAAAGTTTTTCAGTAATCCCGTCTCATATATCGGGTATTATTCAGTTCTTGAAATACAGGCACAACATAGCATTGGGATTAATTATGTTGTAATAACCAATTATTAGAGAGCATTGTATTAAGTCTAATTGTGTTATGAAACCAACAGAGTATTGTGCTGAACATTATGGTGAACCTGTGCTATAAAGCATTGTGCTGTAAAACCAATAGAGCATTGTGTTGTAAAACCAATAGAGCATTGTGTTGTAAAACCAATAGAGCATTGTGCTGTAAAACCAATAGAGCATTGTGTTGTAAAACCAATAGAGCATTGTGCTGTAAAACCAATAGAGCATTGTGTTGTAAAACCAATAGAGCATTGTGCTGTAAAACCAATAGAGCATTGTGTTGTAAAACCAATAGAGCATTGTGTTGTGAAACCAATAGAGCATTGTGCTGTAAAACCAATAGAGCATTGTGCTGTAAAACCAATAGAGCATTGTGCTGTAAAACCAATAGAGCATTGTGCTATAAAACCAATAGAGCATTGTGTTGTAAAACCAATAGAGCATTGTGCTATAAAACCAATAGAGCATTGTGCTGTAAAACTAATAGAGCATTGTGCTCTAAAACCAACAGATAATTGTGTGGAGCCTAATTGTGTTGTAAATACAAATAAGCATAAATTACAGCAAAATATTATTTGAAACTAAAAGAATCTCGCAAGAGCACTGCGAAAAAATGAAACAATATCTTCAGAAAGAAATTAACAGAGCACATTTAATGCACAACACAGTATATAACAAAGTATTCAAATAAGTAGGAAATGGATTATTTAGCAACTAAGAATAAACAAGTTTATTATTGAAAGATAATTAAGTTTACAGTCGCTCAAAAAAATATCCGAACACTATGATTATAAATTAGTGATCTGGCAACCTTCGTGTCACGTGACACGAAGGTTGCCAGATCATTAATTTATAAAAAAAATCTTTGCCAGATATTTTTTCTGAATTCTGTAAACAGCCATAGTGTTCGGATATTTATTTGAGCGACTGTACACGAAGGTTGACAGATCATTAATTTATAAAAAAATCGTTGCCAGATATTTTTTCTGAATTCTGTAATCAATCATAGTGTTTGGATATTTGTTTGAGTTACTGTACATCCGTTTGCGTTGTATACAAATTTCATTTCAGTTTTCTAATCTCTCAACGTTTTAATTACTGGGCTTTTAATTTCCAGGCTTTTAATTACTTAAACAACAGAATGTCAATAGTAATCCCACTGATACGTAAAAATATGTCATACTGAGCTATTTATCATTTTCAGCTAGTCTGCAAATAAAGCTCGTGTCGGAAGAGTGAAAAAAAATATTTTCTCCAATTATCTTCTATAAAACAAACCTACCTGGTATCTGCACGATCATGATGCGACTTTACGGGGAAGCGAAGAAGGAGGCGCGTGAAAAGGGAGGGAGGAAGAGGTTGGGGATGAGAAGATGATGAGTGAAGCACGCTCTCAAGCAAATATATTCTTAGCGAGCGCTGTTTTGTGTTTCAGCCTGCTTGCAGAAAGCAAAACCTGTAGCAACAACAACTTGTGAAAAGCTTAGCGTTAATGAGTTCTTAACAGAAATGATTAAATAAACAGTGATGCCTTCATTAGCATACGGAGGACGCAGCGCGAGGAAAAGCAGAGTTTAACAGTTCAAAAACACACACAGCAAGAAAGGGAAAAAAGGGAAAAATTCGAGAAGCTTCTTGAAGTCTCTTTTGCGAAACAAAAGAGAACATTTGCTTCTCTAAACAACAGCTCTGTGAAGCAACAGAAGCTGGATGGATTTTTGTTCACGTTACTCAACACCGTCAACGATCCTCCTCCTCTCATTAACACTAAGAAACCATTTAGTGCGCCTGCAAAGATGCAAGGTTCGGTAAGAAAGGCGAAATCTTCTTTAATTCCTTCACAAATTTAGAAAACTTACATTTTGGCGTTTTACTTTAGAGCCTAAGATCATTCCTTTCGCTGATTATTGTCCGATGTCAACAGTATAGATGGTTGAAGAGAAATATGTCGCGTTTTGCGAGAGAAAGTCAATATTTATTTCGCGATTTCTCCTAAATCTGGCACTGAGAACACGTGACAGAGCAACAAGGAAAGGTATAGAGAAAAGAAATATGGAAAGCGGGGGTGGATGTAGATTAACGGGAACGCCGTTCTTTTTAATTTTTTTCTCTTATTTTTTCTCTCTTTCGGTTCTAGTGATCTTTGAAGAAAATATTTCTTTTTTTTAACCATTTTTTCATCTTCGTTCCTGTTGTTGAAACTGTCCGATAGTTGGGGGTGGGAACGTGTCCTCTGGAATGTCCTCCATTTTGTTTATCCTTCCTTTATCAACCCCCAACTCTTTTTGTGATCTTACAGAGGATGCTGAATGACTTGTCAACGTAAACTGGAATGCGTTGGGTTGGGTTGTTTTACCTCTGAGCGGCACTTTTTTGCACACCATGGACTAAATGGCCAGGTCACATGGACCCCGAAGGCTCAGAGAAGGTTGGGCTTAGCGGACACACGGGGACATGGCTTAACGTCCCCGTGTGTCCGTGCTTAACATCCCATCCGACGGACGGCGGCCTTTCAAAGCCCATCGGTGTCCCCTACTGACCGTGGGTAGGGCGGGGAATTTTGCGGAGATAAATCTCAACGCTGACCCAGCTGGGACTCGAACCTGGGAACTACCGATTACGAGCCTGGCGCGCTAACGACTGAGCCACCCCCGCTCCGCTGGAATGCGTAGTTAAAAACAAAAGTATTATTATCTTTAACCCTTTCGTTTTCAGGTATGTTTAGGTTCAGTTTGTAACAACGCTTATACCTGTGAATTGGAAATTGGGCTGGGCGTGGTTAATTCTGATGACTGAGTAGCTTGACGTAACGATTTTACTTGAATTTCTTAAGCAACAACACCTCCTACATCACAACAGCAATAACATCAGAAGCAAATAAAATCTAAGTTTAATCTCTTATTTAAGATGACACAAATATGAACTGTAGCGATGTCTCCAGAAAGTGAGAAATTTATCATTCGAATTACAGTTAGGGACGACAAAGCATCCGTCAGTTTACATCTCTTGTTATAACTATCACTTCTTTATTATCACTGGATCGTGCTAAGGACTGCATCAGTCTTCTGACCATTTGCAGATGTAGCCCAGAATGGATCGCACGATCGTCATTGGACAGCTGCACCTCTTATTCCCAACTCCCCTCCTCCATGCGATTTCCTGTCCTCTTCACTCCCTCCCTCTGTGGTCTCAGCTCTCGAGTCTCACACTGTAAGCATCGGCCTCTACGAAGATGCTGAGGAAATTCAATCATAGGATGGAGTACGCTCCTTGCACTTGCGACGCATACAGATGGCGTTCGACCTCCGGTAGGGGTTGAACAAGATGGAATGAGAGGAGATGGATCTTTTGTGACTTGACGCGCGATTCTGTTTCGCTTCCTCTCTTCCTAACACGTGGGATGCTTTTGTTGCTTTTTGAACAGACGGTGCTCTGGGCTGTGAAGGGATGCAGATGATGAAGAAAGAGAAATAGGAAAAATAATTCCTCAGGTAAAGGTGATGCTGAATTGTCGATGATGATGATGATGATGATGATGATGATGATGATGATGATGATGATGATGATGATGCTAAGTGTAATAATGAGGAAGATGATGATAACGATTATTGCAGTTCTAGTAATGAAAACAACATTGCTGTAGGTAATGTAGATGAGATGATAGTGTTGATGTTGCTAATGTAGATGAGATGATAGTGTTGATGTTGCTAATGTAGATGAGATGATAGTGTTGATGTTGCTAATGTAGATGAGATGATAGTGATGATGTTGGCATTGAAAGACTGATGTGGAATATAGTTTCTACATTTTTGGTGAAACGGCTTTAATTCTCTTTGCATTTGGCCTCAGCTTATATGATCGTCAAACTCCCCTTCGCATGTTTCTCTTTGCATGTGACATCCCTTTCTCGCATGCTAAGTGTCTCTTCCTCATCCTCCTCCGCAATCCCTCTTCCTTATCACTCTCATCTGTCTTCAACATCCATTCATCTGTTTCGATACTTTCCTGAGCTTCTTTTGCTTTCACTTGCGTCATGACAAATACTTAAAGCGCCACCATGCGATATTCAACTCCACGAGCACATTTCTCCACGCTCTGCTCACAACACTTAACAGTCTCCATCGCCTCCTAGCAAGTATCGATTTTTCTTGCAGACTTTTCCTAAAGATTTCCTCATCTGCCTGCTCTACAACGCAACGACTTCTGACAGTAAAGAGCTGCTGTGTATAAATATTTGATGATTTCCATGACAGGGTAATTTAATTCCACTCTGCGTAGGAAGAAGGCGGGAGGAAGGTAGATGTGAGGGAGGGATAGAGAGGGGAGAAAGTGGAGGGAAGATAGGGGGGGGAGCACAACTGAAATGTCATCCTCTACTTCTTCGTGATTAAAAGACTGGATGCTTCGGCGTTTCCGTCTCGAATTTCCCCATTTCTCGGTCTCTTCTGCTCCTGCAGATGTTGTTGTTTGGTCGTTTGAGGAATGTTTTATTCTTGTCCTGGATTTAGTTTATCTCTGATGCGTTGTTATGGCAACATGTTGCAGCAACGGAATTATCAGTTCCGGTTTAGCATCCAAGTCTACGATGCATTATTAACGATCACTTGCCAATCAGTGTTGAGAATGAGAAAGTCTTTTACGAAATGGAAGATTCTTTTAGGAGGAACAATACACAATAAGTAATTAACATCGATTGGGAAATCAAAAGAAATGGATATATTTTCAATTAATCTTTTTTACCTTATTATCCATATATTTGCGAATTTCACAACTCGATCAAGGAAATTGCAACCACGAGAGTGTAATTCGAGTGACAAATCAATAAACAATTTAAATTCTGAAAAGTGGCTAACGCTATCAGTCAGTAGATAAAATTTAAAGAAATCGAAAAAGTATTAATAATTCTTTTCGTGAAGTTTAATGACCTTAGTTAACTGGCAATATCAAGCGATGCTTTTCCTATGTAATTTTTAGTCCATTCTTTGAATGTTTCAGTAAAACATTTTTTCTTTCAGTAGATTTTTTGTATTAAGCGGATTTTTGGCGTTGCTTATAAAATGTTTGATTCTTTCAAAAAATAAATAAATAAATAAATAAATAAATAAATGAACAGAATTAATCAATTGATAGAACATTAGAGGGGAGAAACCAAACGATAAAAAGAAACAATCAATCCACTTACCCCTTCTCTTAAAAAAACTGTTGTCTAAAAAGGCTTTTTTTCCTATGAGAAGTCTTCAGCAATTCCACATTCATCGATTCGATGAAGGAAAATCTCAAGAGCTTCTTTTCCTCTCCAGAGATTAGAACGGAAAACTCTTTATTTAGCTCACCATTGTTTTTTTTTTTTCACGCTGACGTCGACTTTTTAGGAAGTCTCATTGGAGCTCCATCTGGGGGGGAAGGATTTAAATAATGAGGTCAGACTACGGAGAAATAAAATTTGTTTAAATTTATTGATGAAAAAAAATGAATAGAATTCGAGAAACCTTCTTACTAAAAGGTCCCTACTAGTGAAAAAATAAGCAATATACTTTTTCTCTATCTTTGAATTGGTTAAAGATTTTTTATTTTTCGAACAGAGCTTCATAAAATGTAACAAAACGATTTTTTTTTCTTTGACTATTTTCTATCTGAAACGCTTTCATTTAAAAATAAATAATAAATAAATATCCCCTCAAGCAGCTGCTTGCTACAGAGGTCTGACAGGAGCCAGTCAGTTTATAAGCCATAGTAGAAGGTCTGTGAGGATGACAGGACCTCAGCAGAAAAACAACACAAACATCCATGCCTTACCCGGGGCTCGAACCCAGGTCCCTTAGATCAGCAGCCAAGCGTTCTAACCACTCGGCCATTTAAATATTATAAATTATTCCTACGTAAAATAAATTACCCATAAAGTGTTTGCTTGATGCAGAGATATAACAGAAGGCTATCAACATAATATGCCACAGAAGATGGTCTGTGAGGAAGTCAAAGAGAAGAAAAGAAACATCCATACTTAATCCGAGCTCGATCCCAGGTTTCTTTGATCACAAATAGCACGCTAACCACTCGGCCACCGGGAACTATGACAACCATTTGCTCTCTTGAAGATTAAAGGTGATCTGCGTTCGAGCCATGATAAGGCATGAACGTTTCTTGTTGTGTTATCCTTCTGCCGAAGTCTCGCCTTCCTATATAGTAGGTGGGGTGGGGGGGGGGGGGTAAGTGATTGGCTCAGTCGGTAGCACGCGAGGGTCGTAGTCTACAGTTCCCAGGTTCGAGTCCCATCTCTGCCAATGTTGAGAGTTATCTTCGTTAAACCCCATCCTACCTGTGCATTTTAAAGAATACGCTGGATTGCTTTGATGGGAAGTTTGAATCTGTTTCCTAACAGCTGTGTCCTCTTCCCCAATCTGTAGTTCCCAGGTTCGAGTCCCAGCTGGGTCAGCGTTGAGATTTATCTCCGCAAAATTCCCCGCCCTGCCCACGGTCAGTAGGGGACACCGATGGGCTTGAAAAGGCCGCCGTCCGTCGGATGGGACGTTAAGCCGTGGCCCCGTGTGCGGGAGAGCCATACCCTGTGCACGTTAAAGAACACGCTGGATGGCCTTGACGGGAGGCTACCATCTGTCTCCCAACAGCTGTTCCAGTGGGTCCCCTCCCCCAACCTTCTCTGAGCCTTCGGGGTCCGTGTGACCTGGCCATTTAGCCCATGGTGTGCAAAAAAGTGCCGCTCAGAGGTAAAACAACCCAACCCAAACCCTCTTCCCCAAACCTTATGTGATTCCTCGGGGCCTTTGTGACCTTGCCATATAGCCCATTGTGTGCAAATAAGTGTCACTCATTCGGTTACACAACCCAAATCCTATACAGCGTTTTACACTGACTTTTTTTTTTGTCAGATCTCGGTCGCAAACAGCTAATTGAAGAGTAAGTTATTTTTTTTTATTTCCTCAATATCACACGCCGATAAATTTAAGCCAACCTTAGAAATAAGGTCTGAAAAGCGATATTTTAAAAAAGATGAAAAGACAGATTTATTTTGCATAAGCAGAAAATGTTTATATTAATAATCTTAACCGAATTTGAAACTTTGTGTACAATTTGAAAAACCTGATTTGTTTACCGAGTGTCATACAAATAAATAAAAATAAATACCCCCTCAAGCAGCTGCTTGCCACAGAGGTCTGACAGGAGCCTGTCAGTTTATATGCCACAGTAGGAGATCTGAGAGGATGGCAGGACCTCAGCAGAAAAACGACACACACATCCATGTCTAATCCGGGGCTCGAACCCAGGTCCCTTAGATCAGTAGCCAAGCGTGCTAACCACTCGGCCACGGGACGGCTGTGCCATAGAGTCGCTCAAAAAAATATCCGAACACTACGGTTGAAATTCCCTATGTGGAGAAAGACTTGCGTTCCAAGAGACGGAAATAATAATCTGTCATCACAATGCGCTACTTGTAACAGCTTTCTTGCAGTAAGAAATATCTTTGTCTCAATATAAACAATTACATGAAGATAAAGATGAACAGATGAGTAACTCGCTCACAGCACGTGTGACACGTGGACTTCGCCTCTTTTATCCCCCCCCCCATACTTTTTCGTTGCCATTCCTTCATTGCCACCCGATTCTGTATAAAGAAGCAGAGAGAAGAGAAAAAAAGGAACAAAAAACAAGAAATGACCAGAATCTATTTTTGCTGTCAGAGCCAAGAGGCTGAGGTTGAAGACCGGATCATGACGACCAGGCGCCAGATGGCGCTCGAAGCAGCCATCCTGTCACTGATAAATGGACGAGCGGACTGGGAAGCTCAAGAGGAGGATGGTGCTCCGGATGCTGCTGCGCGGTCAGTGGAGGCTGCTGGCTTTAGGAGGCGAAAAGGGTAGGGATTGCGAAATATTACGTCTGCGGCTTCCAGTAGGGGGATAGCCGATTTTATTTGTTGGCTAGGTTTGTTTTGACATATTTCTATCATGAGACTGGAAGATGTCGCGCCAGATCCAGAAGGGACGAGGCTTTTTTATCTTTAATATCTGTTGCTTTAGTTTCGCTCTTCCTGGGCGTGAAACTTGGGTAATCTTTCAATGTGACATCAGAAGTAGCCCATACTGTCGCTCAAAAAAGTATCCGAACACTATGGTTGATTACAGAATTCAGAAAAAACATCTGGCAACGATTTGTTTAGAAATTAGTGATCTGGCAACCTTCGTGTCACGTGATTACAGAATTCAGGAAAAATATCTGGAGCGTGTACAGCAACTGCACACGCTCAATATTTCCGTGAGTGAGCCCACACGATCTAGTATCAAAATAATATGACCACCTACAGTCGCTCAAAAAAGTATCCGAACACTATGGTTGATTACAGAATTCAGAAAAAACATCTGGCAACGATTTTTCTTTAGAAATTAGTGATCTGGCAACCTTCATGTCACGTGACACGAAGGTTGTACGAAGGTTGTCAGATCACTAATTTCTAAAAAAAAATCGTTGCCAGATGTTTTTTCTGAATTCTGTAATGAACCATAGTGTTCGGATTTTTTTTGAGCGACTGTACCCTCTTTTTTATATTTTTTGAAATTTTCGTTGCATTGTATTTCGTTGTTTCGTAACGTGTCGGTAATTTCTCTTCGAAGAAATTGAAAGTTTAAGTTGCAAAAAGTGAAAAGCTGCAGCATTAAAAATGTGTTCAAACCTTGGATTAAAAGAACAAAAGATCTTAGAAGTTACAAATATTGTTCGACAGACAGTAAATGAATTTAAACTGTTTGCAGTAATAATGTAGAGCCTTAGATATGTTTATTAAGCAATAAAAGGGAGATTAGTTTAATATCTGGCAACGCCAATTCAGTGTCAAGATGGCTGCCAAAATAGAAATGCACACGAAGATTTGAAAAACGATCTGTGACTCGATTTTCATATGCAGAACTGTGATAAAAAACTTTTATTACCAAGCACATAAGTGTACATTTAAGTGTATACTTTCCTATTACATTTTTAGTGCAAATTTTTAAACGTTTCACATCTTCGTCATTTAAAAACTGGATCCTAGATCGTTTCTGAGACTTCGTGCACATTTCTGTTTTGGTTGCTATATTGAAACTGAATTGGTACTGCCACTTATTAAGTTAATTTGATTTCCATTGGTTAATAGCATAGACAATTGGGACTTGAATAGCATACGTACAGTCGCTCAAAAAAGTATCCGAACACTACGGTTGATTACAGAATTCAGAAAAAATATCTGGCAACGATTTGTTTAGAAATTAGTGATGTGGCAACCTTCGTGTACCGGTATTCTTTCCATGTACAGTCGCTCAAAAAAATATTCGTACACAATGGTTGATTGCAGATATCATAAAAAATATCTGGCAACGATTTGTTTAGAAATTAGTGATCTGGCAACCTTCGTGTACCGGTATTCTTTCCATGTACAGTCGCTCAAAAAATATCCGAAGACTATGGTTGATTGCAGAATTCAGAAAAAATATCTGGCAACGATTTGTTTAGAAAACAACCATAGCATTCGGATACTTTTTTGAGCGACAGTACATTTTCGTGTTTCAGAAATGATGCCTAAACAACAACTGCAACATTTTTCCGTCGAAGACCAGTTTTAATAACATCACATTTAATATCGTCAACAATTTCCCAGAACCCAGCCATTGTCACCAACAACTGATAAAAATAACGTCATAATGGACGGCAGAATTCCTTCGCATCGGCTCTCGAATTGGGAGCTTAGTTCTTCGTTCATCTATTCCGAGAGTCGTTTTCCCTGCATTACAAGTCACGTCACAGAGAAGCTCACCTCCAGGCGCCCTTTAAGCTCATTTGGCTCTTGTTTAACACGAAACTTATCAACTCTTGGACGAGGAGAAGATCTCTCTCAGGAGCTGAACTTTAGAAGTTGTCTGGCGACAGAAAAGAATCGTTAATGCAGTCGCGTGCTCTTTCTCTTGAAGTTGGAGAAAGAAATTCCTCAAATGAAATAAAGAGTTTTCTTTTTCAAAGTAGAGAAAAAAAAATGTTTTTGCTGATGGGATAGGAACGACTTCTTGATGTCAGGTGTCTGAACTACTGTCCACTTATCCAGATCTCCACTAAGTGGGGGATGGTAGCCCAGCAACAGAATACCTGATTGGTATCAAGGAATAGGAGATTGGTATTCCATTCGGATAAATAGAATTTTAATGTTGCCTTAAAATAAAGAAAAAAATGCTATCTGATCTATTGGTTGTTGCCTGTGACTTATTAATAAGGAACAATTAACTCCCCCGGCAGTAGAGGTTTCCACAAAGGTCTGACAGAAGACTTACAGTGTAATACGATACAGTCACTCAAAAAAATATCCGAACACTATGGTTGATTACAAAATTCAGAGAAAATATCTGGCAACGATTTTTTTTTAGAAATTAGTGATCTGGCAACCTTCGTGTCACGTGACAGCTGGAGCGTGTACAGTTGCTGTACACGCTCCAGATATTTTTCCTGAATTCTGTAATCACGTGACACGAAGGTTGCCAGATCACTAATTTCTAAAAAAAATCGTTGCCAGATATTTTTTCTGAATTTTGTAATCAACCATAGTGTTCGGATATTTTTTTGAGCGACTGTACAGAGAAGATGTAAGAAGATGGTGCATCTTCAACAGAAAGGAAACTTAAACAGATAAAGCCTTTGTATGGGATTCGAACCCAGGTTTCTTTGCTCCACGGAAAGCAACGCTAAACTCTCTGCGACTGACACGATGAATTATTAATGATAAAATAAAGACTTGTCAATTTATAAAGGGTAGTTCAAATGAAAAGTGGACAAGTCGAAAATGAAGCGTAATTTATTTATTGATATGTTCGAATTCGTCATGCCTATGGAGATATTTTTTCCAACATGAAATCAGCAACAATGATACCCTCTTTCCTAGAGAGCGGCTGTGATTGTTGCATTAGGAAGTCTGCGACTTTTCCTTCCGACTTCCTTCATTTTATGACGTTTTCTTAGAGGTTAAGAAACCTAACAGGGAATATGCCAGGTTGGGTTGTTTTACCTCTGAGCGGCCCTTTTTTGCACACCATGGGCTAAATGGCCAGGTCACATGGACCCCGAAGGCTCAGAGAAGGTTGGAGGAGGGGACCCACTGGAACAGCTGTTGGGAGACAGATGGTAGCCTCCCGTCAAGGCCATCCAGTGTGTTCTTTAAAGTGCACAGGGTATGGCTCTCCCGTACACGGGGCCACGGCTTTAAGACGTGGCACACCATGGCCATTAGCCCATGGTTTAGCTCATTTTGCACACCATGGCCATTTAGCCCATGGTGTGCAAAAAAGTGCCGCTCAGAGGTAAAACAACCCCATCCGACGGACGGCGGCCTTTCCAAGTCCATCGGTGTCCCCTACTGACCGTGGGCAGGGCGGGGAATTTTGCGGAGATAAATCTCAACAATATCTAGCTCGATAATCTATAGTTCCCAGGTTCGAGTCCCAGCTGACCCAGCTGGGACTCGAACCTGGGAACTACAGATTACGAGCCTGGCGCGCTACCGACTGAGCCACCTCCGCCCCAGGGAATATGCCAGGACAAATAGGCAAGATATTTTAGACATTCCCAATCAAAACGTCTGACTATTACTATTACTCGGGCAGTATCAGAACGGACGTTGTCATACAACAAAACAACCTTCTTATTCAAAAGTCTTTGACACTTCGACCTTATTGTCTGTCTTCAACTGGCCAACATCGTTGTGAGTGGATGGTGTCATCACAGTCCAGAAACTGAATGAACAGTTGACCATGAGAAACAAAGTAAAACATCAGTATACCGCACACTGTTCAACATTGGATGCTTCCACGTGGAGTTTGCCTGGAACCACATACCTTGGATGCTTCCACTTGGAATTTGTCTGGAACCACATAGCTTGGATACTTCCACGTGGAGTTTGTCTGGAACTACACACCTTGGAGGCTTCCACGTGGAGTTTGTCTGATACTACATACCTTGGATGCTTCCACGTGGAGTTTGTCTGATACTACATACCTTGGATGCTCCCACGTGGACTTTGTCTGGAACTACATACCTTGGATGCTTCCACGTGGACTTTGTCTGGAACTACATACCTTGGATGCTCCCACGTGGACTTTGTCTGGAACTACATACCTTGGATGCTCCCACGTGGACTTTGTCTGGAACTACATACCTTGGATGCTTCCAGGTGGAATTTGTCTGGAACCACATACCTAGGATGCTTCCACGTGGAGTTTGTCTGGAACCTCATGTCTTGGATGCTTCCACGTGCAGTTTGTCTGGAACCACATATCTTGAATGCTTCCACATGGAGTTTGTCTGGAACCACACACCTTGGAATGCTTCCACGTGGAGTTTGTCTGGAACCACACACCTTGTAATGTTTCCACATGGAGTTTGTCTGGAACTACACACCTTGGAATGCTTCCACGTGGAGTTTGTCTGGTACCACATAACTTGGATGCTTCCACATGGAGTTTGTCTGGAACCACACACCTTGGAATGCTTCCACGTGGAGTTTGTCTGGAACCACATAACTTGGATGCTTCCACGTGGAGTTTGTCTGGAACCACACACCTTGGAATGCTTCCACGTGGAGTTTGTCTGGAACCACACACCTTGTAATGCTTCCACATGGAGTTTGTCTGGAGCTACACACCTTGGAATGCTTCCACGTGGAGTTTGTCTGGAACCACACACCTTGTAATGCTTCCACGTGGAGTTTGTCTGGAACCACACACCTTGTAATGCTTCCACATGGAGTTTGTCTGGAACTACACACCTTGGAATGCTTCCACGTGGAGTTTGTCTGGAACCACACACCTTGGAATGCTTCCACGTGGAGTTTGTCTGGAACCACATAACTTGGATGCTTCCACGTGGAGTTTGTCTGGAACCACACACCTTGGAATGCTTCCACGTGGAGTTTGTCTGGAACCACACACCTTGTAATGCTTCCACATGGAGTTTGTCTGGAGCTACACACCTTGGAATGCTTCCACGTGGAGTTTGTCTGGAACCACACACCTTGTAATGCTTCCACGTGGAGTTTGTCTGGAACCACACACCTTGTAATGCTTCCACGTGGAGTTTGTCTGGAACTACACACCTTGGAATGCTTCCACGTGGAGTTTGTCTGGAACCACACACCTTGGAATGCTTCCACGTGGAGTTTGTCTGGAACCACACACCTTGTAATGCTTCCACATGGAGTTTGTCTGGAACTACACACCTTGGAATGCTTCCACGTGGAGTTTGTCTGGTACCACATAACTTGGATGCTTCCACGTGGAGTTTGTCTGGAACCACACACCTTGGAATGCTTCTACGTGGAGTTTGTCTGGAACCACACACCTTGTAATGCTTCCACATGGAGTTTGTCTGGAGCTACACACCTTGGAATGCTTCCACGTGGAGTTTGTCTGGAACCACACACCTTGTAATGCTTCCACGTGGAGTTTGTCTGGAACCACACACCTTGTAATGCTTCCACGTGGAGTTTGTCTGGAACTACACACCTTGGAATGCTTCCACGTGGAGTTTGTCTGGAACCACACACCTTGGAATGCTTCCACATGGAGTTTGTCTGGAACCACACACCTTGTAATGCTTCCACATGGAGTTTGTCTGGAACTACACACCTTGGAATGCTTCCACGTGGAGTTTGTCTGGTACCACATAACTTGGATGCTTCCACGTGGAGTTTGTCTGGAACCACACACCTTGGAATGCTTCTACGTGGAGTTTGTCTGGAACCACACACCTTGTAATGCTTCCACGTGGAGTTTGTCTGGAACCACACACCTTGGAATGCTTCCACGTGGAGTTTGTCTGGAACCACACACCTTGTAATGCTTCCACATGGAGTTTGTCTGGAACTACACACCTTGGAATGCTTCCACGTGGAATTTGTCTGGAACCACACACCTTGGAATGCTTCCACGTGGAGTTTGTCTGGAACCACACACCTTGTAATGCTTCCACATGGAGTTTGTCTGGAACTACACACCTTGGAATGCTTCCACGTGGAGTTTGTCTGGAACCACATAACTTGGATGCTTCCACGTGGAGTTTGTCTGGAACCACACACCTTGGAATGCTTCCACGTGGAGTTTGTCTGGAACCACACACCTTGTAATGCTTCCACATGGAGTTTGTCTGGAACTACACACCTTGGAATGCTTCCACGTGGAGTTTGTCTGGAACCACACACCTTGGAATGCTTCCACGTGGAGTTTGTCTGGAACCACACACCTTGTAATGCTTCCACGTGGAGTTTGTCTGGAACTACACACCTTGGAATGCTTCCACGTGGAGTTTGTCTGGAACCACACACCTTGGAATGCTTCCACGTGGAGTTTGTCTGGAACCACACACCTTGTAATGCTTCCACATGGAGTTTGTCTGGAACCACACACCTTGGAATGCTTCCACGTGGAGTTTGTCTGGAACCACGCACCTTATAACACTTTCAAGTCAATACTTGCCACTAATCCTTGTGCTGATGAGTTCCTTCTATGCCTATTCATTTCCTTGTGGGAGGGCATAAAGATCACTCAGTCCATTATGCAAATTGACCACTTTTCAGTTGAACGATCCTTATTTGTTTTTTGGCATTGTTCTCCAATACATAGAGAAGAAAAAGGTTGAAATTTATTTTTCTCAGTTTCATTCGGCCACATGGGTAGCAAGAAAGATGTGGGAACAATATCCTCATACATAAGGAAGTGAATGATGAAAAGTATGATGTGACTGACTATTTTTAGAGATATTCATCTACTCTGTGAGGACGAAACCTTGAGAAGTTTGTCTTCTTAGCTGTTATTCATAGCTGGGGCTGATATTTCGCGCGGAATCACATAACTAAATATTAGTATTTGGCATTCTCTTTAAACTTTAGAATTGGAATCTCGGGTCACAGAAAGGGAATATTACTTTTTGTTTATTTGACTTCGACGTCTCTTCTAGACTTGTTCGCAAGAAGTTCAGGAATCAGCGCTCTTCCTTTGAATTATCGATTTCGATATGATAAAGAATCCGTCTCCATCTCGGGCGATAATTCTTCCTCGCGACGCCAGAATCAGCCCGCATCAATCCTCTTTATCGAATTTCGACTTCCCAACTCCCAACTATCGCTCACGTAAAACACAGCCTCGGTTTCGAAACTAGGTCACAAACAAGAAGTTTTGTTCTTCGACCCATGTCTCCTTTTTTTTCCATCGTTCTGTTGAGAATCACTTTATTCAATTTTCTGATGACCCTGAGGCGCAAGTCAGACAGAGTCAGTCGCTGAAAGAAACAGCCAAAGGTGTCTTGGCTAACGATCACTTTCACAATGAATCTCAACCCCCCCCCTCCCCCCCCCAACATCACTAAGCCTCTCTAGTAACCATAGAGAAATTTTTCCGCTTTCTAAAGTCGGGTTCATTTTTCAAACCGTCTCCAAATCTCCTTGCTATATCGACGACATTGCAGAACAAGAAAAGTAAAACTTTTTTTTTTTACAAGATCCTCTTATTCGTTTAGATGTTATATTTATGAAGCCTAAAAGAATTATTAGATCGTTTCAACTTCGACATTTATGAATATCTAGAAGTGACACAGTGCAAGAGAAATAAGCTTAGATTTTATTTTCTGTACGAAAATAAAAATGCTTTTCATGATGGAAATTTTATCCTGTGTTTTACGTTTTACAAAGCACTTTATTAGTTTAGAAAGCTAATATAAAATTTCGTTGGACTGTCGCACTTTAATTTTCTCCAGAACAAAGTAGTCGTGGCTATTGTGCTCATTGAGATCGTCATGGTTTTTGATTTCCTTTCATTTAAAGTTAGAATTGTGAGTACAGTCGCTCAAAAAAGTGTCCCCGGGGCGGGGGTGGCTCAGCCGGTAGCGCGCCAGGCTCGTAATCTGTAGTTCTCAGGTTCGAGTCCCAGCTGGGTCAGCGTTGAGATTTACCTCCGCAAAATTTCCCGCCCTGCCCACGGTCAGTAGGGGACACCGATGGGTTTGGAAAGGCCGCCATCCATCGGATGGGACGTTAAGCCGTGGCCCCGTGTGCGGGAGAGCCATACCCTGTGCACGTTAAAGAACACGCTGGATGGCCTTGACGGAAGGCTACCATCTGTCTCCCAACAGCTGTTCCAGTGGGTCCTCTCCCCCAATCTTCTCTGAGCCTTCGGGGTCCTTGTGACCTGGCCATTTAGCCCATGGTGTGCAAAAAAGTGCCGCTCAGAGGTAAAACAATCCAATCCAATCCAAAAAACGTATCCGAACGCTATGTCTGATAACAGAATTCAGAAAAAATATCAGGCAGCGTTTTTTTTTTAGAAATTAGTGATCTGGCAACTTTTCTGTCACGTGACAAGAAGGCTGCCAGATCACTAATTTAAAAAAAAAGTCGCTGCCAGATATTTTTTCTTAATTCTATAATCAGACATAGCGTTCGGATACTTTTTTGAGCGACTGTACAGACGCGTTTTCTTCTTGTTAGTAAAATATTCAGGTTAGAATTCAATAACAAACTTCTTCAAATGGAATCTTCATTATCAAAAGTTTTCGTTTTTCTCCCGAGCAATACGTAGAGAATGCAAATATAGTTTTTTTTCCTCAAAGGCTATAAATAAAAAAAATAAATAAATACCCCCTCAAGCAGCTGCTTGCCACAGAGGTCTGACAGGAGCCTGTCAGTTTATATGCCATAGTAGAAGGTCTGAGAGGATGGCAGGACCTCAGCAGAAAAACGACACAAACAGCCATGCCTTACCCGGGGCTCGAACCCAGGTCCCTTAGATCAGTAGCCAAGCGCGCTAACCACTCGGCCATGGGACTATCACTGTTGAATTTAGCAATGAAATTCAGAATCTGGAAAACGTATATTAGTCTCTCCTTATACGTCCTCCATCTTTATTTATTATAGCAAAGTTGTTTAAAGTAATATTTTATAGTGGAACGTTATGAAAACCGATGCTCCTGACCCCAAGCGGGGATATAAAAATACAACCCCCCCCCCCTTTATTCCTTTGGGAATCATGCAGAGTTTTCTTTCTTGATGCTGTTATAAAATAACACAAAAATTATGAACTTGAATTAATATTGGTTGTATTTTCATGAGATTAAACAATATATTTTTACAACTTTTTTTATAATTTTATACAGTATCCAAGATAAGTGATAAATATGATTGATGAAATGAAATATAATTTTTACAAGCTGGAAAAAATGTGTATAATATCGCACAGATCAATCATCTGAAGACTGAAAACAAAATATGTGAGGTCATTTTGAAAAACGCGAGAGCAAGTACAGTCGCTCAAAAAAATATCCGAACACTATGATTGATTTCAGAATTCAGAAAAAATATCTGGCAACGATTATTTTTTAGAAATTAGTGATCTGGCAACCTTCGTGCCAACGAATTTCTGAATTCTGTAATCAACCATAGTGTTCGGATATTTTCTGTGAGCGACTGTACGTTATGAAATTTCATCAGTGTATTAAGTTCTTTTTTTTTCATTTTAAAAATGACATTTAGTTAAGAAAAAGAGAAAAAAATTAGTTCTTTTTTTTCGAAGGATTATAGTTTAAAGGCATTTCTGGAGAAGGAATGAAACGTTTTTTTTGAAATTCGAAAACTTTAAGGAAACTGGAACAGTAGATAAAGAAAATAAGTTCAAGTTAACTGACTTTTTATGAAATCTAAACCACTTGAAGCACATAACCACAAGTGTTATTGTTATTTATCACCACCGCGCGCACATTGCATCTCATCTTCCCAAAGAATGTTTTCTTTCCAAGCGCAAACATTCGTTATTCGAAAACACAAAACAAATCCAAGTCTGAGCATGTCTCGCGAGAGACCATAAAATGAAGTTATGTCTGCGAGGTTAATGTTTTTAACATCACGATGTACATCACGTCTAAGAAGATCTAAAAGAAAAAGATCAGACGCTCTTGGAAGAGATGTTCCTCTTCTCTACTTCCATCTCTGTCGTGGAGGAGGACTCAGATCCTTTTTATCAGACGTTCGTGGCCCCTTGAAGGGCTGATGTTTCACGAGCTATCCTCTTGGTGGCGATATCTTACACTCCTGCTTAGTGCTCGCCGCGCGAGAATTAGAGCCCAGCTAATAAAGGAGGTCTATTCTCGCGCTTCCGTCTCGAGACACGACGAGCATCTATCTCGCATTTGTTGTAGCTTCTTTCGAGTTCACGAGGAGTTATGGGTGGATATAAAATCTCATCTTTTACGTTGGAGGATCAGAAGAAGAAGAGAAGCCCGAGAAATAGATGTTCTCGATCCATCTATGTCGCGCGGCGCGTCTACAGTTTTCCCTTCACGGGATGAGGCACTTTGTCAGAAAAATCCTCTTTGCTGGTTTTGCTCGCGTTGTGGGATAGCACACCCAGAGGACATTCGCACAGACGCCCGTGTAAAGTAGGTCTTCTGAACTCCTGTGCATCATGTGGACATCACCCGCTGGGGGTCTGAAAGGAACATTTTCGATGGCCTTGAGAAATAGAGGACATTTGTCAGGTCGAATGGTTCCGAGATCAGTGCTCGGAGAATTCAGAATATGAAGACAAATGCTTCAAGTTGAGACGTTTAGAGCTGGATGCTCAGAGATAAAGAAGTGTTTATGCCGAGATGCCGGAAGGAGGTGAAAGTGCTTATCGTTTTGTTCTCGCTACTTTTTTGTTTTTCATCTCTTGCCATGGGCGAGTTGCAAAGGACGTCACTGATAGAGTAAGCCAATGAGAAGGACGATCGCGGATGACGTATTTGCATAATGCGACTTTATGAATTTCACATGAAGCAAAGAACGCATCCAAGAATCTGCTGTTTGGGAATCAAAAAGATTTTATTAAAAAAATTTTCAGTCGTCTCACTTGCTATGAATATCTGGCATGGGATCTCAGTTGTTGTTGAGTTGTTTTGCCTCTAAGCGTTTTTGCACACCATGGGCTAAATGGCCAGGTCACATGGACCCCGAAGGCTCAGAGAAGGTTGGGGGATGGGACCCACTGGAACAGCTGTTGGGAGACAGATGGTAGCCTCCCGTCAAGGCCATCCAGCGTGTTCTTTAACGTGCACAGGGTATGGCTCTCCCGAACACGGGGCCACGGCTTAGCGTCCCATCCGACGGACGGCGGCCTTTCACAGCCCATCGGTGTCCCCTACTGACCGTGGGCAGGGCGGGAAATTTTGCGGAGATAAATCTCAACACTGACCCAGCTGCGACTCGAACCTGGGAACTACAGATTTCGAGCCTGGCGCGCTACCGACTGAGCCACCCCCGCCCCACCCTATAACTAAAAAAATTTGTGTATAAGAGGATTGCTCATTATTATGTACGTCGGCAATCTCCTTTAAGCAGCTTGTTGTGCAGAGAGAGAGATTCCGTTGGTTTGGCCATGTTGCCGGTATGGATAATTATAGATTGGCGAATAGGGTTGTGAACAGTGTGCCTAGAGACCTCAGAAGGAGGGGGAGACCTAGGATGCGGTGGGCAGACAATGTCAAACAGGACATTGTTAGAATTGGTTTGCAGTGGCGAAATGCAGCAGATATAACTCAGGACAGATATGCTTGGAGAAAGAAATTGCACTGTCTGATTGGAACTCCGTAGCCCATGGCTGCTTGAAGAAGATGATGATGATGATGTAAGTTTTGCGTTCATTATTCACATCTTAATTTCAATATGTTGAATAATCTTTTGATATTGAGAAGTTTTCTTTTGAGTCTGGATGACGTACTGAACACTTTTTAAGAGAATCGTTGCAATTTATGTCCACGTAAGAAACCGAGACGTAATTAGATTATGTAAGATTCTTTCATTTTGTATCGCAAATAAAAGATCGATTGCTAGATACTAGACTTTCACCTTCTCTTTTCTGTAAAACACTTGCCCACGGGGCAGACCTACTCTTTACTCATTCAGCTTAGAAAAGTTAAACGTTAAGCCGTGGCCCAATGTGTAGGAGAGCCATACCCTCTGCACGTTAAAAATACGCTTGAGGTAGAGGAGGCTACCATCTGTCTCCTAATCCAGTGGATCTCCTTCCTAAATCTTTTCTGAGCCCTTGGAGTCCTTGTGATCTGGAAATTTAGTCCATTGTGTTTAAAACGTGCCTCTCAGAATTAAAAAAAAACAACCTATTCGACAATGTGACCTAGCCTCCTTTGAACTCTTAACCTCTGAGATAGACCTTCCTTATTCTAAAGAAATTCAGTGTGTATCCCTGACACGATATAGACTCATTATTATGGAAGGTCGTGACTTCAGCATGGAAATAATATACATCGGTGTCCTCCCAGAGGGGCGGGGGTGGCTTAGTCGGTAGCGCGCCAGGCTCGTAATCTGTAGTTCCCAGGTTCGAATCCCAGCTGGATCAGCGTTGCGATTTATCTCCGCAAAATTCCCCGCCCTGCCCACGGTAAGTAGGGGACACCGATGGGCTTGGAAAGGCCGCCGCCCGTCGGATGGGACGTTAAGCCGTGACCCCGTGTGCGGGAGAAACCATACCCTGTGCAAGTTAAAGAACACGCTGGATGGCCTTGACGGGAGGCTACCATCTGTCTCCCAACAGCTGTTCCAGTGGGTCCCCTCCCCCAACCTTCTCTGAGCCTTCGGGGTCCATGTGACCTGGCCATTTAGCCCATGGTGTGCAAAAAAGTGCCGCTCAGAGGTGACTTCAGCATGGAAATAATATACATCTGTGTCCTCGCAGAGGGGCGGGGGTGGCTTAGTCGGTAGCGCGCCAGGCTCAACCCAACTCTTATTCTAAAAAATTCAGTGTGAATCCCTGACACGATATAGACTCATTATTATGGAGGGTCGTGACTTCAGCATGGAAATAATATACATCGGTGTCCTCCCAGAGGATATAAACACGGATCCTTTGTTTGGCATCCAAACGAGCTAACCTACCTCCAGATGAGAAAACTGAAAAAAAAAAAACCCGAGAACGAAAAGAACATTTTTTTTGATAAATGATAATTTTAAGAGGGAAAAAAGGTCCCTTTCCTCCCATTATCGGAAATGCCCAGTGTTCACATTAGACTTGAAAGTATAGTTTAATTTCAAGCGTGAAATGCTTTGATTTTAGGTAAAGGTACAACTGTCAGAATTGATTAACAAAGTACAACACATATGTCTATTAGCATGTAACTTTGGTTACAATGCTAACAAAACATTTATTTTGTAAGCATGTAACTTTGGTTACAATGTTAACGATTTCTCCTTTTAAATATAATTTCGATTTCAAACGTTTCAGACAAACAGAGTCCATTCCATTTAATTTGAAATATAGAGTAACATTGGAAGATCATGATGATTATTCTAAATTTGATTCGACGCTGAGTAGTGACATCGTGGTATTTCAATCGAATCATCATCGCCACAATGGCTATTATTTCTTATGCTAAACCTCTGTGAGAATTTTTGATCTATTCGGTCAATTGGTCAGAAGAAGGAGAACAATTAACAGGGCCACAAAAGCTATTACCGTGCATTCATTGCTTCTCGGACCAACTCTGAAGACCCGAGTCCTGCTACGTGAAGACATCCAGTTGGCCCTGGCGGACAATTTTGTTTAGCCAGTTGGCTCTGGACCCACTTTGAGGCAAAGTCAATTAACAGTTAGGAGGCAGCGTTCATTACTGCAGTCTCCCCCCTGGGTGGAAAAGACGTCTAAGAGCGAGGAGGGGTGAGTCTTGCCTGCTGGGTAATGATTCTTCCTCTGCCCGTGCCTTTGTAGCAACGGCTGCCTCCTCTCTCCCACACCATCTGAAGAAGAAGCATCTCGAGAAGTTGGCCCCGTGCTCTCATTGTTGCTCAGAGACAACGAAATGCACTTTAGTGATTAGGACGAGGCACAGATGCAGCAGAGGAGATGCAGAAGTTGTTTTTCTTCCCTTCTTTGTAGGGGGGGGGGAGGATGGAGACCTTTGGGCGAAGTCCCTTTAAAGCGGAAACTTTCTTCGCTTCTTGTGGCTTTCCCAAAGTCATTTAACTTTCTGGTTCTTACTTCGCGGAAAAGTTTCGTCGTTGTTTTAAGGAATCATTTCGATTCCTGTAAGAGAAAACTTCATCGTAGAAGAAGAAACAGACGCAAACATATCGCTTTTGGATTTCTGCCCTTTCGCAGTTTTTTTTTTTTGTGCGTGGTCGATCCATTACGTAAAACAAAACTTATTCGAACTTTTCTTGAAGTGAATTGAGAATATCTCTTCAAACTGTTAAGGTAAGTTCAAAGAAAATTGGTCTGGAACACGATGCAAAAGATCCACTTCGTGTAAGCTTTCTTTGGCAAGGCTAACAGGAATGTAAACTTCTCACAACAGAAGACTCGTCACATTTTAATTTGGATGCTGAGGAATTCACTTAGTTTGAAACAGAACTTTTGAAAGGACATCGTTGAAGAAACAGAACTTTTGAAAGGACATCGTTGAAGAAACAGGCGACTTCGGATTTCATAAGCAACAGTTTCGTAATATAAATAATTCATTTATTTGATTCTGTTGAGATGAAGATGCGAAAATGTACAGTCGCTCAAAAAATATCCGACCACTATGGTTGATTACAGAATTCAGAAAAAATATCTGGCAACGATTTTTTTTAGAAATTAGCGATCTGGCAACCTTCGTGTCACGTGATTACAGAATTCAGGAAAAATATCTGGAGCGTGTACAGCAACTGTACACGCTCCAGTTACCGTTCACAGCAAACTGGAGCGTGTGCACACGCTTTTCCGTGAGCGAGCCCACACGATCCAGGTCTTTGTGAGCTCACACGATCCAATGTGCTGTGAACATTAACCGCAACCGTTCCAGTTTGCTGTGAAAGGTAACTGTACACGCTCCATGTTTATTGCATTATATATTCATACGCATTATGTATATTAAAAAATATCCGAACACTATGGTTGATTAGAGAATTCAGAAAAAATATCTGGCAACGAATTTTTTTAGAAATTAGTGATCTGGCAACCTTCGTGTCACGTGACACGAAGGTTGCCAGATCACTAATTTCTAAAAAAATCGTTGCCAGATATGTTTTCTGAATTCTGTAATCAACTATAGTGTTTGGATATTTTTTGAGCGGTTGTACGCTAACTCTAATACAATCAAAACTGTAATTCAACTACACAAATTCTTAACCTGCATAAAAACATGAAAAAACACTTTAACGTATTTGCAAAGTAATGATAAAAAAAAAATAAATCTAGCCTGACAAAGAGAACTAAAAAAAACAATGATGCAATTTTAGGGCTTAGCTAAAAGCAAGAACAAGAATAAACTTATTAAAACTTGAAACTTCATAAATTCGAATAAAAAAAATAATTCTTTTTTAGAAAACCTCGCCTTTTTTGTATCTCAATGGGATTTCCGATGCTATTGACAATTATTAGATGATTTGCAATAAGGATCACTAACGTTGTAAAAGGGGCGGGGGTGGCTCAGTCGGTAGCGCGCCAGGCTCGTAATATGTAGTTCCCAGGTTCGAGTCCCAGCTGGGTCAGCTTTGAGATTTATCTCCGCAAAATTCCCCGCCCTGCCCACGGTCAGTAGAGGACACCGATGGGCTTGGAAAGGCCGCCGTCCGTCGGATGGGACGTTAAGCTGTGGCCCCGTGTGCGGGAGAGCCATACCCTGTGCACGTTAAAGAACACGCTGGATGGCCTTGACGGGAGACTACCATCTGTCTCACAACAGCTGTTCCAGTGGGTCCCCTCCCCCAACCTTCTCTGAGCCTTCGGGGTCCTTGTGACCTGGCCATTTAGCCCATGGTGTGCAAAAAAGTGCCGCTCAGAGGTAAAACAACCCAACGTCGGAAACTACTTGAAGGCGCAAATAAGTGATCGCTCGTTTACAGACAAATGTTAATATTAAGTATGAATTTCGCACCAAGTGTTAAAATTACGTGAATTATGCTAATATTAGCTGTTTTTAAGTAGCACAAAAAATTTCGCTCGAGAAATCCACTTCATTTTTTGAAGATCTCTGCTGTCGTTAAACACTTAAATTTACGAAATTCTTTAAACACACCGAACGAATATTGTTGAAGATTGAGATTAAGATAGATTTGACTGAAGGCTTTAATTTAATTCCTGTATCATTTTTTCGTAAAAAGTTTATTAGAAAAGTTAGCTTCGAATTTGAATAATTGACGACATAAAAAACATAGAAATGTCTTCAGAATTTCCTTTCAGTATTCGTGGATCGTCCGAGAATTTGCAACGTGTTATTTTAATAATAAAAAAAATGCAAAGTAAATAAAATATACATTAACAAAATTTGAAAGCATTGACTTAATTGAGTTTAAGCAGCATGGATTTAAAAGGCATAAAAGTTACAAATGACATCGCAAGTAATGAGCGCATTAAATGACACTTACACGCAAAAAATCTTGAAAGAAAAAAAATTGGCAAAATTAAGATTTAAACCATGAAAAATATTTAAATCTTTAAACCTTAAAATGTTTTTCAGTCTTAGCCATGCAACATCATCTGAAACAGAAATAAATCCTTAATTTTTCTACCGTAAAAATAAAAAAAAGTTATATTTAGAATTTCTCTTTTTTTTAATATCTTTATAAAAGAGGTTGTGTCTCGTTTAGCTTTCAATTATGCGCAAACACGTTCTTTGGGACTTTAGTAGGAACATTTCCATGCTTATAATTTAATAACGAATCTTTAAGACCATTAACAAGTTGTCCCCAATTCAAAGAGTTTAATGAGAGTGATTTTAAAAGCCAAATGTAAATGTGGTGGGGGGGGGGGGATGAGGCCAAGCCTCCCCGCTCCAGACTCTTAGAGAATTTTAATATCCGAAATAGATGCAAAAAAAAGTACACTTATGTATTACACATTATTTAGCGAAAGTTAAAAAATTGTACTTTTAAGCGAGAATAATTTCTTAAAACACAATAATGAACGGCCTTTCGATCTATATATCCCACCCTTTAAAAAAACTGTTTTTTGTAATATCCGAACAATATTATTATATCCTCCATCCTTAAAAAGCCTGTTTTTTTTTTTCTATATCCGACCCAGATTTTTATAATATCTCTTCAAAAGATTTTGCTACAAAAGTCAAATAAATGTTTTAGCGAAAAATCTCTTAATTTTAAAATATCCGACACTGGAAATGGGTGCTCATAAACTATCCATTATATTGCGAAATATATCATATATATAAGTATTTATTTTATTATTTTTTCTGTATAGAAACTTCATTATTCATAAAAAAAAAAAACTGCATCACACGTTTTGCAGGTTTAGGAAGCAGCCGAATTGATCAGAACGCCAGTTCCTCCATCTTGTTGTTAACTCTTAACTGTAGGAGGATGGAGAGCAACTGGCACTGTGTCGCATGCGAATAGAGCAAGAGTAGGAAACATTTGCTGCTCGTGTCCCGCGTGGCTTCCCATTGAGTGCGAAAGAGACGAAACGGACGTTTTCACTTGAACCCTGCAGACGATCTCCCACTCTGAAAGGAAAAGAAAAATCCTGGAATATTATTTAAAAATTTATAGGAACAGCAAATGGCAGAAGAAGAAGCACGTGGCTCGGACAGTTGAAAGGAAATCCATTTGTGTGATGGCGAATGCCAAAACCACGGGGATTATGGGACTGCGAGAGACTGAGAGATAGTGAGAGCAGAGTAAAGGAGGATGGGAGGGGATGGAGGAGGTTGTGGAATCAAGGGGGGTGGGTGGGGGTGAAATAGGTTCATTCCGAATGAAGACCACATATACATACACAGTGGCGTCTCTCTTTTGCCAACAACACGGATGGGGAAAAAGTCCTCCTCCCCTCCCCTCCTCCTTCGAGCATGCCCACCAGCAAAAGGCCGACAACAGTGCGCAAAGGATCCCCCAGAAGTGAGGTTTTGTGTTGATTCTTTCCCTTCGATCGAATGCATGTCGATTCTGCGCAATAGGCGATTTGAATGAAAGCGACTCTTGGTCATAATGGAATGGAAAGTGGAATGCACGTGCTTAGGATTCTTGATTTTTTTTTTCTTTTCTCCTCCTCCAATGCCCCGTGTTCAGTCGGTGTTGGAACATCCCGGAAGTGCCAGAGCGATCGGTCGTTAAGACCTTACGGAAATCGGTTTCAGCGGTTTCAAACTTTTTGATTGAAAGTTTTACAGCTGATGCTGCGCAAGCTCTAGTTTGCTGTGAGACCACCCCTAGTGTTGGTCACGGTTTTGTTTCAATAAGTCAGAAAGTTTGTAAAGCTTAACAACGATAAACCGCTCCAATCGATTTTTGTGTGGCCATATTCTTCGTTGGTACAGTCGCTCAAAAAAGTATCCGAACACTGTGGGTGATTACAGAATTCAGAAAAAATATCTGGAAACGATTTTTTTGGAAATTAGTGATCTGGCAACCTTCGTGTTCCGTGATTGCAGAATTCAGGAAAAATATATGGAGCGTGTACAGCACCTGTACACGCTCCAGTTACCGTTTCATGTTGTCACGTGACATGAAGGTTGCCAGATCACTAATTTCTAAAAAAAAATTCGTTGCCAGATATTTTTTCTGAATTCTGTAATAAACCGTAGTGTTCGGATACTTTTTTGAGCGACTGTACACGAAGGTTGCCATATCACTAATTTCTAAAAAAATCCTTGCCAGATATTTTTTCTGAATTCTGTAATCAACCATAGCGTTCGGATACTTTTTTGAGCGATTGTACCTTTAAGCTCTAAGACAACCAAATTCGTTTTACAGTTTCTCTGATCATAGATTAAATTAATTTTTGCATCCCCCCACTGTATCTTTCCCCCTCAAAAAATAGGGTTGTTGGGTTCTTTTTACCTCTGAATGGCACTTTTTTGCATACAGTGGCCTAAATGGCCAAGTCACAAGGACCCCAAGGGTTCAGAGAAGGTTGGGGAGAGGGGACCCACTGGAACAGCTGTTAGGAAACAGATGGTCGCCTCAGGTCAAGGCCATCCAGCGTGTTCTCTAACGAGTAGATTGTGTGGTTCTCCCACACATGGGATCACGGCTTAACATCCTATTCGACGAATGGCGGCATTTCCAATCCTATCGGTGTCCCCCTACAGACAGAGGGCAGGGCGAGTGAGGTTGTGGAGATAAATCTCAACGCTGGTCCCGGCGGAAGATCTCCCACTAAGGAAGCGTTGAGTGCAGGCGGGAATCTAACCTGGGTTGGGTTGTTTTACCTCTGAGCGGCACTTTTTTGCACACCATGGGCTAAATGGCCAGGTCACATGGACCCCGAAGGCTCAGAGAAGGTTGGGGGAGGGGATCCACTGGAACAGCTGTTGGGAGACAGATGGTAGCCTCCCGTCAAGGCCATCCAGCGTGTTCTTTAACGTGCACAGGGTATGGCTCTCCCGCACACGGGGCCACGGCTTAACGTCCCATCCGACGGACGGCGGCCTTTCCAAGCCCATCGGTGTCCCCTACTGACCGTGGGCAGGGCGGGGAATTTTGCGGAGATAAATCTCAACGCTGACCCAGCTGGGACTCGAACCTGGGACAAAAATCGTTAGGTGTTGTTCAGAAATAGCATCAACGAATTTCACACGAATAGAAGACGGTCGCTAACCTTTGTGTCAGATTTATTTTTAAATTAGAAAGCTTAATTTAAGATGTCAACCCAGAGCATCTGTTCCCTTCCTCATTCTTACAAAAATATCCCCCCCACCCCGGAAAAAAAAAGGAAAAGGATCGAATAAACCGAGAAACATTAAAAATGAAGAGGATCCGTTGAATTGTGATTTAAGCGTCGCTTGAAGGAACAAAAATTTTGTCGTGTAAACATTGTCGACAATCTGCATGTTGTTTACATTGATTAATTAACACTTCTCATTCGTAGAGAGAGAGACGAGGGTTTCTCTAAATCTGCTTTTGAAAAATCTAACACTCTAAGCGTGAGCATCTGTATCTCTATCGTATAGAGCGAAATTACATCGCACTCCAGTACGTGAGAGTCTTTTTCTCTCCTTTGAAACAAAGAGAAAAAGAAACAGAAACAACAAAAAATATCCGCATGAGATTTGTCGGAATGCATCAGGAAAAGCATAATTACATCTCGCAGCTTGTCTTGGCTGCAACTGTGCTGGGGACAAGTTTCTCGTGCTGCTCGGTGTTATCTTGTTTCGTTGCTTGCGCGAAATTGAAAACGGAGCTGGCGTCTCGAACAACATCTATTCGGAGTCAAGGCAATGAGCTGAGAAAGGGGAGTCCCCTCCCCCCCCCCCTTTCTGTTGTGTAATTGGCTCGCAGCTCCCGCGAGACAAACAACAATAACGCATCGCGAGTAGAAAAGGAAACGGAACGCATCGCGAGCGCCTTACTACTGCTTTCCGGATATCGCGAGCCAAGAGAACGAAAAACTCTGAATTAACAATGAAAGGCGCTTCATTTCGAAAATGAAGAAAACAGCTTCGAGCATAAAACGAAACTTACGATAATTTCTCTTTTTTTTTCATTCATTTCTGGTTTTGTATCTTAGATGCCGAAATGTTTCGTTGTCGTTTTACAAGTGGAAAAACGAAATCTTCCACCGGGCAGTGAAGCGGTTAGTTTCGTTCCTTTTATTGCACGTGGAATGAGAAAAGGAAAGGAGAGGCGGAAGAAAGATAAAAATTGCAGTTTGATGTTCGGATAATTGTTGTTTCTGTTGCCCTTTTGAGATAAAGATAAGGGAAGTAAATGACGTTTGGAGTGAAGAATAAAATGGAACCTGTGGAATATGGAAGAAGGGTTATACAAATGTAATTTGTCCCTTATCGCTTTTGGTATTTCGGTTTTGGAAATTCTTCTCTGTTTCATCTTAAAATCGAAATATTTTTAATTAAACACTTAGTGACGGATTGGATTGTTTTACCTCTGAGCGGCACTTTTTTGCACACCATGGGCTAAATGGCCAGGCCACAAGGACCCCGAAGGCTCAGAGAAGGTTGGGGGAGGGGACCCACTGGAACAGCTGTTGGGAGACAGATGGTAACCTCCCGTCAAGGCCATCCAGCGTGTTCTTTAACGTGTAAAGGGTATGGCTCTCCCGCACACGGAGCCACGGCTTAACGTCCCATCCGGGGGACGGCGGCCTTTCCAAGACCATCAGTGTACCCTACTGACCGTGGGCAGGGCGGGGAATTTTGCGGAGATAAATCTCAACGCTGACCCAGCTGGGACTCGAAGCTGGGAACTACAGATTACGAGCCTGGCACGCTACCGACTGAGCCACCCCCGCCCCCTTAGTGACGGAAATAAAAAAAAAAGACGATTGAATCAAAAATGCACAGTGAAAAAGGCAAAATATAAACTAATGCTATCTCGAAGAGAAAATACAAAAGCAGATATGTGAAATTCGTGGAATCCACTTGTTAATTTCGAATGGAATTCAAGAATTTGAAGGAAGCTTTTAAGAAAATGATTTACGGTCCTGTTTCACCAGGAAATGTGTATTAATCTTTTTTGAAGTCAGTAAAAAACTGAAATTTCGATTGAATATGACAGAAAGCAATACGTTAATTAATTCTGCGTTTTTGATTAAATAATGAAACCAGACACTTTGATCAACGTTGCTAAGGTTTTTAACTAAATTAGATAGATGTAATAGAAAGTTGCTAGGGTCCGGGGAGGGCGGTTCAGTTGGTAGTGCTCCAGGGTCGTAATCTGCAGTTCCCAGGTTAGATTCTGGAGGCGGGGGTGGCTCAGTCGGTAGCGCGCCAGGCTCGTAATCTGTAGTTCCCAGGTTCGAGTCCCAGCTGGGTCAGCGTTGAGATTTATCTCCGCAAAATTCCCCGCCCTGCCCACGGTCAGTAGGGGACAGCGATGGGTTTGGAAAGGCCGCCGTCCGTAGGATGGGTCGTTAAGCCGTGGCCCCGTGTGCGGGAGAGCCATACCCTGTGCACGTTAAAGAACACGCTGGATAACCTTGACGGGAGGCTACCATCTGTCTCCCAACAGCTGTCCCAGTGGGTCCCCTCCTCATCCAACCTTCTCTGAGCCTTCGGGGTCCATGTGACCTGGCCATTTAGCCCATGGTGTGCAAAAAAGTGCCGCTCAGAGGTAAAACAACCCAACCCGTCTCTAAAGTTTATGATTTCTTTATTGTTTTAAATCACTTTACGAGCCATGAATTTTGCTTTTTCTGTTTCTTTTTTCTCACTCCCCCACCCCCTCCAGATGGGGCACTGACGTGCTCACCGCGAGCAAAGGCAAAACGTCATCTGTCTCCTCGGTTGCTAGGTAACGACGTGCAACTTTCCGCAGCAAACGATGGCACATGCTCGCACAGGGATAACTGAAGAGTTAAAACGTGCGAAACATTCAGAACTACATTAAACGGCGGAAGGAGATAGCGAGTTGTTATTCTGCTTACGGAGGAAAAGAGAAAGAAAAAAAAAGGCCACGCTGTTGGCAGAGATATGACAGAGCCTACCTTGCTTTTATTTATAATTTATTTTATTATTTTTTTTATCTCCTAGAGTCTTTTTATAGCTAAGAACACATTTAGAGGATTTTCGAGAGAAAGACAAAATATAAATAATTTATGAAGACGAAGAAATTTTGCAAACAAGAAAAGGCATGCGCATATTTGAATGATTGAATGAATGACTGGCTGAAAGAGAACGAAGAAGCAGAGATGGAAGAGACAGAGGAGGACACGAGACAAAACTCGACGCTTTGAAATTGAGAAGAAAATTTATTCTCACAATGAATCATGTGACCTGATGAGAGTGTTAAGGATCAATGCTAATTAATAATATTTAATTATAATATATATATATAATATATAATAATATATTAATTATTAATAATATTAATAATGACGAGCCACAATAACACTAAACAGGTGAGAACAGGATTGAGCAGGAGATGTATTGCGAAGGCTATTAAGATTCAGACTGGGTTATCAGTGAGCGGCATTTTTCTGCATGAAATGGACTAAATGGCTAGATGAAAGGATGCTAAGGGTTGGGTTGGGTTGTTTTACCTCTGAGCGGCACTTTTTTGCACACCATGGGCTAAATGGCCAGGTCACAAGGACCCTGAAGGCTCAGAGAAGGTTGGGGGACAGCTGTTGGGAGACTGTGGATCCACTGGAACAGCTGTTGGGAGACAGATGGTAGCCTCTCGCCAAGGCCATCCAGCGTGTTCTTTAACGTGCACAGGGTATGGCTCTCCCGCACACGGTGCAGCGGCTTAACGTCCCATCCGACGGACGGCGGCCTTTCCAAGTCCATCGGTGTCCCCTACTGACCGTGGGCAGGGCGGGGAATTTTGCGGAGATAAATCTCAACGCTGACCCAGCTGGGACTCGAACCTGGGAACTACAGATTACGAGCCTGGCGCGCTACCGACTGAGCCACCTCCAGAGCTGTGTAGGGGATGGGAAGATCACCAAGTCTGGCGATATTACAGCACCGTATAAGATCCTAGCGATACTTTTGTGCGAGTTGTGCTGAATAGTGCATAAAACACACTAAAGGCTTAGCTTTACACTGTCGTGTCCCCGGAATTTTACATTTATTTATTTATTGCTGTATTTTTGTTGTATTTTATTATTGTATATATTTTTATGTGTTCTTGGAAATGTTTGTGCTGGGATGACTCGCTGTTGTTGTTTTCGGGTCTGAAGATTGTTTCTTGTCGAAGGAATCAATGCCAGAAGTTGTTTATGGCCGTAAATGACTAGCCTAGGGGCGCTAGTGCAGCGATGAGGCTAGGCGAGAGATTTGAAAGATTAGTCTGTGCGTAGCTGTCGTAGGAAAAAGGTCGTCTCGACACGCGTCAAAAGGACGCCGCCTTTCTCAAAAATAACCCTTAAAGTAAGGGTGCGATTCCAAGGGGGAATCTAGATTCTTGGAGAATCTGTCTTTTTATTCTTGTTGTTCAAGTGTTGGGTTGTTTTACCTCTGAGCGGCACTTTTTTTGCACACCATGGGCTAAATGGCCAGGTCACGTGGACCCCGAAGGGTCAGAGAAGGTTGGGGGAGGGGGCCCACTGGAACAGCTGTTGGGAGACAGATGGTAGCCTCCCGTCAAGGCCATCCAGCGTGTTCTTTAACGTGCACAGGGTATGGCTCTCCCGCACACGGTGCAGCGGCTTAACGTCCCATCCGACGGACGGCGGCCTTTCCAAGCCCATCGTTGTCCCCTACTGACCGTGGGCAGGGCGGGGAATTTTGCGGAGATAAATCTCAACGCTGACCCAGCTGGGACTCGAACCTGGGAACTACAGATTACGAGCCTGGCGCGCTACCGATTGAGCCACCCCCGCCCCATTTTCACAAGTAATGACTCTCCTGCAAAAGACAATACTTCCTAACATCCCATCCGACGACCTTTCCAAGGACACATGTGTTTTCTTTCTCTCCGTAGGTAGGGTGGGGCTTAGCGGAGAAAGTATCAAAGCAGGCACAAGAGGAATATAATCTGGAAACAATAGGTTACGCGACCGGAGCTTTTCCGATTGGGCCAATTCCTTTCCCTTATTGGGCCGGCGACCCATTCTGACAAGCTGTTAGGAGACAGACGTTGCATTTAGAATGCAATCAAGTAAATGCAACAGAGAAAATCGAAACATTTAAACGTCAACAGATACATCAAATAAAAGAAAAATAAAAGAAAAAAAGGTCGTTTATAATTTAAAAAAAAACAAAACAATATTTTGTTTAAAAAACTGTACCCCACGATCAGAAAGTGAAAAAAAAAATTATCAGCTCATGGTAAATGCAAGCGACTTTTGCAAAATACACGTCTTTATTTTTTTCATTTGCGAAATGCATTTTTCTCCCCCTCACCCCCTGAACAAACATCTAAGCCACCATTGGATGTAGATATCAAGAAGGAATTACCATCTTCTTCCATTTACTTTCATCATAATTACAGACAGCCCAACTATCCCCAAGAGTGTCCTTCCATAAGACGACTGCATCGTTTCGTTTTTTTTCCTTTGTGTGTTCGCCACTTACAGACTACTACTTCCTTAATGGCGGCACGTGAGTAACTGATGCCTCGGAGCAGAAGAGAATAGTTCTCTGAGCATCAGTGCAGGCGGAATCATGTGGATTCTTAGAGGCTGCCTAATTACGCTCATGGTCTCGCAGATAAACGCAAGACTGTGTCTCTCCTCTCCTCGGGCCAGTTCACCCACGGAAGAACGAACTCTTCCGAAGCATGAATGTCCCGAGAGCGCGCGGAGACAATGCCTCGAGAGGATGGATGAGATAATGAAGAATCGAGGATGTTGTTCCGGTGAAGGAAATTTGATTACCACCGGAGTGGGCTTTAAAAAATGAATCGATTTTCTTTTATTTCTCTTCCCTCTGTGTTTGGTTTTAGAGGAAGGGAAAGGGATGATTATCCCGATCTGAAAGATGCTAAAAGCTTTGCAGTTATGTTAGAGGTAAGTGACACACTCGGTTGTTATCAATAACTTTCTGCAAGGTCCTTAACTGCAAGAATAGCGAAATTCCGTAATTAGCTTTTTGTTTTCCCGTAGAATTTTTATTTATGATCATCGATGTTTAAGGGCTTTGCAAATGGACAGTGTGTGCAAATAAGACGACATGGAATTTATCTTACTTGCTGGGGAGCAATTTAACAGATTTTGTCTTCGTTTAATGACGCCATTAAAACTTCTTCATTTGATGAGAATTTCTTTCTGCGCTGATGGAGAAATCCATTTCGTGTTGTGCAAATGATTTCTTTCGGATCACATTCGGTTTCGTTTTGGAGATGCGTTCGTTTTCGCAATGACGCATCGTTGGAAATTATCGCTGCTTATTTCGGTTTCTCGTCTTGATGCAAAAGAGGAAAGAAGTGACATTAAGAAGAGAGATGAAAACTGAAACAACTCTCGTGTTGTGGGGGACGGGGACATAAACGAATCCAGCCTTAGTACAGTCGTTCAAAAAAGTATCCGAACACTATGGTTGATTACAAAATTCAGAAAAAATATCTGGAGCGTGTACAGCAACTGTACACGCTCCAGTTACCGTTCACAGCAAACTGGAGCGTGTGCAGTTGCTGCACACGCTCCATGTTTCGATTTTCTCTGTTGCAAAATAACTGGTAACTGCACAAGCTCAATATTTCTGTGAGTGGGCCCACATGATCCAGGTTTTTGTGAGCTCACACGATCCAATGTGCTGTGAACATTAACCGCAACCGCTCCAGTTTGCTGTGAACGGTAACTGCACACGCTCCATATTCATTGCATTATATATTCATACGCATTATATATATTAAAAAAATATCCGAACACTATGGTCGATTACAGAATTCAGAAAAAAATATCTGGCAACGATTTTTTTAGAAATTAGTGATCTGGCAACTTCGTGTCACGTGAGACGAAGGTTGCCAGATCACTAATTTCTAAAATAATTGTTTCTAAAATAATTGTTGCAACTGTACACGCTCCAGTTACCGTTCACAGGAAACTGGATCGTGTGCAGTAACTGCACACGCTCCAGATATTTTTCCTGAATTCTGTAATCACGTGACACGAAGGTTGCCAGATCACTAATTTCTAACAAAATCGCTGCCAGATATTTTTTCTGAATTCTGCAATCAACCATAGTGTTCGGATACTTTTTTGAGCGACTGTAGGTGCTCATATTATTTTGATACTAGATCGTGTGGGCTCACTCACGGAAATATTGAGCGTGTGCAGTTACCGTTCACAGCAAACTGGAGCGTGTGCAGTAACTGCACACGCTCCAGTTTGCTGTGAACGGTAACTGGAGCGTGTACAGTTGCTGTACACGCTCCAGATATTTTTCCTGAATTCTGTAATCAATCACAGTGTTGGGATATTTTTTTGAGCGATTGTACGTTCTTTTTCTCATTTGCAAATTTAATTTAAATGCCACCCAGTAGCTCGCGAGGCCGCCACAGAAAGAGATGCCGGGTGTAGTTTGACCAGGCCTCACCTCGACACAAAAGTAGAGTTTTTTTAACCGCGCGCTGTACCCTTCTTTTTTGTATGAGATTAACCCAAGAGCCAGTGTTCCGATTCCTCTGCGAAAGCATACCGCAAGACGAAGCAGACAAACACCGCTATCCCTATTCGTGGACCATTAAGAGCAGTTCAAGAGACCTAAACAGCGCCGTTGGGCTTTAGAAGCGACCTTAAATTACGCGGCAGATAAATTGAAACAAAGTGATTGCCTCCCACTTGCTCCTTTTATTGGCGCAAGAGAAACGCTTTCAAGGGGATAAGAAAAAAAGGAAATAGCAAAACCCTCAAAATGCATTTTCCCAATTTTCGAGCTTAATGATTTAGCGCGACTTCAGGAAAGGGAAAGCCCCCCTCCCCCCACCTCTACTCCATTTTCGCGCGAAAATGACGTCAGACACAAGCGTAGAAGCTTCATGCGCCGTAACTGCCATGGTGCCTAGATGGTTAAGGTCGGTTGTGGCCAGCCAGTGCCGGTCTCCCCGAGCAATAACAATAAACGAAGTAGAGGGCTTAAGTACCCCCGATAAATCTTCCCCAGCTTCAGGTTCTGGATGCTGCTTGCGAAGGTGGAGAGTGGGTGTAATTCGACGGAGGCTGCGGTAGCATCCTTTGCCATTTTGTGTTGGGGGAGAAGCACCAGGGGGAATCTCTTTTCAGTAAATACACATTCAATGTTCCAAGTCTCCGGTGTGGAGCGTGTGGCGATAGGATGATGCCGAGAGACGATACCTGTCTCGTGGAGGGGCAAGAGACTTTTTCGATGGAGCTCGAGAAGATTTGTGACCGAGGTTCTTGAAACGGAAAATGGAAAACAAGGCGAGGTGCCATGTAAATGGGGAAGGGAGAGGGGGATCCTCGTTCGCACGTGGGGAATCTTTCTCTTATCGCATTCAAGTTTCAGACTCGTTTGTGAGGATAATAATCTTTTTTTTTGTGAAATAAATGACTTCGGGGGAAAAACGTTAAATGCTGTAACATTTTTTTGGCTCTCAGGTTTCAGAGATATGGTCCAATTCAATGACTGGTCAGGAATTAAAGAGATTTTTTAACGTTTTTTTTAGGTTTACAGTGGTATAAGTGGTATATTAAAAATAGGGAAAAAAATTAGATAATAAAATATTTGTTTTTTACTATGTTACATAGAGCGCTTCTTATTAACAAAAATCAATACAATGCTATATTTTATATATATATATTTGATTTGCAACATATAGGGCAAAGATAGGTTTCAAAAACTCCTTCGAGCTTGTAAAGGCTTTTTCAAATAACGACATGCTCTATTGTAATCGAAGTCACTACTAACCACTGCCTCAGTTAGAGCAAATACAACACACAAGTATACATCGAAGAGCCAAAACATTATGACCAGTGCGCCTTTATGCAAATCAAAGCAACTGCAGCTAAACGACGGCGCGTGTGGATATCATGAAACGATATTAAATAACACTTGATACTGAGCTCTGTTAATCAGTGTTATTCTTGTTCTTCAGATGGGAAACGCAAGGGATTTAAGTGAGTTTGACAAAGGCCAAATTGTAATGGCCAGATGACTGGGTCAGAGCATTTCTGAGACGGCAAGGCTTGTGGGGTGCTCACGTGGATAGTTAGTACTTTCAAAAAGTGGTCCGAGGAGGGAAAAACCACGAACAGCCGGCAAGATGTGGGCCGACCATAGTCTCATCGATGCTAGAGGTGAGCGAAGGCTATCCGGTATGATATAAGCCAACAGAAGGGTTGGGTTGTTTGGGTTGGGTTGTTTTACCTCTGAGCGGCACTTTTTTGCACACCATGGGCTAAATGGCCAGGTCACATGGACCCCGAAGGCTCAGAGAAGGGTGGGGGAGGGGACCCACTGGAACAGCTGTTGGAGACACATGGTAGCCTCCCGTCAAGGCCATCCAGCGTGTTCTTTAACGTGCACAGGGTATGGCTCTCCCGCACACGGGGCCACGGCTTAACGTCCCATCCGACGGACGGCGGCCTTTCCAAGCCCATCGGTGTCCCCTACTGACCGTGGGCAGGGCGGGGAATTTTGCGGAGATAAATCTCAACGCTGACCCAGCTGGGACTCGAACCTGGGAACTACAGATTACGAGCCTGGCGCGCTCCCGACTCAGCCACCCTTGCCCTCCAACAGAAGAGATACTGTGGAGCAACTCGCCCGTAATTTGAATGCTGGTGACGGGAGTAATGTGCCACAACACAGTACATCGAACCCTGCTGAAAATGGGGCTGTGTAGCCGCAGGCCACTCCGAGTGCCCAAGCTAACTTCGGTTCATGTCGAAAGCACGTACAATGGGCACGCAAGCATCAAAACTGGACCTTGAATGATTGAAAGAAGGTCGTCTGGTCCGATGAATCTCATTTCCTATTGCCCCATGTGGACGGCCTGGTGTGTGCGTCGTTTACCTGGGGAAGTGTTGGCACCAGGATGCACCATGGGACGGAAACAAGCTGGCAGAGGAAGTGTAATGCTCTGGGCAATGTTCTGGTGGTAAACCCAGGGTTCAGTCATTCATGTGCAGTATACTATGACGTAACATCATTGCAGACCAGTTACATCCTTTCATGGCAACGGGATCCCCCTCTAGTAGTGGCTACTTGCAGCAGGATAATGCACCATGCCACACTGCCAGGATTGTTTTAGAATAGTTTGCAGAACATGAGGAAGATTTCCAGATATTGCCCTGACTCCCCAAATTCTCCAGACATCAATCCAATTGAGCATCTGTTGTTTGTGTTGGAACAGCATATCCGATCTGCGGCGGCTCAACCACGTAACTTACATGACTTAAAGGATCTGCTGTTAACATGTTGGTACCAGATACCACAAGACCCCTTTTTTAAATCTTATAGCGTCCATGCCTCACCTTGTAAGAATTGTTTTAGCGGCAAGTTGAGGACCAACATCATATTAAGCAGGTGGTCATAATGTTTTGGCTCTTCGTTGTATAATGACACTATTAAATCAACATGGTAGCAGAATATTCAACTAAATTCTGTTTCGACTCTTCAATGAACGATGGGGGGGGGGAGGTGGAGTTCCCCTCACATCCCGAAGGAGCAACCGAGACTGATTATTTCTATTTTTTTCGAACGTTTCATGAGTGAGACATAGTGATAATGAACGCACAATCTGTCCTTAGAAATTTTATTTTCCCCCATTTTTTTACCATTCGTTAATTTTGGTCAAGGAAAGGAAACCTATTGATTAATAATCAGAACACGAATTTCTTCTTTAATTGTTTATTAGAAGTATAACGTAAAATTAAATATCTAGGGAGGTCTATCATTAAACTAGAAACAGGGAGTTTCAAAAAGGACGCAACCCTAAATATAAGAGTTGTTGTTGGGTTGTTTTACCTCTGAGCGGCACTTTTTTGCACACCATGGACCTCGAAGCTCAGAGAAGGATGGGGGAGGGGACCCACTGGAACAGCTGTTGGGAGACAGATGGTAGCCTCCCGTCAAGGCCATCCAGCGTGTTCTTTAACGTGCACAGGGTATGGCTCTCCCGCACACGGGGCCACGGCTTAACGTCCCATCCGATGGACGGCGGCCTTTCCAAGCCCATCCGTGTCCCCTACTGACCGTGGGCAGGGCGGGGAATTTTGCGGAGATAAATCTCAACGCTGACCCAGCTGGTACTCGAACCTGGGAACTACAGATTACGAGCCTGGCGCGCTACCGACTGAGCCACCCCCGCCCCCTAAATATAAGAGAGTAGAACTTACGCGCATATACATTTTATGTCAGAATATTAGTCAGCTGGCATTACTGTACTCAAGGTTAACAGTCTTTAGCAGTTGAAATGACCTTGTCACGCGCTAGTCACACTCAAGCATTCATTCCTCTGTGTTGTGTCAGCTATGTCGTTTTCCAGAAACGAACATGTATTTATTGTTGAGACTTATTGTGCGTACAAATCTTTCAGACATGTGAGAGAGGAGTTTGAGTTGAAGTTTCCTCAGTCTGCAGTTCCCAACAAGTCGACAATATCTCGTTTGATTGATAAATTTCGTAACACTGGGTCTATACAGGATCGAAAGAGCCCAGGCTGGCCATCACTGTTAACTGCCGAAGTTCTTGATGATGTGTCTCCGCGATTAACTCGCTCACCTAGAAAATCTCTTAGAAAGTTATCTTCACAGGTTGGACTGTCACCAGCTACTGTTTTCAGGACTACAAAGAAGTTAAAATTTCATGCCTACCGCATTGGTGTTATTCATGAACTGAAAGAACCAGACCATGAAAAACGTTTATGGTACTGTCGTTGGTTTATTTCTTTTGGTGATGAAAATGGAAATGAGGTGTTGGACCATGTTTATTTCAGTGACGAGGCTTGGTTTCACTTGGATGGGTATGTGAACAGTCAAAACAATCCAATATAGAGCAGTGAAAATCCTCACACTTTTCACGAACGATCATTACACGCACGGAAAATTGGTGTTTGGTGTGCAATTTCCCGTCGGTCACAATGGTCATGTTGCAGGAATTTTTTGGTGATCATTTGATTTCAAAAAATTTGTGGCCCCCAAGATCCCCAGATCTTACTCCTCCAGAGTTTTTCCTTTGGTGATATCTCAAATGTGTAGTGTTTCAAAACAATCCTCATATACTTGAAGACTTGATGGCTAACATTGAGAGATTTTAAACATAAGGAAACAAACATTACGAAAGGTGGCCGCAAGTGTCATGAAACGGGTACGAACCTGCATCCAGGTTGCAGGTTCCCAGGTTCGAGTCCCAGCTGGGTCAGCGTTGAGATTTATCTCCGCAAAATTCTCCGCCCTACCCACGGTCAGTAAGGGGACACCGATGGGCTTGGAAAGGCCGCCGTCCGTCGGATGGGACGTTAAGCCGTGGCCCCGTGTGCGGGAGAGCCATACCCTGTGCACGTTAAAGAACACGCTGGATGGCCTTGACGGGAGGCTACCATCTGTCTCCCAACAGCTGTTCCAGTGGGTCCCCTTCCCCAACCTTCTCTGAGCCTTCGGGGTCCATATGACCTGGCCATTTAGCACATGGTGCGCAAAAAAGTGCCGCTCAGAGGTAAAACAACCCAACCCATCCAGGTTGCAGAAAATCACTTTCAACATCTGTTGTAAAGGTAGATATATATATATAATTTGCATCTTTTGAAATTTCTGTCTTTTGTCAAGTTTAAATAGAAAAATACAATAGAGGGTTGCGTCCTTTTTTATAACACCCTATATTATCCAACTTCACAAGTATATACAGGCAGAGTTAGAATATATATGTTAATTTTTCCTGTTGTTTTTTTTGTAAACTTCGCAAGTAAAACTGATTCTAGCTATTAGTAAACTTTCAAGCGGTTTCGTTCTCAAATATCCTTTTTATGCATTCAAAATATTTGAAAATGCTCAGTAGAACGCAACAACTGACTTTTATCTGGCACAGTAATGGACATTTATTAACGTCCACTTTTATTATTAACGCATTTTACAATTTATGAATAATAAGCATCATGTTTTTTGGCACCTCAAGTCACCCACCTGGTTGTAAATGACAATGTACCTGGATCCCTGGGGCGGGGGTGGCTCAGTCGGTAGCGCGCCAGGCTCGTAATCTGTAGTTCCCAGGTTCGAGTCCCAGCTGGGTCAGCGTTGAGATTTATCTCCGCAAAAAAACCCGCCCTGCCCACGGTCAGTAGGGACACCGATGGGCTTGGAAAGGCCGCCGACCGTCGAATGGGACGTTAAGCCGTGGCCCCGTGTGCGGGAGAGCCATACCCTGTGCACGTTAAAGAACACGCTGGATAGCCTTGACGGGAGGCTACCATCTGTCTCCCAACAGCTGTTCCAGTGGGTCCCCTCCCCCAACCTTCTCTGAGCCTTCGGGGTCCATGTGACCTGGCCATTTAGCCCATGGTGTGCAAAAAAGTGCCGCTCAGAGGTAAAACAACCCAACCCAAGCCATACCCTGTGCACGTCAAAGAACAAGGCGGATGGCTTTGCGAGGAGGTTACCATCTGTCTCCTAAGAGCTTCCCAGTGGATCCCTTTCCCTTAACAACTCTCAGCTCTTGGGGTCCTTGTGACCTGACAATTTGCCTCACTGTGTGCACAGAAGTACCACTCAGAGTAAAGCAATCCAATACAACAACTTATGGAGATGAATCCAACATCAGTATCTTTGAACGTTTTCCGACTTTTTTAAAAATTTTTATCCCTTATTTAATGTTCTTTCAGATAAAAATGATTTAACTTGCTTCAATCATTGAACAAGTTTAACAGTGGTTTAGGAAAGAGAGTTTTTTTCCCATCCTTGTAATAACATCGCTCCTACTTTTACAAGCAACACTCTTAGGTCTCCATTTTTCAATTTCCTTAACAACCACTGGCGTGAAAGAAGACTTTGTCTTTTGGCCAATATTTCTGCGTCGGCCGTCGCCTATAATTAAGATATTAAATTATCAACGTCTCATTTGTAGCTCTCACGGCTGGGCGTGGTAATGCGTTTAATTCTCTCCCTGGGGCGCCCAGGCGAAGATATTAATATCGATAAATCACGCACGCTCCTGACGAAGGTGCGCGGTCAGTCGGTACCGAGTCAACGTGCCTTGCTAACCCGTGGACGCCATGCGGAGTGATGTGGCCGTGGATGGTGAGCACAGAGGCGGAAGATGGGAGAGGAATGTGTCGCAATGTAATCAAATGCTGCCCCAACATTGGCATCATAAATGTCGTGTGTCTACTGCTTTTTTGATTGCAGACAGACCCAGTCGTTGACTGATGTAGTCGAGGTGATTCAGAAGGAATTTGTATGTTATTAAAGTCGAGACGGATCATTTGCTTTCGGTTATTCGTTTGCTCGATAAAGAAGAGGTCTTAAAAAATGAAATAAAAAAATCTCTCATGTCTCTTTCGAGTATCATACTGATCAGGAATCGTCGTGCAACTTGTTCAGCGTTATTTGATTCAGAAATATCCGTCTATTGTTGGATAAAACTAACTGTTCCGAGATAAAATTAAATATTTTTTATCGATACATATCATAATTTCTGATTTTTGGAATTACAGTATACACGATAGTTACAAGATACTAGATAATAATAATAATATAAATGAAGAAGTGTATTTTTCATTTAACTCTACATCGTTGGAAGAAAGTCTCAAGATTGTCTCAGTAGGATTCCAATTTCAGAAACCGGTGAAGATACCACTTAAGCCGCCAGATCTTCTGCAACTGAAACATATATCGAAAATTTAAGCACCAAAAATAATCCAGCGAAGCGTAATTAATCAATCAAAAAATTCCCCAGAAGCTCCTGTTTGCCACAGAGATCTGACATAGCCTATCTAGGCTATGTCAGTGGCATATGCCCTAGCCTAGACAGTAGCATATGTCATGGCCTAGACAGTAGCATATGTTCATAGCCTAGACAGTAGTATATGTTATAGACTAAACAGTAATATATGTCATAGTCTAGACAGTAGCATATGTCATAGCCTAGACAGTAGCTATGTCATACATAGCCTAGACAGGCTATGTCAGTGTATAATAAGCCATAGATAGATCTGTGAGGAAGGCTAGAGCTCAGCTTAAAGACAACACAATAAAAGAATCATCCATATCGTATATGAGGCTCGAACCCAGATCACTTTGAACAGAAGCCAAACACCCTGACAACCCTGCTACACGTTGCTTTAAATTGGAACACCAATATACTCTGAAGATAAGTTTCAAACAAATTCACTCTTGAAAAATTGAGTTAAAAAAATCGTTTCTATTTCGTCTAATTTGTGTATCATCCTTAATTTGAACTAATTATCAACTTCTATGCTAAATTTTTCTAACACTAATTTCAGTTTTACACGTCTTTTTTTTTTTCATACTCATTAATAAAGCCGATTTTTCAAAAAACGACATCCAGGATTTCCGAATCGTAGTAAACAGAATAATTTATTAGAGGAGTTTTTCTTAAAGGAAAGCTGTAGTGGATCAAGATGTCCTCTCTTCGAACCTTCTTCCTGTATAAACTGGCAGCAATTTGTTGAGATTTCGCAGCAGCGTGGGTAAGTAATTAATGGAGATGAACTTAGACCCGAGATATGTGCCGAATAGGTCGTGGCTCTTTGGCGTGAATGATGTTGAGGCTTAACGATTTCCCCTCGCAAGGAGTGAGAGAAGAGGATGCATTGCCTTCGAAACAGTCTTCGCAATAAACTAATGAAGATAAAGTGGACCACGGACCAGCCTCGAGCTGACCCTCAGCGCCAAATAATGCGCTGGCTTTTGGTGGGGGTGCTCTTCGAGCGCCGTGGAGCGGTGAGACTGATAAAAATAGATTGGAGTGATCCAGCTGGAAGTATTTGTCAGCGACAGAGAAGATCAAGATTAGCGGTTAAGCATCGGTTGCCTTGGCAACGGGAAGAGACGTGACTCTTAAATTGTTCAGAGATGTTGCTATTGATCAAAGCATTCGGTCCACGTACACTATATTACCGAGAGCATTTGGAGAATCTCATGCTATGTGAAAGGATTCCATTTAAAGATCCTTGACTTTGAAAATAGCATTTTAGGGAAAAAATATAGTTGAATGGAGGAAACTGAAGATCTCAATCAAGTGGATCGAAATTTTGATTTTGAACAATATTCGTTTACTACTTAACGGGTTACGGGATTCGAACATTTAACTCCCTTTACTTATCTTAAGAAGTTACCTCAAGAGTTAATTAAAACAAAAATAATAATAAGTGTTAATTTAATTTCAAGAAAATAAATGCAATTCGAGAAGTATCAGCAATGATATCATCCATAGGTTCAGAAATGGTGGTTGCTATAGGTTGCTGGTGGTTGCCATAGGTTCAGAAATGGTATCATCTGTAGGCCCAGTAGTGATTTCTTCTTAGGTTAAATTGACTTATCATCTATAGGTTCAGCAGTGGTGATTCCCCTTAGGTTCAACATTAGCTTATCATGTATAGGTTCAGCAGTGGTGATTCCCCTTAGGTTCAACATTGGCTTATCTTCTATAGGTTCAGCAGTGGTGATTCCCACTTAGGTTCAACATTGATTTATCATCTATAGATTCAGCAGTAGTGATTTCTCCTTAGGTTCAACATTGGCTTATCATCTATAGGTTCAGAAGTGGTGATTTCTCCTTAGGTTCAACATTAGCTTATCATGTATAGGTTCAGCAGTGGTGATTCCCCTTAGATTCAACATTGGCTTATCTTCTATAGGTTCAGCAGTGGTGATTCCCACTTAGGTTCAACATTGACTTATCATCTATAGGTTCAGCAGTGGTGATTCTTTCTTAGGTTCAACATTGGCTTATCTTCTATAGGTTCAGAAGTGGTGATTCCCACTTAGGTTCAACAATGACTTATCATCTATAGGTTCAGCAGTAGTGATTTCTCCTTAGATTCAATATTGGCTTATCATCTATAGGTTCAGAAGTGGTGATTTCTCCTTAGGTTCAACATTGACTTATCATCTATAGGTTCAGCAGTGGTGATTCCCCTTAGATTCAACATTAGCTTATCATCTATAGGTTCAGCAGTGGTGATTCTTTCTTAGGTTCAATATTGGCTTATCTATAGGTTCAGCAGTGGTGATTCCCCTTTAGTCTCAACATTGAATTATCATCTATAGGTTCAGCAGTGGTGATTTCTCCTTAGGTTCAACACTGCTTATCATCTATTTAAGTTCAACAGTGGTGATTCCCCTTAGATTCAACATTGGCTTATCATCTATAGGTTCAGCACTGGTGATTCCCACTTAGGTTCAACGTTGATTTATCATATATAGGTTGATCAGTGGTGATTCCCCTGAGGTTCAACATTGGCTTATCATCTATAGGTTCAGCAGTGGTGATTTCTCCTTATGTTCAACAGTGGTGATTCCTCTTTAGGTTCAATATTGGCTATATCATCTATAGGTTCAGCACTGGTGATTTCCACTTAGGTTCAACAGTGACTTCTCATATATAGGTTCAGCAGGGCTGATTCCTCTGTAGGTTCTACACTATCGTGCCATCCGTTGATGCAATAGATAACTTCATTTGAGCCACGAGTACAACGAGAAACTTAATTCAATTTTTTTTTCTTTTCAATAAATATTTAAGAATACATAAATTTTAAACCAGATTCTATTCAGATAATTGCAAGTACAGGGGTTTATCAAAATAATGGAAACACGTACTATCTGTGGAAAACATTTTATTAATAAGCTCTACGCCCACCTCGGGCGTTCAGAATAAACGCAATTCGACGTAGAAGATACTTATGCAAGTTATGAACATACGGTAATTGAATGTGGGACCATTCCTCCTGTAAAATATAGCCTAACTGTGCCAGTGATGCTGTAGGTGGAAAGTGTGATCTGACCTTGCGCTCCAGATATTCCCACAAATGTTCAAGATTGAGATCACAGATGTCACAGATTGAAGTGGCCAGGGTAGCTGCTGTAACTCATCCTCATGCTCTGCAAACCACAGCTTGACATGTTTCGCACAATACACGGGTGCATTATCCGCTTGAAACCAGGGATGGTCATTAGGGAACAATGCCTGCAACACTGGGTGCAGGTGATCCCCCGAGAATGGATTCGTACTTTGCTGATGTGACACGACCCTGCAGAATAACTAATGGCCCTAAGGAATGCCATGATATGGCACCTCACAGCATCAGGGATCCACCTCCATGCTTCACAGTTGGAACCAAACGGTCGGGGTTGTACTCTTCTGCAGATTTCCTCCAGACATACACTCTACCAGTGGTGGAAAACAATGTATAGCACGATTCATCAGACCATATGACGGGTTGCCAGTCTTTAGCATCCCAGTTTTAATGTGCTTTGCCCCACCTTATTGCATTGATGTTGGTAATCAGAGGTTTGTGGTTTGCAACACGGCCATAAATACCGGCACGATGAAGTTTCCGACGAACTGTTGTAACAGAAATGGTATCATTCCGACTGGTGTTCAACTCTGCTGCTATATATGGTGCCGTGGTCTTGTGCTTCTGTTGTACAATCCGTGCCAATGTTGGCCTATACCTATCTGGCAGTCGGTAGCGCGCCAGGCTCGTAATCTGTAGTTCCCATGGTTCGAGTCCCAGCTGGGCCAGCGTTGAGATTTATCTCCGCAAAATTCCCCGCCCTGCCCACGGTTAGTATGGTACACCGATGGTGCTTGGAAAGGCCGCCGTCCGTCGGATGGGACGTTAAGCCGTGGCCCCGTGTGCGGGAGAGCCATACCCTGTGCACGTTAAAGAACACGCTGGATGGCCTTAACGGGAGGCTACCATCTGTCTCCCAACAGCTGTTCCAGTGGGTCCCCTCCCCCAACCTTCTCTGAGCCTTCGGGGTCCTTGTGACCTGGCCATTTAGCCCATGGTGTGCAAAAAAGTGCCGCTCAGAGGTAAAACAACCCAACCCTATCTGGCAACTTCGTATGGCGTCCACAATTTACACGTTTGGAGGCAACGCCCTGTTCTTTTTGATAGATAGTCATAATCTTCGGTACAGTTCCTCGTGTTGCACCTACTATTTTTTTAATATCACCTTTATTCAACTGGAATAAATTACAAAAAATACACAAAATCAAACATCAAAACATAAAATACAAATGTTGTCAGTACAATTGAAGCGAAGAGGAGAGACCCGTCCAGGTGGCCTATATTTAGAATAAGTTAAAACTTGGCATCCTCATAACTTAAATAATAAACGTTGCGTAACATTAAGGTAAATACATGATATGGAAATTAATATTTACATCTTACTCACTTACTAAATAATACATTACATTAGAGAAACTGAATATTGAAAAAAATTAACAGTATTAAAATACAGCCAAAGAGAATTAGATTAATGAAATATAACGAGGGACTCAACATCAAAAATATTCAACATGTATAATTAATTATAACTATTTATATATAATAATTATATATAATAATTATATATAAATTTCCGCCATTCTGGTTACTGACGCTCCTGCAAGACTATAGGTTCAATCAATGATTGCCTTTTTCAATTCATTGTTCATTGTTCGCATCAATGATCATGCCTTTTTGGAGGTCACTGAGATATGATATTGTAGACAATTACACCACAAAAGCTGTTTCACCCGCGCCTTTGGCACTGCCGCGTGATAGCAGACATCGTACTTCTCCCCTTTATATACCTCACATCGCGGGTGACGTCGTTCCTGTGATAATGCATAAGGCGCATTGCATGTACTCCAATCGCCGTCGGTGTTCCCATTATTTTGACAAACCCCTGTACCTGTTTATTACTGAAAAGTCAAAAATCAAAATTTGGCAAAGAACAGTTCAACTTCATTTTTTATACCTTAGCCAGCAATAATTAATTGAATATGACATTGTTCGTGATATAACCGTAACCGCCACCGTCCTTGATTAAATTTTCCTGTTGAGAAGACAGGAAAATCCGTTAACGAGCAATGTCGAGTCCAATTACTTTCAACTTGAAATAATGTTAGAGATTTCTTTCTAAATGTCTCGCAGATCTTTCCTTGAATTTGAACCTTTCCCATCACAAAGCAACTTCTCATAACTGAAACGGATTCTCCTAATCGCAAATGAACCCTTTCAGACTCAGATGCAGCATTTTATCTTCCCTCCTCCCTCCCGCCCTTCCCACACTCTTCCCTATCGATGTGTATGCTTTGTGGAGAATATCCCCTCCACACGCCCTCCTTTTCTTCCAACCCTCTCGCTCCCATTCCTCAGATATCCTGCTCCTCGTCCATTCAAATCAGCCTGGATCATGACATCAGTCCATTAGGCTAGCGCTCGAGCCTTCTTGTGGCCCTTAATCCCGATGCGGAGATGAACTGGATGGAGACGTATCGCTGGTCTTCCGCGCGATTTGTCTCCTCATCCATCTTGCTTTTATCTGTAGTCCATATAGAGAAAAGAGTGCTCCTGAGCTTCCTCTGCATTCGCAAGAAGAACAAGAAGATAAGCAACCTCTCTGTCTTTCCAGTCAGTACTTTGCATTAGTTGGTTAACATTGTAATCTGTCAGCACAGCCAACAGACACATTACAGCGATGCTTGTGAAGAACAACTGATGGCAGTTTTCGGTTTATGGCAACTTCAATCAAAGTGAATCCCATTGTGCGGTTAATAAGAGAAACGAAGGCCAATTCAAACAGCGTCTATCGAAGTACCGGATAATAGCGTTTCGATGAATGTCATTATGAAGCCAGTATGTGAGCATTCATACGTTAAAACGATTAGGAAAAATCTTTAAATCGCTATTCGTTGGTTTAGGAACAAGAGTATGGTTGCCGTGATTGTATCGGGCACTTGGGCCTTACGGATACACGGTCTTCTTTTTTACAGTTATGCACGCAGAAGATAAATAATAAGAGAATAAACAGACGTTTTAAAAAATCTTGGGCGGCAGTTTCGATTTTGTAATCACCTGAAGATGATTTATGCTGTTGAATGCATTCCAACTTCCATTTTGAAATTTGTTGAGAGTGGCCTCACTTCGTCAGGTGAATCATATTATTTGTTGGGGAAGTCACAAGCTCAAAATATTGACCTGATCTAATCACTAAATGGTCGTTAGCGAAACTTCTGGAAGCTAAGTACCCAAGTTTTATTTATGAGAACTTGGCTCGAGTTCTTTAAATTATAACTCGACCATTTGTCACCAGACAATTGTTAACCCCTTTAGCACACTTTGAGCAATTTTCAAAGCTATTATCAAGAGAATACACATGTATAGAGTATATTGAGACAGAGTGAAAGAATTGTACCTAAATTTATCAACTCTGAGTACACATAAAATAAAGTAGTACAAAAAATAAAACAACTATAGACTATGGAAGTTTAATCAGAGAATATAATTTAGTTCTTCAAACATGTCTATCATGAAAAATAACTGTGTGTGGCCATTGAAGACTAGATCTAAATATACCGTTTAACTTGATCCACCCATCTTATTCTAATAATAAAAAAAATAAATACCCCCTCAAGCAGCTGCTTGCCACAGAGGTCTGACAGGAGCCTGTCAGTTTATATGCCATAGTAGAAGATCTGTGAGGAAGGCAGGACCTCAGCAGAAAAACGACACATACATCCATGCCTTACCCGGGGCTCGAACCCAGGTCCCTTAGATCAGTAGCCAAGCGCGCTAACCACTCAGCTCTTATTCTACATCCTCAAATTTACTTCGGGGCGGGGGTGGCTCAGTCAGTAGCGCGCCAGGCTCGTAATCTGTAGTTCCCAGGTTCGAGTCCCAGCTGGGTCAGTGTTGAGATTTATCTCCGCAAAATTCCCCGCCCTGCCCACGGTCAGTAGATGACACCGATGGACTTGGAAAAGCCGCCGTCCGTCGGATGGGATGTTAAGACGTGGCCCCGTGTGCGGGAGAGCCATTCCCTGTGCACGTTAAAGAACACGCTGGATGGCCTTGACGGGAGACTACCATCTGTCTCCCAACAGCTGTTCCAGTGGGTCCCCTCCCCCAACCTTCTCTGAGCCTTCGGGGTCCATGTGACCTGGCCATTTAGCCCATGGTGTTCAAAAAAGTGCAGCTCAGAGGTAAAACAACCCAACCCAAATCCTGATTCTGAGCATCAGAAAAGCCATTCCTTGAACATGTTGAAACACCCTGGATCATCTTCACGAGAGATTTTGATCTGATACCTAATATCTGTCCAGTGGTCTTCTTTCTCGAACCATGCGCCGAGATTTTAGCATCCTTGTGACCTGCCATTTAGCACACTGCGCAAAACAAATGGAGGAAACAATCGAATTTAAATCTTTTAGAGGAATAGAAAATGGGTGTAACATTGATAACAGATATTATTATACTCATAAAAATCTTTATAAATTTCTAAATAACTTCGAATTTGTTTTCCCCATCTTTTTTTTTTTAGAATAGCGTAATCATTTGTAGCGATTAATTAACCTGTTTAAATTCATGTCTGCTGCTTTCATTTGCGAGATTTAAACATTCGTCCTTTTGCATTTGTCTAGAACGGATCTTGTTTCTTCGAAAAGAGGTGCAATTTCTAAGTAGTCGTCTTGCTGTTGATGAAAAGGGGAAAAAAATATATAGAACCACGAAAACAAGATACCGGATATTCCGGATAAAGAAGATCATCTCCTCCATCCTTCCAGTAATGAGTCCTCCTTCGCTCTCTGACTCGTGCGCACGAACATCTCCCATCGGCGCGAGAGCGTGCAAGAAATCCCGGCGCATGAAATCACTTGGAGCTGCAGGACTCCTTAATTACCAGTTGCAGGAGTGTGCGAATGGTTTCGTGTCTCTCCAAGTAAGCATTAGCACGAACACTAATTGATAGACCCCAAGACTAGAACCTTTAATCACGGCGTCGATGATAGCACAGATCACGCACGCACGCATGCACCGACTGCTGCCGAGATTGCGGTGCGCGCTCAGAACGCGCTACGTTTTAATCCAAGTCAATGAAAGGGTCGTTGCGGGGCCAGTTAATTAAAAGTCGGAGTTTTCTGTCTTTCGCTTTTCATATCTATTTGGGGCACGGGTGGGTAGGTAGGTGGGGATTGGGGTTGGCGGGGGGGGGGGTGTAGAGGAAAACTTTCCTTAAGCCAAACAGAGCCAATGAATAGGTAATGAAGTTGTCGTTAGCCTCGCTTCCGAGTCAGTCAGCATTCGCGGTTAGATTCGCGGTACGATCTTCATGTAGAGATGTTGATGCGGTGATGAAACCAAAGATATATTCCTCCATGAATCCAGAGGAAGAAATTCTTCACTAATGTACGGTTACTTCTTGGGACTAATTAAGGGACGATTTAAATGCGGGGATGATATGAAAAACTCACGGAGCTAAAGAATCAGCTTTATTGACTACACAAATATATTACGGAGGAGGTTGGGTTGTTTTACCTCTGAGTAGCACTTTTTTGCATACCATGGGCTAATTGGCCAGATCACAAGGACCCCGAAGGCTCAGAGAAGGTTGAGGGAAGGGGAGCCACTGGAACAGCTGTTGGGAGACAGATGGTAGCCTCCCGTCAAGGCCATCCAGCGAGTTCTATAACTGTGCAGGGTATGGCTCTCTCGCACACGGTGACATGGCTTAACGTCCCATCACATGGACGGCGGCCTTTCTAAGACCATCGGTGTCCCCTACTGACCGTGGGCAGGGCGGGGAATTTTGCGGAGATAAATCTCAACGCTGACCCAACTGGGACTCGAACCTTGGAACTGCAGATTACGAGCCTGGCGCGCTACCGACTGAGCCACCCCCGCCCCCTTACGAATAAGCCCATTCCAAAGTATTTAAGTTTTCAATTCATATAGTGTATCATGCAACTTAGGTTACGTTAGGAACGTAGTAAGAGTGACAACATGGGGAAACTACGGAGACTGTGAGACTGCGCAGTTTACGCTTCGACCACCAATCTGTGCGAATTGTCGAAGAGCCAACTGAGCAGTCTCTAGTCTCCTTCGTTGCCATTCAGGTACCGTCGCTCAAAAAAGTATCCAAACATTATGGTTGATTACAGAGTTCAGAAAAAAATATCTGGTAACGATTTTTTAGAAGTTAGTGATCTGGCAACCTTCGTGTCACGTGATTACAGAATTCAGGAAAAATATCTGGAGCATGTACAGCAACTGTACACGCTCCAGTTACCGTTCACAGCAAACTGGAGCGTGTGCAGTTACTGTACACGCTCCAGTTTGCTGTGAACGGTAACTGCACATGCTCAATATTTCCGTGAGTGAGCCCACACGATCTAGTATCAAAATAATATGACCACCTACAGTCGCTCAAAAAAGTATCCGTGACACGAAGGTTGCCAAAATTTCTAAAAAAAAATCGTTGCCAGATATTTTTTCTGAATTCTGTAATCAACCATAGTGTTCGGATACTTTTTTGAGCGACTGTACGTCTGTTACATTAGGCTCTACACTTTAAATTTATTTCGTATGCTTCAATCTCGAGCTTCTAAAAAAACTGAAATGTTTAAAATAATTTTAAAAATAACATTAAAAAATTATTTCGATTTTTTCTTGACATCGTGGATTCGGAAATCTTTACTTTCTACAGAATGTTTATTTCATATACAATCAAAAATTATTCACACCCGAATATTTAAACTCGCGCTCTTGAACTAACCGCTTACATAACCTGTAATCATATTTCATAGGGGCGAGGGTGGCTCAGTCGGTAGCGCGCCAGGCTCGTAATCTGTAATTCCCAGGTTCGAGTCCCAGCTGGGTCAGCGTTGAAATTTATCTCCGCAAAATTCCCCGCCCTGCCCACGGTCAGTAGGGGACACCGATGGGCTTGGAAAGGCCGCCGTCCGTCGGATGGGACGTTAAGCCGTGGTCCTGTGTGCGGGAGAGTCATACCCTGTACACGTTAAAGAACACGCTGGTTGGCCTTGACGAGAGGCTACCATCTGTCTCTAAACAGCTGTTCCAGTGGGTCCCATCCCCCAACCTTCTCTGAGCCTTCGGGGTCCATGTGACCTGGCCATTTAGCCCATGGTGTGCAAAAAAGTGCCGCTCAGAGGTAAAACAACCCATATTCCATATTGATAATGTGATTTATTCTCAGAAAATGGCTCGAGTAATCAATCAATTATAATTTAAAATAATAAAATAGTGATAATTTTTATTATTCTTATTTTCGGATAACTACGAGAGTTCATAACAAAACATTGTTCCTTGGAAACGAAATGTCAGTAATGAGCAGAACAATTAGTATTTTTTTGATAATACAAAAATATTTTTGATTAATATTTTTATTAGTAATGAACAGTAATTTAAAAAACAATGTCTGACTTGTACTTTTACGAATTCCTGATTTAGATCAGTCTGAAGCCCTTTAAATCATTAGTTCGTCTGCAGTGGCGGATTATCGCATAAGAGCTCGTCTAGAACCTCAATACTCATAAAGGCCTCAAAATATGATTTTTTGTTCGAGTATTTTACCTAGTAAAAGATTTCACAATCAATATAATGTATACTTTTTACGTACACTTAAATGAACAGATATTTGTTTTCCTTTAAAATTAAATTTTTGAGTGTTTTCCAGCAAAACTATATAATAAATATTGAATTTCCTATTTATGCATTTCTGTCATTCAATTAATTTAAACTGTTGTAGACATTTCTTCCATTCGGAACTTAGCAAAATGTTTTGAAAAATGAGTATCCCCTTCCACATACAACACACACTTAAAGATAATTGGTGATGGCAATTTGGGCCTAGAAACTTCAGATATCTTAATCCGCCATTGCTCACTTGACCTTTACTCTGAGGTTCGCTGGTCGAGTCCTCGTATTTCCGGGCGGGAGTGGCTCAGTCGGTACCGCGCCAGGCTCGTAATCTGTAGTTCCCAGGTTCGAGTCCCAGCTGGGTCAGCGTTGAGATTTATCTCCGCAAAATTCTCCGCCCTGCCCACGGTCAGTAGGGGACACCGATGGGCTTGGAAAGGACGCCGTCCGTCGGATGGAACGTTAAGCCGTGGCCCCGTGTGCGGGAGAGTCATACCCTGTGCACGTTAAAGAACACGCTGGATGGCCTTGACGGGAGGCTACCATCTGTCTCCCAACAGCTGTTCCAGTGGGTCCCCTCCCCCAACCTTCTCTGAGCCTTCGGGGTCCATGTGACCTGGCCGTTTAGCCCATGGTGTGCAAAAAAGTGCCGCTCAGAGGTAAAACAACCCAACCCTCATATTTCCTAGAGGTGAAATATTCTCTACAGTTCCTGATGTCTTGAGAAAAAGTCGGGATTTCCAAAGATTACTGATTGCCTTATGCCAGTGCTGTCCAACTTCTCTAAGACCGAGGGCCAATTTTCCTTTCGCCAATATTTCGCGGGCCAAAAAAAAAGAATAGGACAGGATAGGAAATTGAAAAGTCAGTTCACGTCACCTCGAAAAATAATAAATAATAATAAACCAATATAAACATTTAATCAATTTAACGGGAGCATTGTGGCCGAAGTTGTTGGGCAATAAGAATAGAATGAGTAAGTTGAAGATTGCATATCAAGCAAAGTAATATAAGTTGACAAAAAATTATAAAGTCGATGATAGATATTTATTTAAAATTTCGAGTAAAAATGTGATTTTGTTTGCGGGCCACAAAAATCCTCGTGCGGGCCGTATGCGACCCGCGGGCCGCTAAGTTGGACAGCGCTGCCTTATGCCTTTGGCTAAGCAATTGTTCCAGTATGCGATTCGAGGTTGGGTTGTTTTACCTCTGAGCGGCACTTTTTTTCACACCATGGGCTAAATGGCCAGGTCACATGGACCCCGAAGGCTCAGAGAAGGTTGGGGGAGGGGACCAACTGGAACAACTGTTGGGAGACAGATGGTAGCCTCCCGTCAAGGTCATCCAGCGTGTTCTTTAATGCACAGGGTATGGTTCTCCCGCACACGGAGCCACGGCTTAACGTCCCATGCGACGGACGGCGGCCTTTCCAAGCCATCGGTGTCCCCTACTGACCGTGGGCAGGGCGGGGAATTTTGCGGAGATAAATCTCAACGCTGACCCATCTGGGACTCGAACCTGGAAACTACAGATTACGAGCCTGGCGCGCTACCGACTGAGCCACCCCCGCCCCTGTGATTCGAGGATAACCAGCGATTCCGAAACAGAAAAATAATCGTTTCTTCTCCATCACGACATTTCTGCAGAGGTTTTTTTCATCAATCCTGTCTTCTGGTCTCTTAATCTCTTCTGCAACCAAAAAGAGTCTTCTTTTGGTGCAGAAAATTGAAACTATATTGCGAAACAGCAGAGAACCTTTCAGGTGGCATTTATCAGAGCAGGGCAAAAGTGTTTAAGGGTTGAGTATCCTTCACAAGTTAAGTAATGTCTTTCAAATGGTTGTTCGAGTTCAGTTCTGACAGCAACCCTACTCTGCCAGTTGGGGTCGACGCTTTTTATTGCTCTCTGAGGAGCGATGGTGCAGTTTTTCAGGTCAAAGTTCACAGAACATCTTCCATTCTGCCGCCGTCCGATAGGGTTTCCAGATGAGAGTTACGTTCGCTGCGGGAGTCGTATATTTGCTGAAGTCGTTAGGAGAAAATGAAGCAGCGTTTTTATGGGAGAACTCGGCGTAGAAAAATTGGCAATTATCATGCCGAGCAGATAAATGGTGTATATTGGATTCAACTTATTTCAATTTGATGGAAAATGAAAGATGTCAGCCATTTTCTTACTGTTTTTTTAACTCAAGGAGCTGATAAATCTGCTTTTTGTTCAATATTTTATGGGCCAGAAACGAGAAATGTAAAAAAATACAAAATCATTACAAAGGGAATAGAATATCAAATGATCAAGCTTCGGAACTTTGAGTCTTTTCTGATTGATCCACATTCAGAAGTTTGAAGTTCCATGGGTTGGGTTGTTTTACCTCTGAGCGGCACTTTTTTGCACACCATGGGCTAAATGGCCAGGTCACATGGACCCCGAAGGCTCAGAGAAGGTTGGGGGAGGGGACCCACTGGAACAGCTGTTGGGAGACAGATGGTAGCCTCCCGTCAAGGCCATCCAGTGTGTTCTTTAACGTGCACAGGGTATGGCTCTCCCGCACACGGGGCCACGGCTTAACGTCCCATCCGACGGACGGCGGCCTTTCCAAGCCCTTCGGTGTCCCCTACTGACCGTGGGCAGGGCGGGGAATTTTGCGGAGATAAATCTCAACGCTGACCCAGCTGGGACTCGAACCTGGGAACTACAGATTACGAGTCTGGCGCGCTACCGACTGAGCCACCCCCGCCCCCTAATATTCTTGATAGGGCAGTGTATTTTATCTGTTTATTTACTCCTGTGTTATATGTAAACTTTTTTCCTTGCATAATTTGTGACGTATTGGAATTATGCTGAAAAGTTTCAATGAATTTAATTGATTGTTGTAATATTTTTTTTTCCTGACTCCTGGACCTCTAAATGAGCAGAAATAAAAAAAAATATAAACCTGAACCAGATTGGAAATGTAATTGAGTAGTCGTACTTCAATAACTTGGTCAAAAGAATCCATTAAAAGTTTCGCATCACACAAATACATTTCTCTGAATATAAAGGGGCGGGGGGTGGCTCAGTCGGTAGCGCGCCAGGCTCGTAATCTGTAGTTCCCAGGTTCGAATCCCTGCTGGGTCAGCGTTGAGATTTATCTCCGCAATATTCCCTGCCCTGCCCACGGTCAGTAGGGGACACCGATGGGCTTGGAAAGGCCGCCGTCCGTCGGATGGGACGTTAAGCCGTGGCCCCGTGTGCGGGAGAGACATACCCTGTGCACGTTAAAGAACACGCTGGATGGCCTTGACGGGGGCTACCATCTGTCTCCCAACAGCTGTTCCAGTGGGTCCCCTCCCCCAACCTTCTCTGAGCCTTCGAGGTCCAGTGACCTGGCCATTTAGCCCACGGTGTGCAAAAAAGTGCCGCTCAGAGGTAAAACAACCCAACCCAACTCTGAATATACGTCGTTGTGACTGAAACTTCTAACAACAAACTTCGAACTTATTTGCTTTGATGTGTTAACAACTCGACAGTCAGATTCAAGTTAGCTTAAGCGCGTGCAAGTTCATTCCTTTCGTTACTTTGGTTACGCACTGAAGCAAGAATCCAATCAGAAAGATATTCCGAAGTAATTTGCATAAAAGAGAGAGAGAGAAAAAAAATGCGGAATAAAGAAGATGTCCGACGGGTTGGAGAAAGGAACGAGAGAGCGTTGTTGTCTCTGTCATTGAATGACACGAAATTAGCCAAGTTGGTGGGAAGAGCGAGTGGGAGAAGCAATTACTTCTGGTTTTTGTATTTCATCTCGAACCCTAATCGAGGAAGATTCATTACCGGAAGGAACATCCGCATCATCCGAAATGATGGCATCGTTCCAATCTTTTATGATTAGTTTCGAAAAATGCAGAGACATTTTGAAGGCGGCGCTCGATCTCTCTCCCTGCTGCTTGTTTCTTGTTTTGTTGTGCCGACCGCAGCTTTTCCATCGACAAGCAATCCATAACCTCTCTCTTAACCCGTATCGAGAGGCAGATGCAACCTCCACATTAAGAAGGGAGAGAGCGGTGCCATTAAGAGAGGAGCTTGCTCGTTACTCGGAATTGGAAATGAGCAGCATTACCTCATTTGCGTCCAGGAGGTTAATGGAACTGCACCGACCGATTTCCTTCTTCGCTCGCTGCCCAATTTCCCGTTTCATTTAGCTACCCCGCTGCATTTCCCTCTGCTCCGAGCGCGTGCATTGCATCACATGCCACAAACGTCGATCTGTCACTCGGTCATCCATCGTCAAGCAGCGAAAAACGCATTTCCGTCGTAATATCATCTGCGTGCTTTCGGATATTTGCACAAAACGACAAAAAACTGTAAACTAAACATTCGTTATCATCATTAAAAATAAATAAAATAAATACCCCCTCAAGCAGCTGCTTGCCACAGAGGTCTGACAGGAGCCTGTCAGTTAATATGCCATAGTAGAAGGTCCGTGAGGATGGCAGGTCCTCAGCAGAAAAACAACACACACAATCATGCCTTACCCGGGGCTCGAACCCAGGTCCCTTAGATCAGTAGCCAAGCGCGCTAACCACTCGGCCATGGGAAGGCAATAAATACCCCCTCAAGCAGCTGCTTGCCACAGAGGTCTGACAGGAGCCTGTCAGTTTATATGCCATAGTAGAAGGTCTGAGAGGATGGCAGGATCTCAGTAGAAAAACAACACAAACGTCCATGCCTTGTCCGGGGCTCGAACCCTTAGATCAGTAGCCAAGCGTGCTAACCACGCGGCCATGGGACAGCCTGGAAATGTTCGATTCAGTAGTAGGTGTGGGTGAGAGGAAGGAGAAGTTGTTGGGTTGCTTCACCTCTGAGCGGTACCTTTCACGTAATGGGCTAAATGGACAGGTCACAAAGACCCCAGTTAAATTCTAGATTCAGAGCGGAACCACTGGGCAACTTTCGGCAGACAGACAGAAGCCTCCTTTCAAGGCGTTCGGCTTCTTCATTAACGCTCACAGGATACAACCCTCTTGAACAATGGACCACGGCTTAATGCTCCATCCCTCTATTCGATGAATGGAGGCTTTTCCAAGTCCTCCGGTATCGCTTTTCTGACTGAGGGCAGAATGGGGAGTTAGTGAAGTAAATTCTCACACAAGCAGAGTGGATAATCGACCCTTGGAATATCAAATTATATTTGGTGGTGGTTTAAGTGGGGTCGAGTACCACTCTTCATTCTTTGCCACTGATCTTCAAATTCATTACCATCCGTATTATGGTAAAATTAAACAGTCGTTTCATGTAGAAGAGAGTCATCTGCTGTTGCAGCGTCGAAATATTCTGGAGGTATTTAACGGAAGTTTCGCATCTGTCTTTATCAGCTGGTCAGGGACTTCGTTCTTCTGCACTGTTCTGTGCCTTACAATCCACATAAACTCGCGATTAAAAACAACTATCCAATAGAAAGATGTTTCTCAGAGTCATCGAGTCTCACAAATCCCTATGGCCTAGTCAACTCAACTCCTTCAGCTATGATCAGACTTTACTGAGCATCCCTATCCTTTGCATCGTCTACCAGAACTTCAGAGTATCCATCATCTACCAGAAGTTCAGAGTATCCATCATCTACTAGAACTTCAGAGTATCCATCATCTACTAGAACTTCAGAGTATCCATCATCTACTATAACTTCGGAATATCCATCACCTACTAAAACTTCATAGTATCCATCATTTACTAGAACTTCAGAATATCCATCATCTACTAGAAGTTCAGAGTATCCATCATCTACCAGAACTTCAGGGTATCCGTCATCTACTAGAACTTCGGAGTATCCATCAGCTACTAGAACTTCAGAGTATCCATCATCTTCCAGAATTTCAGAGCATCTATCATCTACCAAAGATTCAGAGTACACACGTTCTACTAGAACATCAAAGTACTCATCATCTTCCAGAACTTCCCAGTATCCATCTGATGCATCGAATGACATGGAATAGGAATTTATTTACACATATTTCGATGCGTGGGGAGGAGCATAAATTAATCTAGCGTTCACGAGAGCCCCTGAGGAATCTCCATCTCTTTCAGTGAATATAAAGTTCTTGTTACCCCCCCCCCCCCGCCACTGATGGGTAGCAGCATACTGAGACACACAAACGAAACTAAAAAATCAGCAGATCCCGTTTCTAAATCACTACTCTCTGTAGCCAAGAGATTTCTCCCTCTCTTGTCTTTCGTTCTTCTGCAAAGGGAAAGAAAATCCCTCTGCAGTGAAAGAGAGCTCAAGGAAGAAGGAGAGAAAGGGTTTTTCGCTACTAAGAAAAACATTAGCCCACACTCAATTAACAGAAACAAATTGCTTCCCCCCCCCCCATCACACGGGAGCCATCGCTCTCCGGCGTCTAATTAAGGAGTAGAAGCGATTCGAGAGGGAAATGTCGAGATTAGGATGAAAATCCCTCCCCCCGTCGAACTGCACGTTCTTAATCCCTGCCTCCCATTGGTCATTCTTCAAGCCTTAAAGCGGCCCCACGATCACGTGACTCGGAAGATACACGAGTAGCAACGGTCGCATTCCCTCGGGACGCATTACTTTTGGCGCCCTAAATACTCAGCGGGGAGAGGCGCCCGTGACATGGATAATGCGGAACATTCGATGATGATTAACTTGTCTCTGCACTTTGGGCATTGTGGATCCGGTTCTCACGGCTGCCGAGTGCTTTGTGGCGGAGTTCTGCGGTTTCATCAATTCATTCTGATCAACTGAAGATGAAGCGACGAATTCTCTCCCTCTCGGTAAGGAACAGAAAACGAAATGGCCGTTGTCATTACCGTACAAAGTGGGACACAAGAAGTGTTAGAGGAGGAATTTCTTCTTTTAAGGGGGCGGGGGTAGCTTAGTCGGTAGCGCGCCAGGCTCGTAATCTGTAGTTCCCAGGTTCGAGTCCCAGCTGGGTCAGCGTTGAGATTTATCTCCGCAAAATTCTCCGCCCTACCCACGGTCAGTAAGGGGACACCGATGGGCTTGGAAAGGCCGCCGTCCGTCGGATGGGACGTTAAGCCGTGGCCCCGTGTACGGGAGAGCCATACTCTGTGCACGTTAAAGAACACGTTGGATGGCCTTGACGGGAGGCTACCATCTGTCTCCCAACAGCTGTGCCAGTGGGTCCCCTCCCCCAACCTTCTCTGAACCTTCGGGGTCCATGTGACCTGGCCATTTAGCCCATGGTGGGCAAAAAAAGTGCCGCTCAGAGGTAAAACAACCCAACCTTCTCCACAGAGCCCTTTGGCGTATTATACTGTCGAATATCCGGGGCAACTTAGTTGCTTGAGAAGAAATTTATCTTTATTTTGGAGCATTCTGTTTCAGATCTCTGGGAATCTCTACCTAGTCTAAATTTTTTTTTTTATTTCCAGCACTGGAATTAACAGATTATGGAGCGGGGGGGGGGGGAGAATTAAAGGAGCTGTTTTGCTCAAGTTAAAAAGAATATAATGCATCTGAACTGAACCTGCATTTAATTCGTTTTTATTTTAGAATTAGATACACATTCATTAGAATTTAGACAAGCAGTTTTATTGGTCGGCGTCCTCTCTTAATTACAGACAATGACCTAATTTATTCGGAAAGAGCATTTTTGTTGTAATCAGTATATTCACTCGATGACCGATCTTACGTTGCTTACAAATTCTTGAAGTTTCAGTTATTTGATCTCTGTCTATTAACTTCCATTTTCCGTTTTTTAACTCACTGTCAAAAACCCACAAAAACAAGAAAAAACATCATACTTTGTTAGGGAAGTTTTGAAAACCAATACCCACTAATGCAAAAAGCCCTTCTTTTCCAAGATGCTCGTTCAATGGAATGAAAACAGAGACGTTCGGATTTCTTTCCCCGAGTCCTTCTACACTTTTCCCCCTCAAGTGGGGTGAGTGAAGCGGAAGAGAGATATTGGGCTGTTGTTGAAATGCTCTTTCTCTCCTCTTCCTCTCCTTTTCCATTCATCGGTCTTTTAAGTAAAAGGTAAAGAACAAGAGAGAAGAGGTAAAGAAAACTCAGACTGGCATTGTTCCGTACCCTTTCTCCTCTTCCAAGGAGGAAGAGAGAACCAGCCAGTGAGCGGACCCTGTTATTAACTAATTAACATCCTCTGTCGACTTGGGGCCAACACAACAGTCCATTAAGGCACGACAAAAGAAACAAGGCAATGTGAAAAGAGAAGAAAGCACGGCGGCCCTTGTAATCTATCACTGCACGACTTGGCAGGCGAAGGAGCCGGGAAGAAGGAGATTGCGGGCAACGCAAAACAGATGCCACCATGCGCATGAATAATGTACGGCTAGAAGCAGCGCAACGAAACTAGAGCCCGTATCTCCCACTCGGCTCTACACATTAGGTTTGGGTCGCCAGTTGTCCTTTGTGTAACTGTCAGACTCTCCGTGCACCCACTGAACTGTGGGCAGGTTGCCAGGATTGTGGGAAGCAAGTGCCGTTCACTATTGCCCTGGCGAAAGTGGTTAGTGGAAATGGTTCAGCTTTTGTGTGGGGGAAGCGATGTGCATTCTTCCTCTGAAATTAAATCTGCATTACAGAAAGGGAACAACTTACGTAAGGGAAGTTTTCACTTGCTCTGGCGATGAAGGGATTTCCCAATCGATAGTTATACAAAAGATGGAAACGTTTGCTTTCTTTAATCGATAATCGATTAGTTATTTAAACGTGAAATAATTTACTCTGACTATTAATGGAAAGGAAGTAGTGGGCATAATACAAATATTAATTATTAGACATCTATAGGTTTACAGTATTTTGCAACATGTTTATAGAGCATGGCAGAGTGCAGTTATTTTACCACACCATCTAATCAGCTCGTGCTGCGAGTAATTTTACCGGAAAAGGATGTAATCAAAAGGCATTCGATATTTTTAACAACGAAGTTATTTAATGAATTGCTATTATAAATCAAAGTGCCGACTTTTTTAAAATGATTTCAAAAGGGAATTGAGAAACTGGCTATTTCATTTGGTTAATATCGATTTTTTTAAATATTAATACTGACTAAAATTACTAACCAATATTAAGAATCGATTAGAATCAAATTAACTTGTTGACTGTATGAGTAGACCAAACTGTCATATTTATGTCACAAATAATCTGCAGATAAGTTTCTATCCGCGAAATGAATTTTCTCTTGACGATAACTAATTTCTAATTGATATTTTCATTAATCTGGGTTGAAATAAGGCAAATAAATTTGATTCGTCATTATTACATTCTAAAACGGAATTCCTAGTTCCAAAGAGGTAGTTGCTAACTCAGTTGGCAGCACCAGAACCTTTAACGTGACGATCCGAGATTCAAATGTACTGGAGCGTTTCTTCCGCCTCTTAACAGCTATCCAGGTGCTATCTCTTGGGTTCCTAGTGAACTGGCCTATTTAGCAGTTGTGTAGAGAAAAGAGAGTTGGGTTGGGTTGTTTTACCTTTGAGCGGCACTTTTTTGCACACCATGGGCTAAATGGCCAGGTCACATGGACCCCAAAGGCTCAGAGAAGGTCGGGGGAGGGGACCCACTGGAACAGCTGTTGGGAGACAGATGGTAGCCTCCCGTCAAGGCCATCCAGCGTATTCTTTAACGTGCACAGGGTATGGCTCTCCCGCACACGGGGCCACGGCTTAACGTCCCATCCGATGGACGGCGGCCTTTCCAAGCCCATCGGTGTCCCCTACTGACCGTGGGCAGGGCGGGGGAATTTTGCGGTGATAAATCTCAACGCTGACCCAGCTGGGACTCGAACCTGGGAACTACAGATTACGAGCCTGGCGCGCTACCGACTGAGCCACCCCCGCCCCCAAAAAAAGAGAGTTAAAACAACTCAATCTGAACTACAAAACGAAAATCTGTCAATAGTGTCAATAGTATCTTGATTTAATGGGTTTGTTTTACGGTTGTCAAGTGGCTTTCAACGTTCAGTGTCGATGATAAGACAATATATTTGCAATAACTTTGAGTAAACACCAACAAGTAAATTTTGTATTTCCCTCAAATGTCTACAAAGTCAGTAAACATTCTCATCGCCATTAGTAGAATTGCTTTCCGAAGAGCAATTTCCCCCCTTTAATTTTGCGATTGAATATACAGTGAGGAAACGTATTAAACGAAACGACAGGGAATTGAGATGTTGTAGAGATGAGAGAATATCAGATTGCTATTATGCTGATGATTTACTCCTCATCTCCAGTGATGCTAATGATTTCCAAGAGATGAACTCATTGATTAGATTCATTGATTAAACTACTCGAAAGGCATATCTGGTGTGATGATTGCAAACTCTACTCCCAGAGCAATAATATTTCAAGACTCCATTTCGATTTAGCAATGACTTTATAATAATTCAGCTTCCCACTCTGATTGGATTTTAATTTCTGTTGGAGACAAGATACTTAATTCAGCCAGCAAAAGTTAATCAGATTCTATGAGGAAAAAATATCAAAGAAATAAGCTACGAAAGTGGGATAATTTTCTCTCATTAAATATATCGTGGCACTAGTTTAGTGCTAATATACAACTTAATGTATATGGCAAAGCTACTGGAGGTTATTCATAGAAAATACCTACGCAAAGAAATTATTGAACCTTAACTTTTAAAATAAGTTTTTTACTGAAATATGTGACTGACGATAATTATAGATTGAATCCCGAATCTGAAAAATATTCAGTCAATATTTAAAAGATTACGTAAGCTGGGATATTTAACAGCAGCAATGTCAGTCCAAAGAAACAAGAAGAAAAAATTATGAACATCGAAAAACTTATTTACAGAAACTTCTAAAATATGCACTTCGTTTATTAAATGATTTGAAATGATGCCTTATTACTTATATTTTAATTAACTTTTTAGATAATTTCCTATGATTGGTATCTCAATTGCTCAGTGCGTTGCTGTTGTTAATTTTTCATAAACTTTTAAAAACTGAACAAATATTGTTGCAAATAGAGATCGATAGATTTGATTCAGATCGTTAAGTCAGGTTTTCCCATAAAAGTCTTATTTGAGAATTAATGGATTATTGAATTCGGCTTTCTACTGGAATAGCATTCAAATTGTCTATTTATGTTCCTCTGGTCATTCCTCTACAGGGTTTACAGCAGTGTCTCGCAAACTTTTTTACTCTGCGGCACACAATCTAATTTTTTTTTTCCGCGGCACACCTAAAAAAATTTTTTGGATGGTTACATAAAAAGAGGAAAATTGAAGTTTTGTTAAATGCATTTTATTTAAAATAAATATAATAATAAATATAATTAATCATAACTCGGTGTTTGTTTTAAATATTTGTCCATTCTATAGCTTGAAATAATCAAAAATTAATACCAAAATTTGGAAAAAGCTTGATAAATACTTACAAGATCCCAATTGATAAAATCTGAAAGATTTTTATTAAAGCACGTCGATAGCACTTCGATATTAAAGCACGTCGATAAGTCAAGTCAAAATGAAATCTTTGGAATATCTAGTGTCAATTTGAAAATCTCTCGCGGCACACTTGGAATCTCTCGCGGCACACAGTTTACGAGACACTGGTTTACAGCAACAGACGCCTGTGAGACTTTTTATGACAACACTTCCTACCAGAGTTCTTGTGAGACGGTCTGATGGAAGAGAAACGTTTGAAAGATTGGGGCATGCTCAATCGAATTAGCTGCCATTTCATTACTATTTAAAAAAGTGCTGTCTTCTTAACTGATTAAAAATTAAAATTAAGACCTCGGACTAAGGACTTCTAGGTCTAAATTTTGAAAGTAAACTTTAGACGAAAACCTTTAGTCCCTAAGTACATATACAGGTTTTCCCCAACCCTATGTGTTGCTTTAAACATTTGAGCCCCTACCTATAATCGAATCCGATTTAGAGAATTAAACCCCAACCTACCCCATCCCAACTACCCACCCACCCACTATAGCATTCAAAACGTTTGACCATATAGTCCCAAATTTAAATTTCTCTTACTGGATTCTCCCATGCCACCCTATGTTTGTTAAAAATTAATTTTTTTCCTCTGATACTATATATATTATGATACTATAATAGACCCAGAGCTCAAGTTTGGAACCACTTTTATTTTTAGACTTTCAAGGAGGAAGAGACCCATTGAATTTCAAGACGAAATTTGTTGCGTTAAAACAACAAGTCTCTACCTACGATAGAACCGGATTTCGAAACTAGGAAACTCTCCCCCGATATTCTCTTAGTTCGCCATTTTGAATTTCGAACCGTTGAATTTCAACGGACCAGGATCTTGAAGGCATGCCCAAGTATCCAATGCGCAGTTTCAGAGTTTCTCCTATAATCTCCCCAGTCGTCACTCCTGAGCCGTACTGTTCTTGGCATTACCAGTGAACGCATAGATGAATAACGTTTACGGTTAAAACAATCGAAACAGCGTTGCTCCATCATCTCTCCCCCCCACCATCACCTCTTTATCCGACCCCTCCAAAATCTCAATAATGATAATTTCTTTTTTTCTGTTAATAAGCCAAATCTGAAATGATTCATGCCTTGACATTAAATTCAGTTTCAGCTGTCCACTAATTTACATAAAGAGATTATTGACGTAAATCAAACTTTTCATTTCTCATAAACATTACCCGCTCATTCTGTGAAGAGTATTTGCATGCAGATGCCCGCCATGCCCTTCCAGCACATTAAACCCACTCGCATGCGCACGCGCAGACACTGTCTCGAGCACAAAGTGACGTTAATTGAAGCCACCTCGCACTCATTAGCAGTTCAAATTTATGCGCTAATTTCTCACCCACGTCTTGGCTCACACCTTGATGAATTGACGTCATTAATTTCAATGCGTGTCTTATGCTCTGCCGTTCTTCACTTCTGGATTTCCTCTTCGTATCCGTTGTGTGCCGACGCTTCTTCGGACTGCATGCAGGTTCAGTTGCCAGCTTCCAGCGAATTGTGACTGCGAAAAATTGAAGGAGTTCATTCTGGAGGTTGGGTTGTTTTACCTCTGAGCGGCACTTTTTTTGCACACCATGGGCTAAATGGCCAGGTCACATGGACCCCGAAGACTCAGCGAAGGTTGGGGGAGGGGACCCACTGGAACAGCTGTTGGGAGACAGATGGTAGCCTCCCGTCAAGGCCATCCAGCGTGTTCTTTAACGTGCACAGGGTATGGCTCTCCCGCACACGGGGCCACGGCTTAACGTCCCATCCGACGGACGGCGGCCTTTCCAAGCCCATCGGTGTCCCCTACTGACCGTGGGCAGGGCGGGGAAATTTTGCGGAGATAAATCTCAACGTTGACCCAGCTGGGACTCGAACCTGGGAACTACAGATTACGAGCCTGGCGCGCTACCGACTGAGCCACCCCCGCCCCCCATTCTGGAGGAAACAACTACACAATCTGTTTAAGTTTGCGTGGTTCGTAGCTGTTCATAATATTTTATGACTCTGTTAAGATGCTCTGTCCTCTTTTCTCTGTTGTATTGTACTCATTGAATTTCTTAAACTTGTCAATGAATGGTGAGAATTTATGGTAACCTGTGAGACTCAAAGAGTGAGTAGGGTTTTGAGGTCCGAAATCCAATTCCGTCAGCGATACTATGCTGCTTGTTCATGCACTGCCTCGGAGCACACGGTGAGATTGGAAAATCTCCATCCGTTGCATGGGATGCTGATGTATGTCTCCATTTGCAGGTAAATCATACCCCTTATGAATCTATTTGCATGTCCTAAACAGAGGCTTTCTACTATGCATGGCTTTGGCGGGTGGCGTTTCGATCTGTATCGCCTTGAAAGAAAATTTTCCAATCCGCAAGGTCTTGGCACTTGGCATAGGCTCTACATTCTGTATGGCCTCAAAGGGAAGATTTCACTCTATACAATATCTTTTAGAGTTTTGTACTTTATAAGCTTTCAGGGGAAATTTTGTACTCTAATGACTTTCCTAATAGGTTTCCCAGCCTCCATATCTTTGATAGTAGATATTCCACATTTTTGGCTTTGACAGTCTTTGGTAGGAAGGAAGCCTTTCACTCTATTTGGCTTGCACAAGAGGATTTTCCTTCTGTATGATCTTCACAGAGTAAAATAGAGCCCCTGGAGAATATAGAGCTCTCGTTTTCAAAGCGAATGAAGTTCAGATTTTTAGGATGTCAGCACCTTCTAGCGGTAAAAATCCTAACCAACGGATGATTCGACAAATACAAATAGTAATATTTCATCAAAACCCAACCAACCAAAAAGGAATGTTTTACCTATGTCTCAAAATAAAAAGAAAGTTGCATTTCTCCAATTCCAAGCCTAAGATTAATGGACAAATCGCACAAGGATTTACCGGTTAATCTCGGGGCTGAAAGTGAAATACAAACTCCTTCGCCATCCCATTCTACTGTCTAAATTTCAAATCTCTAGCATGAATAGATCGTTTGTGAATTTGCTTAAAGATTTCTATTTTACAACTTTAGAAAACAAGCGATAATTAAAACTATTTCAAGATTCGAAAAATGCTGATCCTGATATTTCCTTAATATCTATCATCATCATCATCATCATCAAGCAGTCATGGGCTACGGAGATCCAACTAGACCGTGCACTTTAGTTCTCCAAGCATATCTGTCCTGAGCTACACTGCTGCATCCGGCCACTGCACACCAATTCTAACAAGGTCCTGTTTGACATTGTCTGCCCACCGCATCCTAGGTCTCCCCCTCTTTCTGAGGCCTTTAGGTATACTGTTCATAACCCTATTCGCCAATCTATAATTATCCATACGGCAACATGGCCAAACCAACGGAGTCTCTCTCTGCACAATATGCTGCTTAAAGGAGGCTGCAAACTCCTTTGCCTAATCTCATCATTAGTTACAAAGTTGAACCACCTAATGCCCAAGATACTGTGTAAGCATCTAGAATCAAAAGCATCTAGTTTCCTGTTATCTTGTTTACAAAGTGTCCAAGTTTCACTACCATAACTAACCCTAGAAAGAACCAAACTATTATATAGTCTAATTTTAGTCTTTAGGTGTATACATCTATTTCTCCACGGATTCCTAAAAGTTCCGGCAGCAATCTCTATTCGTCTGTTAATCTCATGCCACACATCACCATTATCTGTTACATAACTCCCAAGATAATTAAACTGTGACACCTGCTCAAGACTACAACCATTCAGATCAACTGAATCACAGCCTGCCTGACCAATTTTCGTCACAAATATACAAAGATCTACTTACCCAAAATGAATTTTGCATTATCTTTTAAAGATGAGTTGTCTACAGATGGACAGACAGACAGATGGAAAGACTGGCTGAAGAAAAAAATAAACCAAAAGCTTTTAATAGCAAACAATTAAGAATTCATGTCATATTCTTTTAAAATAGAAAGCATTCATATTAATGTTAAAAGAAATCAGCGCTATTGCTATTGAAGCGATGATAGGACAGTTAAAGATTCCTATAAACTATTAACAATAAAAAGAATAAGGGAAACATCAAAATTAAAAAAATAATAATAAAGACATTTATTTACGGTTACAGAAAAAGGAGATTAATACTAAAGCCTAAGTAAAATTTTATTAACCAAATATAAAAACTTTGCAAAGAAAAAAAAATACTTAAAACATTATTTGAATTACACTAATAGCTCAAAATATTTAAAAATCGGTAGAATAACACTTATAATATTAATTATGAAAACTAAATGCAAATTTCTATAGATTACTATATTCATCTTCAATCTTACGAGATATCATTTTAAAAGTTTTATCAAATGCATAGCTATCAGTTCACCGAGCAATAACCGCTCTAATATTTGGTCTTAGAATATAAATAAATAAATACCCCCCTCAAGCAGCTGCTTGCCACAGAGGTCTGACAGGAGCCTGCCAGTTTATATGCCATAGTAGAAGATCTGAGAGGATGGCAGGACCTCAGCAGAAAAACAACAAACACAACTATGCTTTACCCGGGGCTCGAACCCAGGTCCCTTACCTCACTAGCCAAGCATGCTAACCACTCAGCCATGGGAAGGCAATAAATAGCCCCTCAAGCAGCTGCTTTCCACAGAGGTCTGACAGGAGCCTGCCAGTTTATATGCCATAGTAGAGGGTCTGAGAGGATGGCAAGACCTCAACAGAAAAACTACACATACATCCATGCCTTACCCGGGGCTCGAACCCAGGTCCCTTAGATCAGTAGCCAAGCGTGCTAACCACTCGGCATACAAACGCCGAAATTATTGCTCGATGTAATTTACAAGTTCCAATTGCAATCTTCCGATAAGGTTGATGGAAAAAACATTTCGAATGTGGGAGAAATAAAAAAGGAATAGTCTTGTGGTATATAAGAAAAAAATTATATGTGTTATGTGTTACAATATTTTCTGTCTTAATTATGTATTGCTATTAAAAACATATTTAAAAATTTAATTTGTATCCAAAAAGTTTGAAAATTAATGTCCTTAAATTTTATCGACTTTCAATAAACTAACATTTTTAAAGCAAATATTTCAGATCGCCGCTGGGTAAGTACAGAAAAAAAAAGATCTTTTGGATTAAAAATGTGGGCAAGCTCTATCTCAAAAGAAAGCTTCTTAAAAAGTTTTACAATGCTAATTCTTTTATTTTAGAAAGATATAATTGAAACTTCATAAAAGTAGTCTACAAGTAATTCCATTATTCGATTATCTTTCATGCATTAATGTAAAGCGGACGAAAAACCTGCAAGTAATATTAAACAATGAAATATTTCACCAAATTAATTATGTGCATCGTTAAAAAAAGGCTTCAAAATGCAGTCATTTGTATTTATATATAAAGAAGACATTTCATGAAATTAATCTTGATCTTTTAATTAAAAACTTGCATTATGCATGAGTTAAGAGAAATATTTTAGATCAGTTTAACTGAGCTCTTTATTTCATCTCAGAGGCTTAAACTTATTTGGGGCGGGAGTGGCTCATTCGGTAGCGCGCCAGGCTCGTAATCTGTAGTTCCCAGGTTCGAGTCCCAACTGGGTCAGCATTGAGATTTATCTCCGTTGAGAAAATTCCCCACCCTGCCCACGGTCAGTAGGGGACACCGATGGGCTTGGAAAGGCCGCCGTCCGTCGGATGGGACGTTAAGCCGTTGCCCCGTGTGCGGGAGAGCCATACCCTGTGCACGTTAAAGAACACGCTGGATGGCCTTGACGGGAGGCTACCATCTGTCTCCCAACAGCTGTTCCAGTGGGTCCCCTCCCCCAACCTTCTCTGAGCCATCGGGGTCCATGTGACCTGGCCATTTAGCCCATGGTGTGCAAAAAAGTGCCGCTCAGAGGTAAAACAACCCAACACAACGCTTAAACTTACCAGTACTTTATAGAGAAATAATTAGAATCTAGATAGACTGCTATACCACTTGATTCTGACTAAAGGTAATGTTCAAAAGAATAATTATGCTTTCATTTTTCTATTGTATTATTTTTATTTCTCCGTATGTTTAGAGAACTGAAGTTATAAATTAAAACTGTAATTATATGAGAATTCAAAAATCACAGAGGAATTCCTCAGTGCTCAGTTTTGGATCCATTTTTCTGCTATAAAATTATTAATGATATAAGAAACAAAATTTTAATTTCCCAACTATCACACTGAGTGCATATTTTTAATGTCTTCAACACAAAGTTTGTAACCATGCAGCAGAAGAGGTTCAAAAATGAGACGCTTCATGCTAATTGGATAGAAGAAATATAAATAAGTCAAAATGCACTTCTAACTGGTAAAGTTAGAACTGGTAAAACGATTATTATTATTAACAATCTCCAGCGTTAAAAATTTTCTTCGCTGTCCCCAATAGTGCCCTCGGTAAGAAAGGGGGCATCGTTGGGTTTGGAAAGCCGGCGTCTATTGGATGGGTTGGGTTTTTTTACCTCTGAGCGGCCCTTTTTTTGCACACCATGGGCTAAATGGCCAGGTCACATGGACCCCGAAGGCTCAGATAAGATTGGGGGAGGGGACCCACTGGAACAGCTGTTGGGAGACAGATGGTAGCCTCCCATCAAGGCCATCCAGCGTGTTCTTTAACGTGCACAGGGTATGTTTCTCCCGCACACGGGACCACGGCTTAACGTCCCTCCGACGGACGGCGGCCTTTCCAAGCCCATCGGTGTCCCTTACTGACCGTGGGCAGGGCGGGGAATTTTGCGGAGATAAATCTCAACGCTGACCCAGCTGTCGAACTCGAACTCGAATCTGGGAACTACAGATTACGAGCCTGGCGCGCTACCGACTGAGCCACCCCCGCCCCCTGTTGCATGGGACATTAAGGCGTGGTTCTGTGTGTAGGAGAGCCATACCGTTTGAATATTAAATGGATAATGGTAATACGTTAATTTAGATTTAGATATAGTTGCGCTTTACCATTTCTTGTTGGGGTGGGGGTGGCTCAGTCGGTAGCGCGCCAGGCTCGTAATCTGTAGTTCCCAGGTTCGAGTCCCAGCTGGGTCAGCGTTGAGATTTATTTCCGCAAAATTCCCCGCCCTGCCTACGGTCAGCAGGGGACACCGATGGGCTTGGAAAGGCAGCCGTCCGTTGGATGGGACGTTAAGCCGTGGCCCCGTGTGCAGGAGAGCCATACCCTGTGCACGTTAAAGAACAAGCTGGATGGCCTTGACGGGAGGCTACCATCTGTCTCCCAACAGCTGTTCCAGTGGGTCCCCTCCCCCAACCTTCTCTGAGCCTTCGGGGTCCATGTGACCTGGCCATTTAGCCCATGGTGTGCAAAAAACTGCCGCTCAGAGGTAAAACAACCCAACCTTGTCCATTTAGCCCATTGTGTGTAAAAAAAGTGCTTCTCATAGGTAAAACCAACCAACCCTAATTTAATGCTTAAAATATTGTACTGTGAAACTAAGACAAAAATAAAGTATTACGTTATAAAATTTTGAAAATCATCAATATTCGATCACGTGATAGGTTACTCTAAAATGGTAGTTCAAATGAGAAAGTTTCCGAACATTTGCTCAGAATGAGAACAAGAAAAAGAAGCGAAACATGGAGAAATAATCTTTTCTACCCGATGCCTATGTTTTGGTGAGTCACCTTTAATTTATTTATACGGTATTTCCATAATTTATTCTAAATGTGGTCGTGGAAACTTTCACGATCTGCTGTGCAATACTCCAATTGCACTTTGGGCCCAGTTAATTTCTTCTAACAATCTCAATCCACGAACCAGATGCGTTCTAGTCGTTCCCGTTCCCATACTTTGCTCTCGACCAGGCAATGTTTATTGAAGGTCTGACTTGATTATTTAATTTAATCCCAACCTAATTTCATCACTGAAAATACACGCGACATTTTACCGTTGTAATTGGTTTACTCTGTGTTATAAATGTGCTCTGTTTATTGCAAAGAAAATAGTCAAAAAAAAAATGCCTGCTAAGATGGTTGTTTTTTTACCAGTAGAAATTTTATATCTTTATTCCCCAAAATATCGATTTCTCCGCCCTGCCCACGGTCAGTAGGGGACACCGATGGGCTTGAAAAGGCCGCCGTCCGTCGGATGGAACGTTAAGCCGTGGCCCCGTGTGCGGGAGAGCCATACCCTGTGCACGTTAAAGAACACGCTGGATGGCCTTGACGGGAGGCTACCATCTGTCTCCCAACAGCTGTTCCAGTGGGTCCCCTCCCCCAACCTTCTCTGAGCCTTCGGGGTCCTTGTGGCCTGGACATTTAGCCCATGGTGTGCAAAAAAGTGCCGCTCAGAGGTAAAACAACCCAACAACCCAAAATATCGGCCTTTTTTGGGGGAGTTCTTTAAATTCAAATCCATTCTAATAAAAATTTCGTTTTTCTTCTTCTTGAAGCCTAAAAGAAATAAAACGTCCGATGGAATTAAATAGCATTCTGCTAAGGAACGTGTCCAACTTCCATACAAAAAAAGAATGGATCGAATATTCAAAATGCGAAAGAAACTGATTTCGAAAAGAGGAAAGTTTCAGTGAGTTTTAAAACGGAAATATTAGAATGGAAACATATCACAGAATGAAAATAATGGGTGACATGTCATGCTAGAATTTTTTGGATGCTGGGCGGTACTTCTGTAGACGAAATATCGAATAAATCTCTAGTCGTCTTTACCAGACCAGAAACTGAGCTTGATTTCTCGATTTTTCGATTTAATTCTACAACAGATTTAGAAAACCATTAAAAGCTGGAAATCGTCTATTTTCAAAAATTAAAATAAAAATAAATAAATACCCCCTCAAGCAGCTGCTTGCCACAGTGGTCTGACAGGAGCCTGTCAGTTTATATGCCAGAGTAGGAGATCTGAGAGGATGGCAGGACCTCAGCAGAAAAACGACACACACATCCATGCCTAATCCGGGGCTCGAACCCAAAATAGATAAAACAAATCGTTTCGATAGTGGTTCCACGTTTTGAGTTTTTCTAAAAACCCGTTAAAATTTCAGATTCGTGTTTCAACTAACCTACTGAAAAGAGGGTTTTAATTTCAAATTCTGAAAAAGAAAGTTTTTAATCCCCGAACCATATTTATTCGCGCAACTTTCCATTGTTTTGTGATTCAACTATTCAGTCTTTTTTTCATTCCACCCATTAAAGCTTTCCACACAATTTTCGCAAACAATTCTGCTTTGAGTTGGGTTGTTTTACCTGTGAGCGTCACTTTTTAGCACACAATATGCTAAATAACCAGGTCACATGGACCCAGAAGGCTCAAAGAAAATTGGGGAAGGGACCCACTGGAACAGCTGTTAAGAGATAGATGGTAGCCTCCCGTCAAAGCCATCCAGGATGTTCTTTAACGTGCACAGGATATGGCTCTCCCGCACACGGGGCCACGGCTTAACGTTCCTATCTGAGGGACGGCGGCCTTTCCAAGCCCATCGGTGTCCCTTACTGACCGTAAGCTGGGAGGGGAATTTTGCGGAGATAAATCTCAACGCTGGTCCAGGTGGGACTCGAACCTGGAATATGCAGATTATGAGCCTGGAGCTCTACCGACTGAGCCACCCCTGCCCCCAACATTCCTGCTGCTGCAGCTGCTGCAGCCACAAGTTTTATTCACCCCAATGAGAATAGATGTGAGAAATAGATGTGAGAAATGAGTACATATAGATCAGGAGACGTGGGTTCGAGTCCCATTCAGGGCGAAGCTTAATTTTTTTTTCATTTGACCATTTATGAGTCCTACGTTTACAGGAGTGTTACTCTACCGTTGAATATCACATTTTTTAGGCAATAATGTTTTCAAAATCAGGAGCCAAGTTTTCATTTGCTACCCGCAAGAAATTTCGAAGATGTTGGTCGGTTAGCCGAGATTTAAACTGGTTTGTTAGGAAACTGACATTTAATGAATGATTTTCTTAAACACGATGACTCGGGTTGCGTTGTTTTACCTCTGAGCGGCATTTTTGGCACACCATGGGCTAAATGGCCAGGTCACATGGACCCCGAAGGCTCAGAGAAGGTTGGGGTAGGGCACCCACTGGAACAGCTGTTGAGAGACAGATGGTAGCCTCCCGTCAAGGCCATCCAGCGTGTTCTTTAACGTGCACAGGGTATGGCTCTCCCACACACGGGGCCACGGCTTAACGTCCCATCCGACGGACGGCGGCCTTTCCAAGCCCATCGGTGTCCAATACTGACCGTGGGCAGGGCGGAGAATTTTTCGGAGATAAATCTCAGCGCTGACCCAGCTGGGACTCGAACCTGGGAACTACAGATTACGAGCCTGGCGCGCTACCGACTGAGCCACCCCCGCCCCACACGATGACTCGACTCGTGAAAATAAAGACTCTTGCAACATTGCAAAATTAAAAGAGTATTCACTTGTAAACATTATTTAGGTCAGGATTAAATCATCTGCTGTCCGGAAAAAATTAGTTTGCCGGTCAGCAAATCGGTGATCCCTGTTTTAGGTGAACAATTATCTAAATATTAAAATCCTTTCTCTTCGGACGTGTTTAAATAAAATTTTTTACATGGGATTTGGAAATATTAATTTCGATTTTTGCCATTTCATTACATTGATGGCTATATAACTGTTCAGGTCTTTTCCATGGTACAGTCGCTCAAAAAAGTATCCGAACACTATGGTTGATTACAGAATTCAGAAAAAAAAACTAGCACCGATTTTTTAGAAATTAGTGATCTGGCAACCTTCATGTCACGTGATTACAGAATTCAAGAAAAATATCTGGAGCGTGTACAGCAACTGTACACCCTCCAGTTACCGTTCACAGCAAACTGGAGCGTGTGCAGTTACTGCACACGCTCCAGTTTGCTGTGAACGGTAACTGCACACGCTCAATATTTCTGTGAGTGGGCCCACACGATCCAATGTGCTCTGAACATTAACCGCAACCGCTCCAGTTTGCTGTGAACGGTAACTGCACACGCTCCATATTCATTGTATTATATATTCATACGCATTATATATATTAAAAAATACCCGAACACTACGGTTGATTACAGAATTCAGAAAATGTACCTGGCAACGATTTTTGTTTAGAAATTAGTGTTCTGGCAAACTTCGTGTCACGTGACAGGAAGGTTGCCAGACAACTAATTTCTAAAAAAAATCGTTGCCAGGTATTTTTTCTGAATTCTGTTATCAACCATAGTGTTCGGATATTTTTTTGAGCGACTGTACACCATGTTTATTGAAGTCCATTGCAATTATATCTGATGTGACTATATCAAACTGTATAGTATGTAGATAATAAATTATCTCGCATATATATATAAATAATTATAAAAATATAAATAATTGGCATCTGTCACAAATGAATCTATTTTTTCCTTTTTGGGAATAGTGAGAAATTCTTACATGTGATTTAAGGTGTTAATACAGGATGGCAAGCTCATTCTAGACATGGCATTTGATGACAGAATAGTTATTTGTGGAAAAAGGTCACAAATTTGAGGTGGGTTGGGTTGTTTTACCTCTGAGCGGCGCTTTTTTGTACACAAATAGGGTCCATGTGACCTGGCTAAATGGCCAGGTCACATGGGCCCCGAAGGCTCAGAGAAGGTTGGGGGAGGGGACCCACTGGAACAGCTGTTGGGAGACAGATGGTAGCCTCCCGTCAAGGCCATCCAGCGTGTTCTTTAACGTGCACAGGGCATGGCTCTCCCGCACACGGGGCCACGGCTTAACGTCCCATCCGACGCACGGCGGTCTTTCCAAGCCCATCGGTGTCCCCTACTGACCGTGGGCAGGGCGGGAAATTTTGCGGAGATAAATCTCAACGCTGACCCAGCTGGGACTCGAACCTGGGAACTACAGATTACGAGCCTGGCGCGCTACCGACTGAGCCACCCCCGCCCCAATTTGAGGTGCATCCGCGCCTTAAGGAAGAGGAAGGAGAAAAAGAATTATATTTAACAAAATATACAGATAGAAGTAAGCAATTGCGTATTTTGAATAATTCTGTTTGTTTTTAAGCGAAGTAGATCTACAATACCTTAAAAGTTATTCTTTTTAATATTCAGTTTTATTTAATTATAATTATTTTATTAAAAGATATAAACTCTATATTAACGAAATAAAAATTCCGTCAATAGCAAAGGGTGGGGGGGGGGAGAGGAGGATGTAAAAGTTTGGAAACCTCCGATTTAAGTGATATTTGGTGTCTTTACGTAATCATTGCTCTTTTTGGTTCTAGGTTAGAACAGCGGCAGGTGGCATGAATGGTGCGCTGAATAATTTGAAAGAATAAGCTCTCATAAGTTAAAAAGAATCTTAATATATTTCTATTCTATGTGTAGGCATCCAGATATATAAATAATCTCTGAATAAATTAAATTAAAATTGAATCAGAATGTGATTTTTCCTCTTTAACAATGTCTTTTGTAGATGACCCCTCACACAAAAACTCCCCCTAGTTACAAATGCACCCCTTAACCTTACGCCCCTAAGAACACAAACAAGCGAGAGTGCCTTTCGTAGCTGGTATGGAAGTCTTCCCCCCCTCCCCCGCTGCTCTTCGGCTTCGTGACCTATCTCACTAACTTCACTGATCTCTTTGTCTTTACCGTCTCCCTGCCGCCTCTTCCTGATCCTCTTCAAGGGATCGATAGAGACAGGCACCACCGCCGCCACCACACATGCTACATTACTCTCTGACACACACAGATCTTGCACGCGCTTGTCGCGGGGCGAGCGGTGGCTGACTGCTTGAATGCGAGCCATGTTTGCATAGCGGGCCGTGCAACACATCGGGTTTGCTGTGTGTACACTCTCCATCCGCTTTCTCTGCACTGCTGAGATTCAACTAGGACGGAGCCATGAAGAGAAAGTAACTGCTTTTACGGGGAAATGACAGCGATGCTCTCGGACAAAGTCGCCTTCAATCGAAGCCAGTTCTCTGGCGTTAAACGACGAGATAAAACAGTTTTCGTCTCAAAGAAAAAGAAGAAGTCTCTGAGCTAATAGATTCTCGCGTCGATATGCGGGAGCAGTTTAGTAGAGAGCAGAGGAGAAAGCCATGTGCTTGCTCAATGCTCCTTGTCTTTCCTTTGTCAGCAGAGACTTCTGTTTCACTACGCCATCTTATATAAGCTATAATAAGTGTAGATGGACTTTGAAATTTCTGTGCTATTTTTCTCTGAGCGACTCTTTTGTGCACACAATGGTCTAAATGGCCACGTCGCACGAACGTCGAGCGCTCAGAAGGGGTAGGGATTTGGGTTGGGTTGTTTTACCTCTGAGCGGCACTTTTTTGCACACCATGGGCTAAATGGCCAGGTCACATGGACCCCGAAGGCTCAGAGAAGGTGGGGGTTGGGTTGTTTTACCTCTGAGCGGCACTTTTTTGCACACCATGGGCTAAATGGCCAGGTCACATGGACCCCGAAGGCTCAGAGAAGGTTGGGGGAGGGGACCCACTGGAACAGCTGTTGGGAGACAGATGGTAGCCTCTCGTCAAGACCATCCAGCGTGTTCTTTAACGTGCACAGGGTATGGCTCTCCCACACACGGGGCCACGGCTTAACGTCCCATCCGACGGACGGCGGCCTTTCCAAGCCCATCGGTGTCTCCTACTGACCGTGGGCAGGGCGGAAGTGGTAGGGAAAGAGGAGGAGTTGTACAGTTATAATAGTTTGGTTCTTTCTAGGGTTAGTTATGGTAGTTAAACTTGGACACTTTGTAAACAAGATAACAGGAAACTAGATGCTTACGCAGTATCTTGGGCATTAGGTGGTTCAACTTTATAACTAGTGATGAGGTTAGGCAAAGGAGTCTGCAACCTCCTTTAAGCAGCATATTGTGCAGAGAGAGACTCCGTTGGTTTGGCCATGTTGCCCGTATGAATAATTATAGATTGGCGAATAAGGTTATGAACAGTGTGCCTAAAAGCCTCAGAAAGAAGGGGAGACCTAGGATGCGGTGGGCGGACAATGTCAAACAGGACCTTGTTAGAATTGGTGTGCAGTGGCCGGATGCAGCAGATGTTGCTCAGGACAGACATGCCTGGAGAACTAAATTGCACGGTCTAGTTGGATCTACGTAGCCCATGGCTGCTTGAGGATGATGATGATGATGATGTACAATTATTAGGAAATAGGTCAGAGTCTCCCGTAAAAGGTCATCCATATAGTGTAGAACTAAATTTCATTTCAGGATACTTGTCATACTTTAACATTTGAAATGTGCAAAATAAATCTCCATGCGTTACGTTGAAAGGAAGAGGTTCTTGTGTTATAGTACAGAGACTGTTCCTTAGAAGCCTTCGTTGTTAAGTCAGGGCAAGACTGTAGTTCAGAACCTTTTAAATAATCTCTTTGTTATAAAAATGACAGATCTATTTTAATATACAAATGAAATCTGTGTAAGTCTTAATTTTCAGCACTATTCATTCAATACATAAAGAGTTATTATTGCTGAAACAATGAACACTCCATGGAGCATAGACAAATAATCATATAAGTAAGTCGAAGAAGTTTTAAAATAAATGATCGATTTCGCAATGACCAAACATTGGTTATTTTGAGATTATTTCTAATATTCTTAGCAGGAAGTCGTTGAAATAGTTAGCAAATGATATCCATTCAGATTATTGCAATATGATTTTCAAAGTAAATCCCACTCATAACTCATTATTTTACCTTAATGTGACATTTAGTTTACTGAAAAAACCGGGGCGGGGGTGGCTCAGTCGGTAGCGCGCCAGGCTCGTAATCTGTAGTTCCCAGGTTCGAGTCCCAGCTGGGTCAGCGTTGAGATTTATCTCCGCAAAATTCCCCGCCCTGCCCACGGTCAGTAGGGGACACCGATGGGCTTGGAAAGGCCGCCGTCCGTCGGATGGGACGTTAAGCCGTGGCCCCGTGTGCGGGAGAGCCATACTCTGTGCACGTTAAAGAACACGCTGGATGGCCTTGACGGGAGGCTACCATCTGTCTCCCAACAGCTGTTCCAGTGGTTCACCTCCCTCAACCCTCTCTGAGCCTTCGGGGTCCATGTGACCTGGCCATTTAGCCCATGATGTGCAAAAAAGTGCCTCTCAGAGGTAAAACAACCCAACCCAACTGAAAAAAACCACCAGCAGAGAATACCTAATTGACGTTTGTAATTGAACACTCATAATCAATAGTAGTCGCTGTGCTTACAATTTTTGAAGTTAAGGTTAAATAAGAGGAAAGCTAAATGAATTTTCTACGTTTCGCTATGATAGAATAATTTTATTCATGTTAATACTTCTGGCACAATTTTAATTAAGATTTCCTTTATCATTATTTTGGGAAATTAAAACGGCACTTCCATACAAAGAAAACTTCGTCCAATCCCTCCATTTTCAAAAATGCAACGGACATTCGCAATTATTACGTCAAATTCCAAGAAAATCCGATTTTTTTCCGTTTCAGTTATTACGTTTGCAATATTTTTTTCAAAACTTTTCCATTGAATAGCATTAGTACTAGAAGTTCATATGATAATTATTTAACAAATATCAAAGACATTCCATTATTTTCAAATAAGTTCAGAACCTTTACAAGAGCAATTGCTGTTTTAACTTTCAAGACTATCGGATAATTTTTTCGCGAGTTATTAATCTTATCCACTTCTTTTGCCGTTTCGTAAACCTGGAGAACGGGGTCCTTTCCATGTCCATCGGTGTCCCCTTTTTCACCTAGGACTTAACTGGGAATTTATTCCGTTTGACAGGCCTTTAAAACGTAGTCACATTTGCAGAAATACATAACATATGAACTTAAGAGGACAAACCGAATGGTTTATAACTTTACGTCGTAACACTTATGTCCAGTGAATCTGTTTCTTTCGACTCTTATGATTATGTGTGTCTTATAACGCTACAAAGACATTTAACACATTATTGAACAAATGAAGTCAAATAATTCGATCAACCATCGTGATACATCCTCAGAGCCTGTTGTTTTACCTCTGAGCGGCACTTTTTTGCACACCATGGGCTAAATGGCCAGGTCACATGGACCCCGAAGGCTCAGAGAAGGTTGGGGGAGGGGACCCACTGGAACAGCTGTTGGGAGACAGATGGTAGCCTCCCGTCAAGGCCATCCAGCGTGTTCTTTAACGTGCACAGGGTATGGCTCTCCCGCACACGGGGCCACATCTTAACGTCCCATACGACGGACGGCGGCCTTTCCAAGCCCATCGGTGTCCCCTACTGACCATGGGAAGGGCGGAGAATTTTGCGGAGATAAATCTCAACGCTGACCCTGCTGGGACTCGAACCTGGAACTGCAGATTACGAGCCTGGCGCGCTACCGACTGAGCCACCCTTGACGACTGAGCCACCTTTGACGTCTCACCCCAGAATTCCTAGTGTACATCTACTTCTATGCATTACTTCCAATAATCGGGATAGTAGTGGCAATAAAAATGCAAAGCAGCTGCTGCATGTACACATCTACTATGAAAACTCTTACATAAATTGTGATCGTTAAGGTAAGAATCTTAAATTAAGAACTTTTTTACGAATTGTTTATCAGGAATAAATCGCACAGCTCTCAAGTTCATATACTCTACAAATGCGAATTTATGTAGATTAAAGTGATACATAAATTATGGGTGAAGAGTTTACAATAAATGCTTTTTTACTTGCAGAAGCAAAACAGTTCCCGGAGATTACATTATTCAGACTGAAAAACCGTTCCAAAAATATACGCATTGTAAGAAAATAACAACTGATCACAGTGAACCACTCGAATTATTATTGACTGACAAATTAGCATTTCAATAAAAAAATATAGAAGAGCTTTTACATCTACATTTGAGATGAAAATCATAGTCAACTAATAAAAGCAACAGCGCAATAAGAAGAAGAAGGAAGGAGAACAGACAACTTGTTCTTTGCTCTGTCTTCGGGGATTAGAGCAACGAAGGAACAAGTCCCGTATTCGTAGCGCTGATTTGGTATTCAGATGGCAACTCCTCCCTTCTGTGAAGCGAAGAGGTGCACTTCAGTGAGCATCAGCAGCAGCAGCTGTCATTGGCTCCTTCGTCGATTCTGCTCAAGAGGAGACCAAAGTGGTAAACAGAAGCAGATGTTCCTCGCTTCAAAATCGGATCCACCGGAAATTGCTTCCTTTGTGCGTTATGACGTGCAGGAAGTGACGTGGGCGTTGTGGTTATGTTTTGGTTACGACACCGTCCAGGGAAAGAGTTTTTGAAAATTCAAACCGTTTAATTAGTACATTGCTTATTTCACTTGTACGTTTAAGATTTAAATAGATTAGCGCAAGGTTATTTCGCGGATTTGAAAGGGTTGGGTTGTTTTACCTCTGAGCGGCACTTTTTTACACACCATGGGCTAAATGGCCAGGTCACATGGACCCCGAAGGCTCAGGAAGGTTGGGGGAGGGGACCCACAGGAACAGCTGTTGGGAGACAGACGGTAGCCTCCCGTCAAGACCATCCAGCGTGTTCTTTAACGTGCACAGGGTATGGCTCTCCCACACACGGGCCACGGCTTAACGTCCCATCCGACGGACGGCGGCCTTTCCAAGCCCATCGGTGTCCCCTACTGACCGTGGGTAGGGCAGGGATATTTGTGGAGATAAATCTCAACGCTGACCCAGCTGGGACTCGAACCTGGGAACTACAGATTACGAGCCTGGCGCGCTACCGACTGAGCCACCCCCGCCCCGATTTGAAAGGGACAATGTGTTTGAAAGAGATATGTGTAGTCTCATAGTCTCCCCAGTTGCTATGCCATTGATCGCACGAGCTCATCGTAACTTCCTTTTATCCCAAATTTTAAAACATAACGAGTGTTGTGAGTACATACGGTATTTCTATGTTAGGAAACATGCCAAAATTTTAACCTCGATAAGAAAAATGCAACAAAACAACACAATGTGCTTTTTACAAATTCCCTGCGCACAATTAAGACTGTAAGTCTATCTCTTTGACGTCTCACTTCAAAGAGAATTCATCCTCTCTTCATCATCCTAAAACAACCTCTGCTCCAGAGAAAGAAAAAAAAAAATCCTCAAGTGAATCTGCGATAATAATTACACAAATCCCATCATTCCCCGGGGCAAGTGTAGACGTGGGGTGGGGGGGCTTTGGCGCCTGCCATTTATTGATGAAAATTAGATTAACTAATTGCTCAGCTCCAGCGATGCAACGGGGCGGAAGGCTGCGGGCCGACCATGACCTCTGACAGATGACCCAACAGTCCCCAGATCAAAGTTCCCCTCATCCCCTGCGGCTGATAATCTTTTTCCTCACCCTCTGCTCTTGCCGTTCCTTAGCAACACGTGGCTTTGTGTGCAGAGATCGCCGCCAAATTAATTTACCGTATGCACTCTGGCGCCTGGCTCGTGCTTACGCGTGCCTGTGAGTATTTGTGTGTGCGAGGATAGATATCCATGGAGAGGTGGTTTCCTAATTATCGCGGGATTTCTCCCCCATTTCTCCCTCCCTTGTATGGCTTCTCGGTTGCATCCTCTATGACAACCTCACTGAACAGTTGAACGGAGGATTATTGCTTCTCTTACTGAGTTAGGGTTGGGTTGTTTTACCTCTGAGCTGCACTTTTTTGCACACCGTGGGCTAAATGGCCAGGTCACATGGATCCCGAAGGCTCAGAAAAGGTTGGGGGAGGGGACCCACTGGAGCAGCTGTTGGGAGACAGATGGCAGCCTCCCGTCAAGGCCATCCAGCGTGTTCTTTAACGTGCACAGGGTATGGCTCTCCCGCACACGGGGCCACGGCTTAACGTCCCATGCGACGGACGGCGGCATTTCCAACCCCATCGGTGTCCCCTACTGACCGTGGGCAGGGCGGGGAATTTTGCTTTTAAGTGTTATGAACAAAGTCATGTTAATACGTATCTTATCTTTTAGGTGATGCGATCAGCTCTGATCACAGAGCTCTGACAGGAGCATGTCAATATAAAGCCCATGAAGAAGATCTACGAGGGAGAGAATATTTCAGACAGAAAGACTATAGAATATCCATGTCTGCTCTGAGATTTGGAGCCAAGTTCCATTCTGCGAAGGTAGACAGAATGATTATTGCAATATTTATGGTGAATAATTGTATTTTATTTCTGATATAACAAATTTGTTTCAACTTCAGTAATTGAAAGAAGATAAAAAAAATGTATAAAAATCTCGTTTTTACTTCGTTCATATCAGTATGTACAGATTTTTTCGATTTTTTTTTATTCAAATATTTCGGTTTGATATATTTTTTGTTCTATTTACATATTTATTTAGTTACGAGTTTGTTTTGCTTCCAAAGATAAAAGCAAATAGAGGTGAAATATTATGATTGAATCTTCTGAAAAGTCCCAACAGATTGTTGGGTTGTGTTATTTTGGGTTGTTTTCCCTCTGAGCGGCACTTTTTTGTACACCATGGGCTAAATGGCCAGGTCACATGGACCTCGAAGGCTCAGAGAAGGTTGGGGGAGGGGACCCACTGGAACAGCTGTTGGGAGACAGATGGTAGCCTCCCGTCAAGGCCATCCAGCGTGTTCTTTAACGTGCACAGGGTATGGCTCTCCCGCACACGGCTTAACGTCCCATCCGACGGACGGCGGCCTTTCCAAGCCCATCGGTGTCCCCTACTGACCGTGGGCAGGGCGGGGAATTTTGCGGAGATAAATCTCAACGCTGACCCAGCTGGGCTCGAAGCTGGGAACTACAGATTACAAGCCTAGCGCGCTACCGACTGAACCACCCCCGCCCCACACAGATTGTTGATTCCATCTTAATAATCAAAGTCTTCCATTTCGTTTGCAATGTTTGACAGAGGAATCGAATAAAAGAAATGTAATTTATTCAGACTCGATGTGAGCAGAGGAGAAAAAAAATGTTCCTGCTAAATCTTCATCTTTGAACAATTTATTCTTTACTCTTACCTTGCCACATTTGAATCAGGACAAGAATTATCACTCCTCGATTTGCCCCTGCGCATACTACAACAAAGAGTCATCATCCTGCATTGCTCTGGCCTTTGCGGAGGGTACTGCAAACACCAAAAAAGGTAAGTGTGAAATTCTTCCTGCAGCAAACAAGCAGAAGTGAATTTTAGAAGGTTTCAGCCTGAAAAATGAAAAATATATCTTCTGTTGGAGAGATAAAGAGAGTCGAGGGCAACACTCAATTTATTTCTCCTTCCCCTTTCCTCCTCCCCCTTCTGTTTCCATTGTGGAAAAGTCCACTAGCTGAGGTGCCCGGATGTGTGATGGGCAGCGTCGGGTCGTTACATCCTGTGCTGTCAGAAGAGATGGAACCCAAAGAGATGGATCACTCCTTCAGTTTTACGTCGAGTTAGGTGGGAGTGAGGGAGATATAGGGAGAGGAGGTAAGGGTAGGAGTGTCTGGACTGCGTCACATCTCGCGGCTTTTCGATGATGGATGACGTAGACAGAGCGGCATTTCATCCTTTAGATCTCATGTTTAATGACAGCTGTGTTGTTTTCGATTGGAAGACATCTTGAGCTGAGGAATCTACCTAACTTTTTTTTTTGAACGCAGTCTTTCTAGTCCTGGCTTTTTGTTGGAGCTTTGAGGTGAGAAGAGAAAGAAGATTGCAGCTCTTAAAGAGTTGGAAGCCAGCTTTCGTCGTTGTCGTTATAAAAAGAAAAAGCTTCAGAGACATGCAAAGACCTCGACAACAAGATAACAAAAACACTGATGATTTGATAAAGAATCCTTTTTTTGCCGAAACATTTTCAGTTGTTCCTATGTTAGCCTTTAAGTTTTTAAATATTCACTTGAAGCTTGTCTTCGATAAAAATATTTCTTTGGGAACGAATTGTTATAAAATAATTTCAATTGCAAATGAGATGGATGAGATAGATTTTACAATTATTCAAATAAAGCAGAAAAGCGATACACGAATAAACAGATTTTTGTGAGTAGGATCCTCTTTACTTTTTTATAATATATACCCCCCTCAAGCAGCTGCTTGCCACAGAGGTGTGACAGGATCCTTCCAGGGCTCGAACCCAGGTCCCTTAGATCAGTAGCCAAGCGTGCTAACCACTCGGCCATGGGAAGACAATAAATACCCCCTCAAGCAGGTGCTTGCCACAGAGGTGTGACAGGAGCCTGTCAGTTTATATGCAATAGTAGAAGGTCTGAGAGGATGGCAGGTCCTCAGCAGAAAAACAACACACACAACCATGCCTTACCCGGGGCTCGAACCCAGGTCCCTTAGATCAGTAGCCAAGCGTGCTAACCACTCGGCCATGGGAAGACAATAAATACCCCCTCAAGCAGCTGCTTGCCACAGAGGTGTGACAGGAGCCTGTCAGTTTATATGCCATAGTAGAAGGTCTGAGAGGATGGCAGGCCCTCAGCAGAAAAACGACACAAACAGCCATGCCTTACCTGGGGCTCGAACCCAGGTCCCTTAGATCAGTAGCCAAGCGCGCTAACCACTAGGCCATGGGACTTTTTCACCTCGTGGAAAAGAGATAATAATGGCAAAAAAATTCAGTTGAAAGAGTCAATAATACGTGTATTTTTTTTTGCTTTTAATAATTACAAAATATTTCTTTTACCACAAAAAAACAGTTGTGTCCAAACACCTCAACTCACCCTGACCTAATAAGTGATAAAAATGTGATCTACGTGATCCCTCAATAGAGTAAAGAAACATTTAGGCATTATTACTTACATTTAACGCCGAACTATCCTAACTTTATCTCAAACAACATCAAAGCTGCAACAAATTATCATATCTTTTATCTTTGCTAAAAATCTAAAAGTGTTCATTTTGGGATTTGATGATAAAGTCTTCTTGCATTTATATTTCTTATATAACTAATTAAATGTTTTCAGTTCGTGTTCTTAATAAACAATTGTCATTGACGGCACACACCGGATTATTCTGTTGTTGGGTTGTTTTACCTCTGAGCGGCACTTTTTTCCACACCATGGACTAATTGGCCAGGTAACAAGGACCTCGAAGACTTAGAGAAGGTTAGGGGAGGGGACCCACTGGAAGAGATGTTAGGAGACAAATGGTAGCCTCCCGTCAAGGCCATCCAGCGTGTTCTTTAACGTTCAGAGAATATGTCTCTCCCGCACACAGGGACCACGGTTAACGTCCCATCCGACGGACGGCGGCCTTTCCAAGCCCATCGGTGTCCCCTACTGACCGTGGGCAGGGCGGGGAATTTTGCGGAGATAAATCTCAACGCTGACCCAGCTGGGACTCGAACCTGAAAACTGCAGATTACGAGGCTGGCGCGCTACCGACTGAGCCACCAATGCCCCAGATTATTCTGCATGTTTTCGCTTTGTATTGTGTAATATTCACTGTGAAAATTAAATTACTGCTACTAAAAAAATTTGAAATGTAATATAGCTTTTTAATGACCCTCCCCCCCAAATCTATCTCTTAAAAAATCACCCATCTCTTAAAGCAAACGCTTAAAAAGAACACTTAGCAAGGGAAAAAAAAGAAAGTTAAGTTTTCCCGCACTCTAAGAAGAAGATACAAGTCCATAATTGTGGCTGTTTACCTCTGGGCCATCGCACCTTACCATCTAAATGCTGAATTCCTAGCATAAATGGGGCGGGGGTGGCTCACTCGGTAGCGCGCCAGGCTCGTAATCTGTAGTTCCCAGGTTCGAGTCCCAGCTGGGTCAGCGTTGAGATTTATCTCCGCAAAATTCCCCGCCCTGCCCACGGTCAGTAGGGGGACACCGATGGGCTTGAAAATGCCGCCGTCCGTCGGATGGGGACGTTAAGTCATGGCCCCGTGTGCGGGAGAGCCATACACTGTGCACGTTAAAGAACACGCTGGATGGCCTTGACGGGAGGCTACCATCTGTCTCCCAATAGCTGTCCCAGTGGGTCCCCTCCCCCAACCTTCTCTGAGCCTTCGGGGTCCATGTGACCTGGCCATTTAGCCCATGGTGTGCAAAAAAGTGCCGCTCAGAGGTAAAACAATCCAATCCGGTCCTTGCTCCTATTTAGACAAACAACTATTATCCTTTAAATTATTATTTTAAATACCAGACGACCATTAATTATCGAATTCAATGAAGAAACGAAGATTACTCTTCATTTTTTATTATCTTGAGCATTCCATAACTTCCGAAGTTTTTTACTTCGGGGGTGGGTGGGATTCAAAAAAATATCTCGTGGTGAATTTGAGCCTAAAAAAATTTCGAGCTGAGATAGGTTGAACAATTGGCTGCTGCAGCCGAGTCATTAGATTTTTCCACTCTTCAAGTAGAAAGTCGCGTTGTCGTCGTCTGCACCATCCATCATCTCTTTCCTTGGAGCAAGAGGCTGCAGATACGAACGCCGCAGAGACGTAAGAGGCAATCCATCTCAGAGTCTGCTCTGCTCTTCACACAGATGCCAGGATGTATCATTCGAAGGTAAACATCAAAATTCCTCCCCAAGATGTCGGCTGCCTAATTTCTTTTTTTCGCCTCTAATGTGACAGACATGCAAAGGAGTGATAACCGCTCATTCCCTTCAAAGTCATTTGCATCTCGCGAACATTCATCACTGGGCGATGACGTCGAGGGATGCTCAGTCTCCAGAGGAAAAAAAATCAAAGCCTTTTGTCTGTGGAATGGCTGTTTGGATGACAGTTATTCCAATATTTCACCTCCATCGTCATCTTCAGTGTCTGGAATCTGTCTCGGTGTTAAATCGTCTCTTTTTGCAGGTGTTAAGAAGGTTTCAGGAAAATGTAGCGGAATATCAGGAGCACTGCGGAGTGTCAGTCATTAGAACAGATACCGCGACAATGCTCCGTTTATATTGTTTGTGTAAAATTTCAGGTTATAGTTCTCAGAATGCTTCTTCATTTGGTAAAACTGTACTGAAAAGTTCTTGTTTTTTTACGTTATTACATCCTACAATAAAAACTCCTTCCTGTTTTCGATTTCAAGCAGAATACTTATTATTCAACTCTCTAGAATATTTTGTTGTTGTTGTGGTCAGCGCGTTTTTTTTTTATTAAAGGGAGCTATTATTTGCACTTTGTCGTCCGTCTGTAAGCTAATGAAAATAATTTTTTGATTGGTTAAGTATTAATGAAATAATATATTACATGTAAAACATATTCATGCTTTCATCATCCATGTACAGTCGCTCAAAAAAGTATCCGAACACTACGGTTGATTACAGAATTCAGGAAAAAAATCTGGCAACGATTTTTTTAGAAATTAGTGATCTGGCAACCTTTGTGTCACGTGACACTAAGGTTCGGATACTTTTTTGAGCGACTGTAGGTGGTCATATTATTTTAATACTAGATCGTGTGGGCTCACTCACGGAAATATTGAGCGTGTGCAGTTACCGTTCACAGCAAACTGGAGAGTGTGCAGTAACTGCACACGCTCCAGTTTGCTGTGAGATTACTGCACACGCTCCAGTTTGCTGTGAACGGTAACTGGAGCGTGTACAGTTGCTGTACACGCTCCAGATATTTTTCCTGAATTCTGTAATCACGTGACACGAAGGTTGCCAGATCACTGATTTCTAAACAAATCGCTGCCAGATATTTTTTCTGAATTCTGTGATCAACCATAGTGTTCGGATACTTTTTTGAGCGACTGTAGGTGGTCATATTATTTTGATACTAGATCGTGTAGGCTCACTCACGGAAATATTGAGCGTGTGCAGTTACCGTTCACATCAAACTGGAGCGTGTGCAGTAACTGCACACGCTCCAGTTTGCTGTGAACGGTAACTGGAGCGTGTACAGTTGCTATACACGGTCCAGATATTTTTCCTGAATTCTGTAATCACGTGACACGAAGGTTGCCAGATCACTAATTTCTAAAAAAATCGTTGCCAGATTTTTTTCTGAATTCTGTAATCAACCGTAGTGTTCGGATACTTTTTTGAGCGATTGTATGCATGAATGTATGAAAGCACGAATGAATAGCATGAAATTATGGCGATCAAGTTTCAAACGGCTTTTTGAAATCTACAAAGCTAGTAACCACAGGTTTCTGCAACTCAAGAATCTGCCTGTGAACAAATTTGATCAATAGACTCCCTACTACTTCTGAATCCACACTGCTCATTTCGCAATTGTCCATCAACTTGATTATTAATTCTATTAAGAACAATAATGCAAAGAATGTTACTGGGAAAAGCAAGATGACCCTATAGTTATCACAAGAATTGCAATCACCCTTTTTAGAAACGCGGATAATAATAGCTCTTGCCTTTATCATAAAAGATATCTGTAAATAATCGATAAGTGATAGCTAGATATTCACTGGAAGGAGAGCTATACACCAATCCCTTGTGATGATGAACAGAACCGGCCAGACCTGCACCTAAAGTCCGACCCCATCCTCCAGTGGTGCAGGGCTTTAGTTACTTTCAAACTAGATATTCTCTTTTAGAAGGGAACGGAATCTTTCCTTCTGAAGGTAGAAGGAAGAGGAGAGCTGCCAGATCAATGTCGCCTACTGATATGGTCATTTATGGCCACATTTTCTTTTTTCCCCCCTACCCTGCTAAGGAGTTGGGTTGGATTGTTTTACCTCTGAGCGGCACTTATTTGCACACCATGGGCTAAATGGCCAGGTCACAAAGACCTCGAAGGTTCAGAGAAGGTTGGGTGAGGGGACTCACTGGAACAGCTGTTGGGAGACAGATGGTAGCCTTCCGTCAAGGCCATCCAGTGTGTTCTTTAACGTGCAAAGGGTATGGCTCTCCCGCACACGGGGCCACGGCTTAACGTCCCATCCGACGGACGGCGGCCTTTCCAAGCCCATCGGTGTCCAGTACTGACCGTGGGCAGGGCGGGGAATTTTGAGGAGATAAATCTCAACGCTGACCCAGCTGGGACTCGAACCTGGGAACTACAGATTACGAGCCTGGCGCGCTACCGACTGAGCCACCCCCGCCCCGTGTTTTAAAAGAATAATTTCGAGATCAGCAGAGGCAACTTTTCTTCCATTTTTCTCTCGCAGCTTAACTTGCAACTGCATTTTTTGCATAAGTTAATGAATCAATGGCAAATGGTCTTTATTCACAGAGTAACTTTTTTGCTCCTGTATTGATTGGCTGATGCTGGATGTTGGAATAGCGCGGCTGTTATTAAATAAGATTTAAGGCATTGCAGTGAAGTCATTTGTTTGCTACGAAAATAAATTAAAAAAATTGCATGCTTGAGATTGGTTGAATGTCATTTGCCACGGCACTTCCTTTCTTTAGGGATAATTTCTTTACGCTTTTCCAATTTCTTTTACAATTTTCTTTTTTTTTTTATAATTTCTTCAAGCTTTACTTTCCCAGCTTGATAATTAAATAAAGAATTGCTGGTAATATTTCGAAGTGATAAGCTAGGAAACAATCCTTTTCTTAAATAAAATCATTCAAAATGTGGGGCGGGGGTGGCTCAGTCGGTAGCGCGCCAGGCTCGTAATCTGTAGTTCCCAGGTTCGAGTCCCAGCTGGGTCAGCGTTGAGATTTATCTCCGCAAAAATCCCCGCCCTGCCCACGGTCAGTAGGGGACACCGATGGGCTTGGAAAGGCCGCCGTCCGTCGGATGGGACGTTAAGCCGTGGCCCCGTGTGCGTGAGAGCCATACCCTGTGCACGTTAAAGAATACGCTGGATGGCCTTGACGGGAGGCTACCATCTGTCTCCCAACAGCTGTTCCAGTGGGTCCCCTCCCCCAACCTTCTCTGAGCCTTCGGGGTCCATGTGACCTGGCCATTTAGCCCACGGTGTGCAAAAAAGTGCCGCTCAGAGGTAAAACAACCCAACCCATTCAAAATGTCCTATGACAAAGTTTCCCGAACGTTTTATGTGTCCTTTTCTTCTTTAATCCACTTTTTCCAGTGTCATACCCTAATCCAATAGTTTTCGAACTTTTTGTCCGAAAGTTGCCAGAAATTCTGCTTCTCATTCCAATCTGATGGATTCGGACAATTCAAAATCTCAAGCAGGAATCGTCCTTTCATGAATCATAATCTCTGTAAAAGACTCAAGAAGCTGATCCTTAAAAAGAATATGAAACTTGATTAAGATTCATAACCGTTGGGTTGGGTTGTTTTACCTCTGAGCGGCACTTTTTTTGCACACCATGGGCTAAATGGCCAGGTCACGTGGACCCCGAAGGCTCAGAGAAGGTTGGGGGAGGGGACCCACTGTAACAGCTGTTGGGAGACAGATGGTAGCCTCCCGTCAAGGCCATCCAGGGTGTTCTTTAACGTGCACAGGGTATGGCTCTCCCGCACACGGTTTAACGTCCAATCCGACGGACGGCGGCCTTTCCAAGCCCATCGGTGTCCCCTACTGACCGTGGGTAGGGCGGGGAATTTTGCGGAAATAAATCTCAACGCTGACCAAGCTGGGACTCAAACCTGGGAACTACAGATTACGAGCCTGGCGCGCTACCGACTGAGCCACCCCCGCCCCTATTCATAACCGTATGCAGAACGAAACAACGGAGCAAAGGGATTTGAAAAAAGAAACCGGAGTTCCTGCATGCACTGGGAAATTATTCGTATTGTCTGTAAGCATCTCGAATGTTATTTCTTTCAAATTTTCTATTGCATGATGATGCTGCTATCTCCAGAGGAACTGTATCGGACTCTTGCTTTTCTCAACAAGGATCGATAGAAGCAGAGCTACGATCACAGTCGACATGAGCAGCGTGGCCGATTTCCCATAATGCCGTGGGAAAGGAGTTCCTGCTGTGCGATGGGATGAGGCATTGACGGATGAAGGCAAACGCCATTCTCATAAATCACCAGATGGCAGTGGCAAAACTTCGGAAGGGTTTCGAGGGACCAGACAAGAGGGGCAGTGGAGGGGGAGGGCCCCTCACGCTGCGCCACTTGGGGGTGGTTTTTCTTAAAAATTAAAAAAAAAAACTTTTATATTGTTAGAAATTTTGACACTGCCCGTTGTGGAAAAATACTTTAGTTGGGATACGACGATAAGCATAGATATGTTACTTATCGAAGCAAGGCATGAGGCGTTTTATTTTTTTGGTTATAAGGAAAGGAGTTGTCTCAGGGTTGGGTTGTTTTGCCTCTGAGCGACACTTTTTTGCACACCATGGGCTAAATGGCCAGGTCACATGGACCCCGAAGGCTCAGAGAAGGTTGGGGGAGGGGACCCACTGGAACAGCTGTTGGGAGACAGATGGTAGCCTCCCGTCAAGGCCATCCAGCGTGTTCTTTAACGTGCACAAGGTATGGCTCTCCCGCACACGGGGCCACGGCTTAACGTCCCATCCGACGGACGGCGGCCTTTTCAAGCCCATCGGTGTCCCCTACTGACCGTGGGCAGGGCGGGGAATTTTGCGGAGATAAATCTCAACGCTGACCCAGCTGGGACTCGAACCTGGGAACTGCAGATTACGAGCCTGGCGCGCTACCGACTGAGCCACCCCCGCCCCAATGCAGTATTATTATTAGTTGTTATAACTACTAACATAAATTCACAATTGGTACGCAACAAAACTAAAAACGCATTATTTTAGATCTCTCATATCTCTCGGTCCTAAAGCTGTTAGCTTAGTTAGCTTATGATGGGTAAGTCCGGAGATGGCAAGCTTCGATGAGGAACAATCTTATGCCCAGAGGAATCCGCCTAAGACTGGTAAATTGGATAATTCTTAATCTTCTGTTTTTAACAAGGGAGGCTTTGTAACAGGTTGTTGTTAAATGCAAATGAAACAAAGCCTGCACCTGAAAGGAAGTTGTAAACTCAAAATATAAAAAAATTGCTACGTCACGATAAATCCAATCTCGAGGGGTATTTTTTTTTACCTTAAATAACTTTTTATCTTGCAGGGGTTTCTAAAATAAACTTTTTTTTTGTGGAAAAAAATAATTGATATATTAAAGATCTGAATCAAATCTATTTCAATTCTGAATTTCAAAAACATTTAGTCAGTATTTAAAGATTTATGGAAGCAGAAATATTTAACAGCAGCAAAGTCTGTTCTAAGGAACCCAAAACGGACGAAATTCGACAGACTTATTTGCACGGACTTCTAAAATGGGCATTTATTTTGTTACTTTATTTGAAATGATGCTCATTACTTAAGTTTTAATTAATTTCCACGTAAATTTTTATGACTGTCGGGGCGGGGGTTACTCAGTCGGTAGCGCGCCAGGCTCGTAATCTGTAGTTCCCAGGTTCGAGTCCCAGCTGGGTCAGCGTTGAGATTTATCTCCGCAAAATTCCCCGCCCTGCCCACGGTCAGTAGGGGACACCGATGGGCTTGGAAAGGCCGCCGTCCGTCGGATGGGACGTTAAGCCGTGGCCCCGTGTGCGGGAGAGCCATACTCTGTGCACGTTAAAGAACACGGTAGATGGCCTTGACGGGAGGCTACCATCTGTCTCCCAACAGCTGTTCCAGTGGGTCCCCTCCCCCAACCTTCTCTGAGCTTTCGGGGTCCTTGTGACCTGGCCATTTAGCCCATGGTGTGCAAAAAAGTGCCGCTCAGAGGTAAAACAACCCAACTCTTATGACTGTCATTGCTTTTGTTAAATATTTAAATATTTTGCATTAAATACTTAACGAAAATTGTTGAAAATTAGAATTTAGACAGATTACACTGAGATCTTTAAATTATCCTTGCCACTTTCTCCCATAAAAATCTTATTTCAGAAATTATGGCGCATTGAATTTGCCTTATATGGTAATTGGGCAAAGTGCTTGGAAATGAACTGATTCAGTGAGCAGTCCGTCAGGACGTACAGTCGCTCAAAATAATATTCGAATACTATAAGTGATTACAGAATTCAGAAAAAATATCTGGCAGCGATTTTTTTAGAAGTTAGTGATCTGGCAACCTTCGTGTCACGTGACGCGAAGGTTCCCAGATCACTAACTTCTAAAAAAAAATCGTTGCCAGATATTTTTTCTGAATTCTGTAATCAACCATAGTGTTCGAATACTTTTTTGAGCGACTGTAGGTGGTCATATTATTTTGATACTAGATCGTGTGGGGTCACTCACGGAAATATTGAGCATGTACAGTTACCGTTCACAGCAAACTGGAGCGTGTGCAGTAACTGCACACGCTCCAGTTTGCTGTGAACGGTAACTGGAGCGTGTACAGTTGCTGTACACGCTCCAGATATTTTTCTTGAATTCTGTAATCACGTGACACGAAGGTTGCCAGACCACTAATTTCTAAAAAAAAAATCGTTGCCAGATATTTTTTTCTGAATTCTGTAATCAACCATAGTGTTCGGATACTTTTTTGAGCGACTGCAGTTCCCAGAGTCGAGTCACAATACCGACGGGGCCAAGATTTAACTTCGCCAAAATTCACCTTGCCGTCGGTGAGAAAGGTAACACCAATAGGCTTGGAAAGGTCGCCGTCCGTCAATGGGACGTTAAGCTATGGTTCCATGTGCACATCAGAGATCACGCTGGATGGTCTTGACGGGAGGTTTCTATCTGGCTGTTAAGAACTGCCCAGTGGGCCTTTTTCCTCCAACCTTCTCTGAGCCCTTAGGGTCCTTGTGACCTGGTCATTTTGCCCGCTCATTGTGTGCAAAAAAAAAAATGTTGCTCAGAGCAAAAACAACTCCAAATTTTTATCCAGGCTGCGTATTTCTTCTACGGCGATTTACAGCAACAGACTCTTGTGGCGACGGAAGAGAATGCTTTTCAAACAAAAACAAATTTCGATTCGAATGCCGCCCAAACGATACTGGAGCCATAAGTTCACAATTCTTACTTCAGGGGAGTATTAAGATCTCTTAATACTCCCCTGAAGAAATTTCAAATTTAACTTTCCTCTCTGATAGGGGGCGGGGGTGTCTCAGTCGGTAGCGCGCCAGGCTCGTAATCTGTAGTTCCCAGGTTCGAGTCCCAGCTGGGTCAGCGTTGAGATTTATCTCCGCAAAATTCCCCGCCCTGCCCACGGTCAGTAGGGGACACCGATGGGCCTGGAAAGACCGCCGTCCGTCGGATGGGACGTTAAGCCGTGGCCCCGTGTGCGGGAGAGACATACCCTGTGCACGTTAAAGAACACGCTGGATGGCCTTGACGGGAGGCTACCATCTGTCTCCCAACAGCTGTTCCAGTGAGTCCCCTCACCCAACCTTCTCTGAACCTTCGGGGTCTTTGTGACCTGGCCATTTAGCCCATGGTGTGCAAAAAAGTGCCGCTCAGAGGTAAAACAACCCAACCCAACCCTCGCTGATAGATCGAAAAAAAAAAACTGAAAAGGCGTCAGAAATTAAAAGATACCTACAGGAAACATTGAGGTTTAAACTACAACATAAGGTCGCGTGTATTTTTTATACTGAAATGTTTATGATTGGATTGTTTTACCTCTGAGCGGCACTTTTTTGCACACCATGGGCTAAATGCCAGGTCACGTGGACCCCGAAGGCTCAGAGAAGGTTAGGGGAGGGGGCCCACTGGAACAGCTGTTGGGAGACAGATGATAGCCTCCCGTCAAGGCCATCCAGCGTGTTCTTTAACGTGCACAGGGTATGGCTCTCCCGCACACGGGGCCACGGCTTAACGTCTCATCCGACGGACGGCGGCCTTTTCAAGCCCATCGGTGTCCCCTACTGACCGTGGGCAGGGCGGAGAAATTTTGCTGAGATAAATCTCAACGCTGACCCAGCTGGGACTCGAACCTGGGAACTACAGATTACGAGCCTGGCGCGCTACCGACTGAGTCACCCCCGCCCCTGAAAAGTTTATGAAATATACGTTAAAAACCACATTAAAACTCTGTAATATTAGAACAGATAAATTTGTACGACTGCTTTTGTTTTTTTTTTGTATTAAAACTTCCTGAATTTCTTTCTTTTTTCATCAACTCATCTCTGACTCCAGAGTTGCGATTTAACGTAGCATTACCGAAGGAGGAGGACAAAACGTGCCATTACCAGACAAACTCCGAGGGATGTGCTTACCCTTTTATTTTGCTTTCTGTCACGTGCTCACGGCTCTCGAATGCTCTTTCGAATCCTTGCAAATTAAAGTGCGTTTTTATGTTCAAATGATTTATTCAGAGAAAGTTAGAAGAGCAAGTTTTTTTTTTTGTTTACTGCTATTTGGCAAAGAATTTTGGTGTTTAGTTTGTTGGAGAAACTCGCACGGGCATTATCTGAAACGAATTCTCAGTTCTGTTTATTTATTTATTTACTTATTTATTTGTTTGCTTTATTTTTTATTGCGGGATTAGACTAGCTTATCATGTGAGCTCTTCGAATGGAGTTTAAAAAACAAAATAGCGAAATAAAAAAAAAATTGCAAGAAATTGTAAGTTACCCAAAAGAGAAACTTTTATTTCAGAAAGAGAAACGCCAATTTATTCTCTTTGCATCACCCTGAAGCCTTTTTTACAACATCTATTCCCTTAAGTGCATTGTGCCGAAATCGCTTCCATAACCTAACTCAAGATTAAACAGAGAAAAAAAATCATATATTCATAAAAAAAAGCTCCTTCACCTGTGAAAACTTCGAAATTACTAAGTAACATCTGTTTCTTATAACTTCAAAAATGATGTCTTTGCCTCATTCGTGAATTAGTTTTGTTATTTAACTTTAAAAAAGAAGTTTTTATTGCTTTTTTTGAAGGGTTTTTTTTCTCTCTCTCGTTTCCTTCGCCCTAGTGAAAAAAAAATGTTTTTCTTAGAATCAATATTTGCTCAGACAGACTCTTCCTCGGCAATATTTAGCAGGCGAGATGCCAAGATTCAGTCTTTTTCACCAACCGGAAATGGAAGATGCTGCTGAAAAGCGGAGATTGAAACGAAAAATAATATATTTCTTTTCCTTCCGGTGCATTTCTGAAGATTCTTGCTTTGTTACAGAAGAATCCCTTGAAAATAGTAATTCAATCTTTTCATTAGTATCCACAATGAAATCTCCGAAATATTTTATAATCAGCAATAATAACAATTCGGCTCTATGTAAACGAAATAGTTTTCAGACTACCCGCGAAAATGGGGCGGGGGTGGCTCAGTCGGTAGCGCGCCAGGCTCGTAATATGTAGTTCCCAGGTTCGAGTCCCAGCTGGGTCAGCGTTGAGATTTATCTCCGCAAAATTCCCCGCCCTGCCCACGGTCAGTAGGGGACACCGATGGGCTTGGAAAGGCCGTCGTCCGTCGGATGGGACGTTAAGCCATGGCCCCGTGTGCGGGAGAGCCATACCCTGTGCACGTTAAAGAACACGCTGGATGGCCTTGACGGGAGGCTACCATCTGTTTCCCAACAGCTGTTCCAGTGGGTCCCCTCCCCCAACCTTCTCTGAGCCTTCGGGGTCCATGTGACCTGGCCATTTAGCCCATTGTGTTCAAAAAAGTGCAGCTGAGGGATAGAACAACTCAACTCGAAAGGTCGAGATGGAAATAAAGATCTTCGCTTCCTTTGGTCAGATGAAAAGGAATGAAAATGATCGCATTTTGAAGAGATGAGAAGTGAAGAAGGAAAACATTTGCACGAAGTTGTAAACATTCCTCCCGAAAACGACAAGTGTTGGGTTGGGTTGTTTTACCTCTGAGCGGCACTTTTTTGCACACCATGGGCTAAATGGCCAGGTCACATGGACCCCGAAGGCTCAGAGAAGGTTGGAGGAGGGGACTCACTGGAACAGCTGTTGGGAGACAGATGGTAGCCTCCCGTCAAGGCCATCCAGCGTGTTCTTTAACGTGCACAGGGTATGGCTCTCCCGCACACGGGACAACGGCGTAACGTCCCATCCGACGGACGGCGGCCTTTCCAAGCTCATCGGTGTCCCCTACTGACCGTGGGCAGGGCGGGGAATTTTGAGGAGATAAATCTCAACGCTGACCCAGCTGGGACTCGAACCTGGGAACTACAGATTACGAGCCTGGCGCGCTACCGACTGAGCCACCCCCGCTCCAACGACAAGTGAAATATTCTAAAAGACACTCCGGATAATATTTTATATAACGGCAACATTATTTGATATGGATCACATCTAAGTTATTTCTGAAGTATACTACTAAAACTTTAGAGCCATTGCGAACTATCTTAAACTCACTTTCCGAACTGATGTGATAAATCTTTTTCTTTCTCTGATGGAAGATCTTCATTGCTTTGGATAGCATCATCATCATCATCACTGGCACGAGCTTCGGGATACCTCTTGACCTCTTTCGTAGTGTGATGCCGAGGAAATCTTTCTACTTCCTTCTCTCTTTCGCTCTCTCCATCTCCCTTCTCCCCCTCCCTGTTCCTTCCTCGTGATTCAGCCCCCTTATATCCCAGAGTGCCCAGCTCTTGTTGACTCCCAAGGCTTCTCTTGCATCACGTGTTTCACTTTCTGCCCCTCCATCTTTTACCTTTTAGAAACTGCCTCGGGTGATGTAGAAGCCGCAGAACCTAGTTCTCTCTCTCTGTTCCTCCTCCTCTTCAAATCCGCATCTTCCCATCTTTCCACACTTCGAAATTTGCATTTGAATTCAACGGAACAAAGAGCTCGAGAGTAAACTTAAGACACAGATAATTGGGAGAATAAATTATTATTTATATTTATTTTACGACTACAGTTACAAATATTTCTACCAGAAGCATACATTTCCAAGTTTATTATATGGGTTAGTCAACAGGAAAATGATTCTTCGAAAGCTCATCTTTCAGCAACTGTTGCATGAGATTCCCATCGAAAATAACATAAATTCAGAAATTTAATTTGGTAGGCAATCCTTGAAACAAATATATTCTAAAATACTTCAAACACACAGGTTCTGAAGAAATCTGAGAGTAATGAACAGAAACGTGCAAATTTGGAGTTAATTTAGTTTCTAGGAAACCCATATTACTGCATTGTTCGACAAAACTAAGGCATCGATTCCGAAACATTTGGGGGCGGGGGTGGCTCAGTCGGTAGCGCGCCAGGCTCGTAATCTGTAGTTCCCAGGTTCGAGTCCCAGCTGGGTCAGCGTTGAGATTTATCTCCGCAAAATTCCCCGCCCTCCCCACGGTCAGTAGGGGACACCGATGGGCTTGGAAAGGCCGCCGTCCGTCGGATGGAACGTTAAGCCGTTGCCCCGTGTGCGGGAGAGCCATACCCTGTGCACGTTAAAGAACACGCTGGATGGCCTTGATGGGAGGCTACCATCTGTCTCCCAACAGCTGTTCCAGTGGGTCCCCTCCCCCAACCTTCTCTGAGACTTCGGGGTCCATGTGACCTGGCCATTTAACCCATGGTGAGCAAAAAAGTGCCGCTCAGAGGTAAAACAACCCAACCCGAAACATTTGATCCATTTCAATTCAATTAATCATTTCAATCCATGGAAGACAGAAGTGTAAAAATTTAGGGTAATAGTTGGGTTGGGTTGTTTTACCTCTGAGCGGCACTTTTTTGCACACCATGGACTAAATGGCCAGGTCACAAAGACCCCGAAGGTTCAGAGAAGGTTGGGTGAGGGGACTCACTGGAACAGCTGTTGGGAGACAGATCGTAGCCTTCCGTCAAGGCCATCCAGTGTGTTCTTGAACGTGCAAAGGGTATGGCTCTCCCGCACACGGTGCCACGGCCTAACGTCCCATCCGACGGACGGCGGCCTTTCCAAGCCCATCGGTGTCCCCTACTGACCGTGGGCAGGGCGGGGAATTTTGAGGAGATAAATCTCAACGCTGACCCAGCTGGGACTCGAACCTGGGAACTACAGATTACGAGCCTGGTGCGCTACCGACTGAGCCACCCCCGCCCCTAGAGTAATAGTAGTTTTTCCAAATTGTGATAGCGTTAACAATTAGTAAAGACAATGACGTCTAAGGACTAATTAAAAGGGTTTTATTAAATTCCGAAACACATCTACAACAAAAGGCCCCAGAAACATGACATGGCAAAACTAGACTAAGCTAAATAAGAGGCTTAGTTCCTTCTAAAATCATTTCATGCCCCATTAGAGTCGACTGATGCTGTCAACGAGATCATCCAAAAGATACATTGAGAGTAGTGACCATTGATACAAAAAGTTACCCTCATAGAGGGCTCTTGTTGGGTTGGATTGGGTTGTTTTACCTCTGAGCAGCACTTTTTTGCACACCATGGGCTAAATGGCCAGGTCACATGGACTCCGAAGGCTAAGAGAAGGTTGGGAGAGGAGACCCACTGTTGGGAGACAGTTGGTAGTCTCCCGTCAAGGCCATCCAGTGTGTTCTTTAACGTGTACAGGGTATGTCTCTCCCGCACACAGAGCCACGGCTTAACGTCCCATCCGACGGATGGCGTCTTTCCAAGCCCATCGGTGTCCTCTGGATTGATGGTAACTTAGCAACAAGAACAAGGGCAGAATATTAAAAGAGTTATCGACGACGCGCTGCTTAAGTTAAAGCAGCAATGAAAACACCGTTTTGGAAGCAATGGGAAAACTGAGGATAATGATAGAGAGCTTCATCCTCTTCGAGACACGAGAGCCATTCTTTGCCTTGTGAGCGCGTGCCTCACAACCTGCAATTGTCTCTAGTAATCCTCCTCGAGTAAGCAAATGAATAACGTCGCCGGGGCAACCAAACGAGCGGAAGGATTCTCCTGTTAACTACTAATTAATCAATTTGTAGGATGGCTGCATATGTTTGCATTAACTCGAACAAACTAAACAGGGAATGTGTGTAATCCTCCGTGACGACTAATGGCATATAGGCAGCGAAATAGGAAGAAGGATTCTTGAGGACGCTTGGGAGCGGGAAAAGAGGAGAAGTTCTCGCGACTTCTGGCGCTAATAGGATTAAGGAGATTACGTCATAAGTTGCAGGAGGATGAATTCGTTAATTAATAATGGCAACGAAACAGATTTACGTGGGATGTTCTAAACAATTTCATGCAGCAGACAATATGCAGAGAATTTAAAGGAAATTCAAAAGAAATATTTACAGCCTAAGATCGATGTTCGTTGGATTGAGAAGAAAAGAAGGAATTACGCAAGCGCAAATTTCGATTCAGTTTTGATTTCTGATTTCACTTGTTGTGTCGGATGTAAAGTCGATGGCTTTGGGAAATAATCCTGTTTCAATGATGGAAAGTTCCGTTTGATTTCCTGACTAAGTGCAACTACTTTCCGATTAGCAACACGAATCATTGTTCTGTTAATTATTTATTTATTAATCAATGCTTAAATTTATCTATGCTTTCAACTCAAGCGTTTCTCGATTCAACATACGAAAGTAAATGCTTGTTATGATTAATGAGATATTTGCTCTGTAGTACAGTCGCTCAAAAAAGTATCCGAACAGTATGGTTGATCACAGAATTCAGAAAAAAATATCTGGCAACAATTTTTTTAGAAATTAGTGATCTGGCAACCTTCGTGTCACCGAAGTTGCCAGATCACTAATTTCTAAAAAAATTGTTGCCACATATTTTTTTCTGAATTCTGTGATCAACCATAGTGTTCGGATACTTTTTTGAGCGACTGTACACAATCCCATGTTTATTTCTTTCTGTGCCTAGTCATTAGCATAAACTAAAAGAGGCTATTTCTGCACAAGTGATGTGGAGCGAATGAATATTCAGCTTTTCATTCTTTTCATCTTATATCAATTGAGTAATAATCTTTACCTCGTCTTTAAAAGCACTCACATCTGCTCATCATCTTCCAGTATCAGTAAGAAAGATGAGGGAATTTTTTCCAATGAACTGAAAGAGAGAAAACAATAAGGTAGGGTTGTTGTTTTACCTCTGAGCGGAACTTTTTTGCACACCATGGGCTAAATGGCCAGGTCACATGGACCCCGAAGGCTCAGAGAAGGTTGGGGAAGGGGACCCACTGGAACAGCTGTTGGGAGACAGATGGTAGCCTCCCGTCAAGGCCATCCAGCGTGTTCTTTAACGTGCACAGGGTATGGCTCTCCCGCACACGGGGCCACGGCTTAACGTCCCATCCGACGGACGGCAGCCTTTCCCAGCCCATCGGTGTCCCCTACTGACCATGGGCAGTGCGGGGAATTTTGCGGAGATAAATCTCAACGCTGATCCAGCTGGGACTCGAACCTGGGAACTACAGATTACGAGCCTGGCGCGCTACCGACTGAGCCACTCCCGCCCCGAAAACAATAAGAACTCTCAAGCTGTAAGAATCCTGTTAATAGTCCTGACATAAAATCAAGACTTCAGCGGAAGGAAAGAATAAGGGTGAATTTTGTTTTTCACCTGAAAATCATATATCAGCGATTAGGCCTATTCGATCATCTGCCTCGGGATCAGTTTTGAAGAAAAAATTATATCTTGCTGCATTTAGCGTCTGATTCAGTATATATTATATATCTTGCGACTCGGTGAGTCCAATATTTCGTTGGCTGATGAAAGAGAAGGATGAAATTTTTGAAAGAAGGACGATGTTCCGTTTTGTTGTTAATATTGATCAGTCAGGCCAAGAAGCTGTGCAAGAAGCGAGGGGGGAAAGGTGGTCAGAAAAGTGATTTTGTGTGTGTTGGATCTTCACATGTAGTGAATTTGTTTAGTCTTGAGAAGGACTTTTTTGTGAGCTGTGTTAAAGGAATGTTGTCGTGAAAGGGTTTAGTCTTATAGGTTTACTCCTAAGATGGACTTTTTAGCTACTAGCCCTGATAAGGAATATAAGGATGAAGAGAGCCTTTCTCCCTTCCTGTCGTTATAAGAGTATGTTAAGATTATTGGTGTTGTGGTTTTTTGTCTATTTTTTGTACTTAATGAACTAAATGTCCAAATCACAAGGATCCTAAGGGCTCAGAAAAGGACGATGTTAGGAAACAGATGGGAGCCTCACGTCAAGGGCATCCAGAAAGATTTTTAACTTTCACAGAGTATTTTTACTTTCACAGAGAATTCGGAAGTGCAGAACAGGAGTTGGTGGAAAATATTCTCAACGATGGCCCAGTTGGGACTGGAAATTGGGAAGCGCAGAACAGGAGTTGGTGGAAAATATTCTCAACGATGGCCCAGTTGGGACTGGAAATTGGGAAGCGCAGAACAGGAGTTGGTGGAAAACATTCTCAACGATGGCCCAGTTGGGACTGGAAATTGGGAAGCGCAGAACAAGAGTTGGTGGAAAATATTCTCAACGATGGCCCAGTTGGGACTGGAAATTGGGAAGCGCAGAACAAGAGTTGGTGGAAAATATTCTCAACGATGGCCCAGTTGGGACTGAAAATTGGAAAGCGCAGAACAGGAGTTGGTGGAAAATATTCTCAACGATGGCTCAGTTGGGACTGGAAATTGGGAAGCGCAGAACAGGAGTTGGTGGAAAACATTCTCAACGATGGCCCAGTTGGGACTGGAAATTGGGAAGCGCAGAACAGGAGTTGGTGGAAAACATTCTCAATGATGGCCCAGTTGGGACTGGAAATTGGGAAGCGCAGAACAGGAGTTGGTGGAAAACATTCTCAATGATGGCCCAGTTGGGACTGGAAATTGGGAAGCGCAGAACAGGAGTTGGTGGAAAATATTCTCAACAATGGCCCAGTTGGGACTGGAAATTGGGAAGCGCAGGAGTTGGTGGAAAACATTCTCAATGATGGCCCAGTTGGGACTGGAAATTGGGAAGCACAGAACAGGAGTTGGTGGAAAATATTCTCAACAATGGCCCAGTTGGGACTGGAAATTGGGAAGCGCAGAAGTTGGTGGAAAATATTCTTAACGATGGCCCAGTTGGGACTGGAAATTGGGAAGCGCAGAACAGGAGTTGGTGGAAAATATTCTCAACGATGGCCCAGTTGGGACTGGAAATTGGGAAGCGCAGAACAGGAGTTGGTGGAAACTATTCTCAACGATGGCTCAGTTGGGACTGGAAATTGGGAAGCGCAGAACAGGAGTTGTTGGAAAACATTCTCGACGATGGCCCAGTTGGGACTGGAAATTGGGAAGCGCAGAACAGGAGTTTGTGGAAAATATTCTCAACGATGTTCCATTTGGGACTGGAAATTCGGAAGCGCAGAACAGGAGTTGGTGGAAAATATTCTCAACTATGGCCCAGTTGGGACTGGAAATTGGGAAGCGCAGAACAGGAGTTGGTGGAAAACATTCTCAACGATGGCAATATTGGGACTGGAAATTGGGAATATCAGATTACGAATCTGTTGCCCTACCGACTGAGCCTACCCCCCCCCCCCCCCGCCCCATTAATAACAGGAACGCAGCTAAGAAGAAATTTTTAAATATATATATGTATGTTTCATACATCTTGAAATAATAGATTTTTAAAAGATCACTAGAACTCAGAGTAAAAAAATATATGGCACTGCTTTGCGGGAATTTTCGTGAAAATATATCTATATATCAGAGTGTTCTCGTCCGTATTTGATCGAAGCTATCACTCTTCAGTCCTCTTTTTTTACTGATTCCGGTGTTTCATAAGATCTTGAAATCTTTATCTGAACGTTACTCTTTTGGTGGAGTAATTGCCAAATCGTATTGTCCAAAGAATTTCGCGAGGGTTGATTTGGGAATTCGTCGAGAAGTAATTTTCACACTTGAGAGAGAAATTAAACAAGATCAACCCAATAGATAGAAAGAATCTTCAACGAGAAATAATTATTTCATAGGATTTGCAGTCGTTCTCTGCACAACTTTGCTTCGCATCTATTAATAGCATCAATCCATCGCCACGTGTTCTTCATCAGTTGTTTTTTTTTGAGTAAATTTTAAACCTGTTGTTGTTGTTGTTTTAGCTCTGAGCGGCACTTTTTTGTACACCATGGGCAAAATGGCCAGGTCACATGGACCCCGAAGGCTCAGAGAAGGTTGGGGGAGGGGACCCACTGGAACAGCTGTTGGGAGACAGATGGTAGCCTCCCGTCTAGGCCATCCAGCGTGTTCTTTAACGTGCACAGGGCATGTCTCTCCCACACACGGGACCACGGCTTAACGTCCCATCCGACGTACGGCGGCCTTTCCAGGCCCATCGGTGTCCCCTACTGACCGTGGGCAGGGCGGGGAATTTTGCGGAGATAAATCTCAACGCTGACCCAGCTGGGACTCGAACCTGGGAACTACTGTACACATAAGAGAGTGTGACTTCATACGAAAGCATGACTTATCGCCCATTCGATTCAAACATGTCTCATTTCTCTCTCTCTCAGGGAAAGTTTCGGGCAAAAGGAAAAAATCTCAAAGCTTGGGTAATTGCGACCCGAAACAAGAAACTGCAGGTTTCTGTGCTGTCGAGGGACAAACATTAAACATTCATTTCCCAATATTTGCGGGTCGGCTGCAAAATATGAGCTGTTGTTAAACTTCCGTGATAGGAGAATTTTTCTTCCAAACTCTCTCTCAGTCTTCCAACCTCTATGAAGTCATACATAAAGTTTTTTTTTTTTTCAGTTTGAAGTGAGTTTCTGCAAAGCATTAATTTAGTCAACTTTTTCTACACTTTGTTTGCTCTGAACTTGCCGCGTGCGAGTTTGGAAGGGAAAAAAAAACAGGTGGCAAAAGTAGAAATCTTTGTAGCTTTTTAAGAGTAATGGAGAATTGGAGATGATGATAAATTCGTAGGATATTCAGAGGAAAGAAATAGAAAAAAAAAAACAGAAGATAAAGTAAGCACAGAAATGAAGGAAATAGATTTCGATATTTCGTATCTTCTCATCTTCGGGTTCAAGTATATGCGCGAGCGTATTCCTCTCTTTGCCAGAAGCAGGCCAGAGTGTTGTCATCGAAGTGCTCTCTCTGCAAAGCGAAAGGTGAGACTACAGCTGTGTCGTGTTCGCGCGTGCAAAACTCCGAAATTACGAGGCCATCGGAGAGCCCGAGGATATTTTTAGCGATCGTATTAGTTCGTCAAATTTCGGATGGCTTCTTCCTGTTCGTTTCTCCGTTGCAGGAAACTTCGTGTGTCGGTGAAGTTAATCGATAAAAGGTGGCGAAAAACTTTTTCGGATTAAGTGAGCATTTCGTCGGCTTGAGAGATTTCGTCTCTCTCGGTGGCATACTTGGCGACGACATTTGCAAAAGTAGATAGGAAGATGTCGGATTTCTTTTTTTTTTCTTCTTCTCTTTTGCGTTTTTCGAAAATATTTAGTAGCAAATTGAGATCTGTGAAGAGTTTCCGAGCTTTTAACGACTTCTGAGGAATTGTCAAAAGGTGATCCGATGATGGATTCGGTTGTTTTACCTCTGAGCGGCACTTTTTTGCACACCATGGGCTAAATGGCCAGGTCACATGGACCCCGAAGGCTCAGAGATGGTTGGGGGAGGGGACCCACTGGAACAGCTGTTGGGAGACAGATGGTAGTCTCCCGTCAAGGCCATCCAGCGTGTTCTTTAACGTGCACAAGGTATGGCTCTCCCGCACACGGGGCCACGGCTTAACGTTCCATCCGACGGACGGTGGTCTTTCCAAGCCCATCGGTGTCCCCTACTGACCGTGGGCAGGGCGGGAGATTTGCGGTGATAAATCTCAACGCTGACCCAGCTGAGACTCGAACCTGGGAACTACAGTTTACGAGCCTGGCGCGATACCGACTGAGCCACCCCCGCCCCAAGACCATTGGTGTTACCTTTTCTCACCGAAGGCTAGGTGGGGTAAACGGCGAAGAAATTCATTAATACGCTGGGGAAACCTCCGATTCAAAACACTGATACTTTGTGGCATACTTGGTAGCAATTTTTCGAATAAATAAGTAGATTTTTTAAATTTTTTTTAAAACTTTTCCTTCTTATTCATGAACTAGCCAAAGTATCAGTCCTTTACTGGTGTTTCGGAATGCACCGAAATGCATTTCGTTTAAAATTGTATTTACAATATGTTTGTCCCAGACTCCATTACTCTTCATGTGATCTGCATCCTCCTCTTTCATTAATTAGCCGAGAAGAGAGAAAAATTGCTTCAATCGAGGCTAGGTTATTCTAGGATTTAAACGAGTTTTGAACCACACACTGCAGTGCTTCTTGCACGAGTTGGGCGGGGGTGGCTCAGTCGGTAGCGCTCCAGGCTCGTAATCTGTAGTTCCCAGGTTCGAGTCCCAGCTGGGTCAGCGTTGAGATTTATCTCCGCAAATCTCGCGCCCTGCCCACGGTCAGTAGGGGACACCGATGGGCTTGGAAAGGCCATCGGTGTCCCCTACTGTCCGTCGGATGGGACGTTAAGCCGTGGTCCCGTGTGTGGGAGAGTCATATCCTGTGCACGTTAAAGAACACGCTGGATGGCCTTGACGGGAGACTACCATCTGTCTCCCAACAGCTGTTCCAGTGGCTCCCCTCCCCCAACCTTCTCTGAGCCTTCGGGGTCCAAGTGACCTGGCCATTTAGCCCATGGTGTGCAAAAAAGTGCCGCTCAGAGGTAAAACAACCCAACGTTAAAGAACACGCTGGATGGCCTTTACGGGAGGCTACCATCTGTCTCCCAACAGCTGTTCCAGTGGGTCCCCTCCCCCAACATTCTCTGAGCCTTCGGGGTCCATGTGACCTGGCCATTTAGCCCATGGTGTGCAAAAAAGTGCCGCTCAGAAGTAAAACACCCCAACCTTGAACGAGTTAAGTAGGATCAAAGTTATTATTTCTTAATAAAAACTCGAAAAAAAATCTAACAACCACGTGACCCATCCCCTCCCCTTTAAGTCCCCAAATTTGGAGGGGGAGCATAATCTCCGACTTCGATGCCCATAAAGTTCCACTTTCGGATGCAGAAAACAAAAACTCCACTTCCGGTATAGTGTAGAACTGGAAAAAATGAGAAAAATAATACTCTCTGTGATGACCCGGGGTTCGGATCCTTTCCGACTGCGCCAGATGTAGTGACTCTTGGTTCGGATCCTGTCAGACTGTGACAGATGTGATGTCCCGTTCCGAACAGGGGAGAGAGAGACGATGTAATTGCTTCTTAATTCACTTCGGTGAAAAGAACAGGTTCGCGGGTTTTTAGGCCCGTGCTTTTTATGCCTCAACTTTGCTGCGTTGAATGAAGAACAACAATAGTCCATCAATTACTGCACGAGAGTTATATATGGACGACACAATTTATTTATAATATGTACAGCTACGTGCTGGGAATGAACTCCACTCCGTAGGCCTTTGCTGCTTCACACTGTGGTTCCTTCTGAATCCACAAAACTACCTACTATCAAATTCACCGCTCAACTCCGTGAACGTTTGCTGCTGCAAATATTACTATAATGAGGTGAAGAAATGTACACTCTGCAATTTCTCACTTTACAAACTCGGCGAAACCTTTGCTGCTTCACACTGTGGTTCCTTCTGAATCCACAAAACTACATACTATCAAATTCACCGCTCAACTCCGTGAACGTTTGCTGCTGCAAATATTACTATAATGAGGTGGAGAATTGCACACTCTGCAATTTCTCACTTTACAAACTCGGCGAAAGGATAACCACCTTTGCCTACAATGTGGCTCCTCCTGAACCACAAGAATAAAAGACAAGTTCTCCAAGAATCTAGATTCCCTCTTGGAATCGCATCCTGACTTCAAGGGTTACTTTTTGAGAAAGGCGGCGTCCTTTTGACGCGTGTCGCAGCGACTTTTTTCTTCGACAGCTAACGCACAGACTACAGCTTCATCCAACTCCTTCCCCTAGCCTCGTGCACGGAATCATTAGTCATATACGGCATAAACAACTGCTGGCATACGTCACCACTTCCATGGAGCAGCTTTAGACCCGAAAAACAACAACAGTGAGTCATCCCAGCACAAACATTTCCAAGAACACATAAAAATATATACAACAAAAATATACAATAAATAAATAAATATAAAATTCGAGGGACATGACACACTCCCAAAGCAGCTGTTTGCCAAAGACGTTTGACAGAATCCTGTCAGTTTATACGCCATAGAGAAGATCTATGAGGAAGGTGAGAGCTCAGCAGAAAGACAACAGAAATATCTATGCATTTCCTGGGGGATCGAACCCAAGTCCCTCTCATTTAAAGCCAAGCGCGCTAACCACTAAAAAAGCGTTTTCTTCCTTTGTCCACTAAATCAGATTTACTCTCTAACTGATCACACAGGGGCGGGGGTGGCTCAGTCGGTAGCGCGCCATCGGTAGCGAACCTGGGAACTACGTAATCTGTAGTTCCCAGGTTCGAGTCCCAGCTGGGTGAGAGTTGAGATTTATCTCCGCAAAATTCCCCGCCCTGCCCACGGTCAGTAGGGGACACCGATGGGCTTGGAAAGGCCGCCGTCCGTCGGATGAGACGTTAAGCCGTGGCCCCGTGTGCGAGAGAGCCATACCCTGTGCACGTTAAAGAACACGCTGGATGGCCTTGACGAGAGGCTACCATCTGTCTCCCAACAGCTGTTCAAGTGGGTCCCCTCCCCCAACCTTCTCTGAGCCTTCGGGGTCCTTGTGACCTGGCCAATTAGCCCATGGTGTGCAAAAAAGTGCAGCTCAGAAGTAAAACAATCCAACTGATCACACATTTCTTCTTATACTGGGCCACACACACACAAGTCTGTCATTTCCATCTGACTTGATGTCTTTGTCGATATTTGTCTTCCAAACATCTCGATCTGGTTTCTCTTCTGTTTCATCAAAGATAAACAGAAAAGTTCGAATTCCATTCGAAAAGCGACGAGTGAAAGGAACTTGGGGATTGAGGATTATGTCTCCACGTGTCCGACGGATGCCTTTCAGATATCGCAAAGAGAGAGAGACGATGTTTTTCATCTTTAATTCCGACTCTGTAAGAGGGAGTCAAAATAGAAAGAGCTCCATGGTCGAAAACTAGCAGAAGACTGCGATGGGAAGAATGGTTGGTGGTGCGTTTCTGAATAAAGAGCTTTTCCTCCGGTAACTAAAGGAATTAAAGCAAGTTGAGGGGAATGGGCCCGCGGATTTAAAGCATTAAATGAAAATGAAAGAGGAAACGTCGCTTTCTGCCGTTATCTGATGTGGAATTCGTCAAGTAGAAGGGAATAATGAAAACAGAGCAGGTGAACGATTACGAGCATATCTTCGTTGCTGGAAAACTTGCAACGAAGCTTCTTTTAATGAGATCTTTCTGGTTTTCATTCGCTCTGTTGAAAAAGAAGCGAAAAAAAAAGAGGCAGATTGATTCGATTTTTGCGTCGTAATAAGATGCGATGGGGTTGGAATCTTTTTCTCTTTCTTGGCACTTAGCAACGGCGTAGTCAAAAGTCGGGGGGTGGGGATATCTCAGTAACGATTAGTTGATCGGAATTAGGCCGAAGAGAATGGAAGCTTTTTGATGCAGATTTAAAAATGAGATACAAAAAATATGTTTAGAGATTTTCTGTTTCTGCTTCGTTTACTGAATGTTAGGGGTTCAATGGTTGCCATAGAAACTAGTGGTGGGAGAATGCAGTGAACATATCAGGAGAAAGGGGGCGATTTAAACGAAAAATATGAATTGTGTTGGGTTGTTTTACCTCTGAGCGGCACTTTTTTGCACACCATGGGCTAAATGGCCAGGTCACATGGACCCCGAAGGCTCAGAGAAGGTTGGGGGAGGGGACCCACTGGAACAGCTGTTGGGGGACAGGTGGTAGCCTCCCGTCAAGGCCATCCAGCGTGTTCTTTAACGTGCACAGGGTATGGCTCTCCCGCATACTGGACCACGGCTTAACGTCCCATCCGACGGACGGCGGCCTTTCCAAGCCCATCGGTGTCCCCTACTGACCGTGGGCAGGGCGGGGAGTTTTGCGGAGATAAATCTCAACGCTGACCCAGGTGGGACTCGAACCTGGGAACTACAGATTACGAGCCTGGCGCGCTACCGACTGAGCCACCCCCGCCCCAAACAGTGAGGTAATATCGTCTCTCTCCTTTCTACTAAACAACAAAAAATTAACTATAATGCACTCAGCATATATAAATATTGCATCCATCTTATCGGATTTTCATTGCAAGGCATTTCACTTTCACAAATCTTCATTCCTTCAACTTGACCGTTCTATGGAGAATTGGTGAGTCAGAACACTGGGAAGTATTAATTCTGATCCATTCCAGAAAGAAATTTTAAGGAAATCTCAGATCCTTCTAGCCTACTCCACATAATTTTGAAATTCTTCGGATGGAAGGATCAGTCGTACAGTCGTTCAAAAAAGTATCCGAACACTATGGTTGATCACAGAATTCAGAAAAAAATATCTGGCAACAATTTTTTCAGAAATTAGTGATCAGGCAACCTTCGTGTCACGTGACACGAAGGTTGCCAGATCACTAATTTCTAAATAAATCGTTGCGATATTTTTTCTGAATTCTGTAATCACGTGACACGAAGGTTGCCAGATCACTAATTTCTAAATAAAATCGTTGCCAGATATTTTTTCTGAATTCTGTAATGATCTGGTAACCTTCGTATCACGTGACACGAAGCTTGCCAGATCACTAATTTCTAAATAAATCGTTGCGATATTTTTTCTGAATTCTGTAATCACGTGACACGAAGGTTGCCAGATCACTAATTTCTAAATAAAATCGTTGCCAGATATTTTTTCTAAATTCTGTAATGATCTGGCAACCTTCGTATCACGTGACACGAAGGTTGCCAGATCACTAATTTCTAAATAAAATCGTTGCCAGATATTTTTTCTGAATTCTGTAATGATCTGGCAACCTTCGTATCACGTGACACGAAGGTTGCCAGATCGCTAATTTCTAAAAAATCGTTGCCAGATATTTTTTCTGAATTCTGTAATCGACCATATAGTGTTCGGATATTTTTTTGAGCGACTGTACACATAAGAGACGCTCCAGTTTGCTGTGAACGGTAACTGGAGCGTGTACAGTTGCTGTACACGCTCCAGATATTTTTCCTGAATTCTGTAATCACGTGACACGAAGGTTGCCAGATCACTAATTTCTAAAAAAATCGTTGCCAGATATTTTTTCCGAATTCTGAAATCTCTCTTAGAAAGGGAACACCGACGGAGTTGGAAAGGTCGTCGTCTATCGGATGTGAAGCAAAGCCATGGTCCCATGTGCACTATAGTCGTACCCTCTGTGCACGGTAACAAATATACTGGATGAAAAATCGGCGGAAGGCGTCCATTTGTCTCCCAACAGCTGTCCAGTGGGTTCGCTTCCCCTAATCAACTCTGAGCCCTTGGGGTCCTTGTAACTTCGCCATTTAGCCATTGTGTACACAAGTGCCTCTCAGAGGACTGTACAGTCGCTCAAAAAAGTATCCGAACACCATGGTTGATTACAGAATTCAGAAAAAATATCTGGCAGCGATTTTGTTAGAATTTAGTGATCTGACAACCTTCGTGTCACGTGACATGAAGGTTGCCAGATCACTAATTCCTAAAAAATCGTTGCCAGATATTTTTTCTGAATTCTGTAATCAACCATGGTGTTCGGATACTTTTTTGAGCGACTGTACATGTTAGAGAACATACTGTAGGACCTTTAACGGATGGTTTACATCTATCTCCCAATAGCTGACAATGGACTATCATTACCCTTTCTCTGCGATATCTGAAAAGCATCCGTTGGACACGTAGGGACATACACAATGCTATCAGAATAATATGACCACCTACCTAATAATATGAATGGTGGTCATATTATTCTGATGCCACTGTGTAATCCTCAATCCCTAAGTTCCTTTCACTCGTAGTTTTTGAAAGGAATTCGAATGTTTTCTTTTTGTTTATCTTTTATGAAGCAGAAAAGAATCCCCATCCTAGATTTGAGTCCCTGGGGGCTCTTGTAACGGGGCGGGGGTGGCTCAGTCGGTAGCGCGCCAGGCTCGTAATCTGTAGTTCCCAGGTTCGAGTCCCAGCTGGGTCAGCGTTGAGATTTATCTCCGCATATTCCCCCGCCCTGCCCACGGTCAGTAGGGGACACCGATGGGCTTGGAAAGACCGCCGTCCGTCGGATGGGACGTTAAGTCGTGGCCCCGTGTGTGGGAGAGCCATACCCTGTGCACGTTAAAGAACACGCTGGATGGCCTTGACGGGAGGCTACCATCCGTCTCCCAACAGCTGTTCCAATGGGTCCCCTCCCCCAACCTTCTCTGAGCCTTCGGGGTCCTTGTGACCTGGCCATTTAGCCCATGGTGTGCAAAAAAGTGCCGCACCGAGGTAAAACAATCCAACCCAACCCTTGTAACACGATCAATTAGCTTACATGATGCGCAGAAGTGCCCCTCAAAACAAAATCCCTTACAGAAAACGTTCCGTGAATATCGACCGCAACAAAGGTTCCTTGTTGCTTAAAAGTTCTTTTCCAGGGTGAAAAATTTAAACTCATTGTTTCTTTATTCTAAATTCTTTAAGCAGAGTTAATGGCCGAGTGGTTAGCGTGCTTGTCTAGTGATCTAAGGGACCTGGGTTCGAGCCCCGGGTAAGGCATGGATGTGTGTGTTGTTTTTCTACTGAGGTCCTGCCATCTTCACAGACCTTCTACTATGGCACATAAACTGACAGACTCCTGTCAGACCTCTGTGGCAAGCAGCTGCTTGAGGGGGTATTTATTTTTATTTTTATTTTTTTAAACCCATCGCCAACAGATTCGGTGTATCACTTAACTGTATCTAACTTACATAAAACAAAGAGATAATATTCTTCAGCTGAACGAAAAATATGCAAGTAAATAATACTTAGATATCAAAATGCACGAAATGGTAAAAATTTGAAGTATAAGATCACAAAATGATAATTTCGAAAGGAGAAAAAAAAAAGATGTAAAAAAAAGAACTAAAGTCAAAGAAACATCAGTCGTTTGCTTACTGCTGGGAACTTTTATTTAGTGCTGACGATCACTTATTCCGCCGTGCGCAAAAGCAGACGTTCCCTGTGTTCGATTTCAGCGTCGTCGTCTCACGGTGCATTTAACTCTTAACGCAAATGGATCCAAGACGTCTTCTCTTTCTCTCTAATCTTTGTTCGGTTAATTAAAAAGCGATCTCCATTCCATCAAACTGTGGGGCGTTTCTTATCCTCCCCCGAACCTACCTTTTTTTTTCTTTCTTTTTCAATTGCAGCTGCACGTTTTCGTGAAGGGGGCAGTAGCAACAGTATCAAACGATCGGCGAGAGGAAACTAAGAAGCAGAAATGGAGGAGGATGAAAAACGCAAAAGAAAAAAAAGATCAAGAGCCATTTGTGCAGTTAATTGAAAAGCCTGTTCTAGAAGCCATCTTAAGAGCCTTTATCTCACCTGTCTGCCAAAGTAAACAGGTTCATTTTTTTCGCAGTTATTTCTGTGCTTAACAATGCAGAAAGGTTTTTTAGGGTACGGCCATACAGGGGGCGGTTTCAGCGGTTTAACGTCATTGACATTTACGAAGCTTTCTGGCGTCTCACATCGAAACCATCACCGACAACGCAGATGACCTCGCAGGTTGTTGGGTTGTTTTACCTCTGAGCTGCACTTTTTTGCACACCATGGGCTAAATGGCCAGGTCACAAGGGTTGGGTTGTTTTACCTCTGAGCGGCACTTTTTTGCACACCATGGGCTAAATGGCCAGGTCACAGGGACCCCGAAGGCTCAGAGAAGGTTGGGGGAGGGGACCCACTGGAACAGCTGTTGGGAGACAGATGGCAGCCTCCCGTCAAGGCCATCCAGCGTGTTCTTTAACGTGCACAGGGTATGGCTCTCCCGCACACGGGGCCACGGCTTAACGTCCCATCCGACGGACGGCGGCCTTTCCAAGCCCATCGGTGTCCCCTACTGACCATGGGCAGGGCGAGGAATTTTGCGGAGATAAATCTCAACGCTGACTCCGCTGGTACTCGAACCTGGGAACTACAGATTACGAGCCTGGCGCGCTACCGACTGAGCCACCCCCGCCCTGACCTCGCAGCATCTGGATCATGTGCAGGTTTCAGTTTCCTTTTTTTTTGGTGAAAGACACCAGAAAGTTGTAAAGGTTAAGAAATCTAAACTGCTCAAAACGCTCTCTGTATGACCGTATGCCGATATGGCTCTTATTTATAAATCTCTCCCCTTCTCAAAGCTTCAACTACGCGACTGGTGAAGAGCAGCTTAGGGAATTTTTTTGAGTCGTCTCGTGAGCAAACATTTCGTCGCTAATGAAATAGAATTCGCGAAATATTTCGATGCGTGTTTGTTTCTTTTCTTCGCAAATTGGATTTTTAGGATAAGTGTAATTTTCTTGACCTCGAGTTCAGCGGAGATAAGGGGCGGGGGTGGCTCATTCGGTAGCGCGCCAGGCTCGTAATCTCTAGTTCCCAGGTTCGAGTCCCAGCTGGATCAGCGTTGAGATTTATCTCCGCAAAATTCCCCGCCCTGCCCACGGTCAGTAGGGGACACCGATGGGCTTGGAAAGGCCGCCGTCTGTCGGATGGGACGTTAAGCCGTGGCCCCGTGTGCGGGAGAGCCATACCCTGTGCACGTTAAAGAACACGCTGGATGGCCTTGACGGGAGGCTACCATCTGTCTCCCAACAGCTGTTCCAGTGGGTCCCCTCCCCCAACCTTCTCTGAGCCTTCGGGGTCCATGTGACCTGGCCATTTAGCCCATGGCGGGAGAGCCATACCCTGTGCACGTTAAAGAACACGCTGAATGGCCTTGACGGGAGGCTACCATCTGTCTCCCAACAGCTGTTCCAGTGGATCCCCTCCCCCAACCTTCTCTGAGCCTTCGGGGTCCATGTGACCTGGCCATTTAGCCCATGGTGTGCAAAGAAGTGCCGCTCAGAGGTAAAACAACCCAACCCAGCGGAGATAATGTTGTCAGTGAAGTGTTAAATTTTAAATAGCTGAGGAAAGTCGACCTTTGTATTTGATAAAGACTAAAGAGCAGTTTAAGGAAATTTTCTCCTGATTTAAAGAGTTGGTTGGCGCTCTCAAAATTAATTCGTTTCGTTTCCATTCTTCGTGAAGGATTAAACTTAAGAATGAATGATTATTTTTCATTCAAGTACTGTCGCTCAAAAAAGTATCCGAATATCTGGAGCGTGTACAGCAACTGTACACGCTCCAGTTACCGTTCAGAGCAAACTGGAGCGTGTGCAGTTTGCTGTGAACGGTAACTGCACACACTCAATATTTCTGTGAGTGAGCCCACACGATCTAGTATCAAAATAATATGACCACCTACAGTCGCTCAAAAAAGCATCCGAACACTATGGTTGATTACAGAATCCAGAAAAAATATCTCGCAACGATTACACTCTTTACATCCTTGGATGTGGCTTTACTGGATGTTCTCCGTCTACCAGAACAGCTCACATTGCAGAAATTCTGTAAGTTCAGAAGCTATCAGGACAAACCAAGCGGTTAACTTCTTTTCTTCAACTTGTCTAATTATAAAATTATTTGAAACAATTTTTCCTACTTAAGATTTTCTTAGACGTTCTAATAATAATAGGTCTCGTTCGAGCCCCGGGTAAGGCATGGATGTATGTGTCATTTTTCTGCTGAGGTCCTGCCAACCTCTCAGACCTTCTACTCTGTCATATAAACTGACAGGCTCCTGTCAGACCTCTGTGGCAAGCAGCTGCTTGAGGAGGTATTTATTTATTATTTTATTTTCTGAATGATAATAAACCAATATTGATTTGGGCCATTGAAACTCTAAGGTTGTGTTCGTTAATGAATTCAATAATGTATTCACAAACAACTTTTTCGCACAAGTCATCACGGCAGAAACTAGTAGTAGTGGTAGCATTTATTTCCACTCATAATCCATACATATATACATCACAAATTTTCATACATGTAACAATAACAATGGTGGAAACAGAAATACACAAAACCAACAAAAATAGAGCAAGAAAAATAAAAACCACACACATAATTTGAGTTATTACATGCCGAAACCAAGGGGCTTAAACAGCCCGTCCAGGTTCCATTTTAATTACCAACATCATATTATAACTCTAGGCAATCAAAAATGGAAATAAAAAATCAATTCTTAATATAACTTGATACATCAATAATAAAGGTAAGGATTTGGGTTGTTGTTGGGTTGTTTAACCTCTGAACGGCACTTTTTTTGCACACCATAGGCTAAATGGCCCCGAAAGCTCAGAGAAGGTTGGGGGAGGGGACCCAATGGAAAAGCTGTTGGGAGACAGATGCTAGCCTCCCGTCAAGGCCATCCTGTGTGTTCTTTGACGTGCACACGGTATGGCTCTCCCGCACACGGGGCGACGGCTTAACGTCCCATCCAACGGACGGCGGCCTTTCCAAGCCCATAGGTGTCCCTTACTGACCGTTCTATGGAGACCGTGGGCAGGGTGGGGAATTTTGCGGAGATAAAACTCAACGCTGACCCAGCTGGTACTCGAACCTGGTAACTACAGATTACGAGCCTGGCGCGCTACCAACTGAGCCACCCCCGCCCCATAAAGATAAGGATGTTCATTAATTATAAATAAAAGATTTAAATGATTGACCATTCCTTTGATTTTCGACGTTTGTGGTTTTGTAATTCCCCCAATTTGAATTCGAAGCTCGCACGAGAGAGGAGGGTTAACAGGGATGATGTCATTATAAAATTCCCTCCCCCACCACTGGTAATTAACAATTTGCTTGTAAATAACAAAGACACGCGAGGAGACATTAAACAGCTAATAAAGAATTCACTTTAACTAATTACCTTATTATCGCAACAGATAAATTGATCCTAAAAACAATCGCTCCTCCTTTCTAAGCCTAAAAACAATCACTCCTCCTTTCTATGCGTATAAATCTTCCAAGTCAGTTTCCATCCCCTGAGCAACACTTAAAGGGAAGGGTGGGGGGACTTCATCTGGTTTAGCCACCTGGAGTTTTTCATTGCTCATTTCTAAAATGAGCAAAAGAATTCTTTTTACGACTTCTAAATCTCAATTAAAATTTTTCTTCGAGCCTTACAACAAAGAAAATGTTTTTTCTTCCTCCATCCTCGCTCTCCATTATCTTGCTCCTCCCAACTGCTAATTAAAGCGCTCATCTCACTCCTCGAGATGTACGAAAAGGAGCTCTGGAAGCTTCTCTCCTCCCCCCCCCCTCTCTGCACTTTGTCATCCTCCCCATCAGTAACATCCCTCCCGAAGAGGTAAAAACTTGATGAAATCAATTAGCGTCCTTCTGATTGGCTCGATCGTCTGGTTTGCGTCTTCTCGCTACTTCCTGTCAACTCTACTGCCGGAAGTTACGTCGAGCTCCTCTCCGCATACTTAATCGACTTCCTTCGCCGATGACTTGAGGCTCATCGAATCACAGATTAGCGATTCGGCACCTCGGAGCACACAAAATGAGAAGAAAAAAATATCAATTTGCACATCGTAATTCCCCCTGATTTGTTGACTCGATTAATCACTTTGAATTCTCACTTTCTGTTTGCACTTATTTCCTTTTTTTAATTGGCATTTATTCCCTAATTATTTCCGATTTCTCACTGTGGCGAGCCTCGCTTTCAGCTTAAATTCGGTTTCTATCGCTTTAGCTCTGAAATGCGTAGCAAAAACTGCTTCTGCGGCATCTGTGGATAAACAGATGAAAGGGGAAGAATATCGTTGCTCGAATTGGATTATCAGAGATTACAGAAGAAAAAAAACTGATGCTGAGCAGATACTGGGAATTGGATGCTTTAAGTTAGAGCTCGTATTCTAAGTATGATTTGGTTGAGAGCTTCTGTGTCCCAAACTGCAAGTAATGAGCACAAAGCTGCCAAAAGAATCAAAATGGATGATGAAAATGAACATTAGCTTTACATCAAAATTCAAAGCAGTATGAGATAACGAAGGGCAGACAAAGGAAACGTGGATAGGTTGGGTTGTTTTACCTCTGAGCGGCAATTTTTTGCACACCATGGGCTAAATGGCCAGGTCACATGGACCCCGAAGGCTCAGAGAAGGTTGGGGGAGGGGACCCACTGGAACAGCTGTTGGGAGACAGATGGTAGCCTCCCGTCAAGGCCATCCAGCGTGTTCTTTAACGTGCACAGGGTATGGCTCTCCCGCACACGGGGCCACGGCTTAACGTCCCATCCGACGGACGGCGGCCTTTCCAAGCCCATCGGTGTCCCCTACTGACCGTGGGCAGGGCGGGGAATTTTGAGGAGATAAATCTCAACGCTGACCCAGCTGGGACTCGAACCTGGGAACTGCAGATTACGAGCATGGCGCGCTACCGACTGAGCCACCCCCGCCCCTGCAAACGTGGATAACCGAAATTAAATTGAAACAAGTATTTGAATGGTTAGCGTGCTTGGCTACTGATGAAAAGGACCCGGGTTCGTGTCCCGGATAATGCCAGAATGTTTTTTTTTCTGTTTCTGCTGAGCTTCCTCACAGATCTTCAACTATGGTACAATCGCTCGAAAAAATATCTCAACACTATAGTTGATTACAGAATTCAGAAAAAATATCTGGCAACGATTTTTTTAGAAATCAGAAATAGAATTCGTTTCATGGCACGAAGGTTGCCAGATCACTGATTTCTAAAAAAAAGTTGCCAGATATTTTTCCTAAATTCTGTAATCACGTGATACGAAGGTTGCCAGATCACTAATTTCTAAATAAAATCGTTGCCAGATATAGTTTCTGAATTCTGTAATCAACCATAGTGTTCGGATACTTTTTTGAGCGACTGTAGGTGGTCATATTATTTTGATACTAGATCGTGTGGGCTCACTCACGGAAATATTGAGCGTGTGCAGTTACCGTTCACAGCAAACTGGAGCGTGTGCAGTAACTGCACACGCTCCAGTTTGCTGTGAACGGTAACTGAAGCGTGTACAGTTGCTGTACACGCTCCAGATATTTTTCCTGAATTCTGTAATCACGTGACACGAAGGTTGCCAGATCACTGATTTCCAAAAAAAACCGTTGCCAGATATTTTTTCTGAATTCTGTAATCAATCATAGTGTTCGGATACTTTTTTGAGCGACTGTACATAAGCTGACAGGCTCATGTCAGAACCTGTAGCAAGCAGCTGCTTGAGGAGTTATTTCGTTTCGTTTATTTGGAGGAATTTTATACATAGCTTAAAATTTAAAGAGTCTGTGACTCGTAATTTAAGAGTTCATAACTTTAAGAACGAAGTACGAAGCAACTTACTCAAAACAAATTAACTTTTGAGGTCACATGAAAGAATCAACAATTATGCAAATAATAATGAAATGCAATTTTATTTTTCTTAAAGAATCGTCCTCTGAGTTGGGTTGGGTTGTTTTACCTCTGAGCGGCACTTTTTTGCACACCATGGGCTAAATGGCCAGGTCACATGGACCCCGAAGGCTCAGAGAAGGTTGGGGGAGGGGACCCACTGGAACAGCTGTTGGGAGACAGATGGTAGTCTCCCGTCAAGGCCATCCAGCGTGTTCTTTAACGTGCACAGGGTATGGCTCTCCCGCACACGGGGCCACGGCTTAACGTCCCATCCGACGGATTCCAAGCCCATCAGTGTTCCCTACTGACCGTGGGCAGGGCGGGGAATTTTGCGGAGATAAATCTCAACGCTGACCCAGCTGGGAATCGAACCTGGTAACTACAGATTACGAGCCTGGCGCGCTACCGACTGAGCCACCCCCGCCCCTAGTTTAATAAGGTGCGCTAACCACTAGGCCAGGCAGGGCTAATGATTAGCGCAAATAACTACTATGCTACTAAGTACCTGGTACAGAAAGTAGGCTGATGCCCCCATAGTTATAACAAGCCATACGATCTCACGATCAACCACAAATTATGACCGTCAACAGAGTAAAACGCTTTTTTGAAATCCACAAAGTTAGTAACCACAAGTTTCTGAAACTCTAAACATTCCTCAAGAATCTGCCTAAGTGCAAATATCTGATCCACACATCCCCTATCACTTCGGAATCCACATTGCTCATCACGCAATTGTCTATCAATCATATATTTAATTCTATTAAGCAGTATCATGCAAAGAACTTTACCTGGAACAGAAAGTAGACTGGTATCCCTATAATTATCACAAAAACTGCGATCACTTTTTTTAAAAAATAGGGATAATAATAGCTCTGGTAAAATTCTTAGGAACCATGCCTTTATCATTCAAGATATTCAAAATATTTTATCATAAAAGATATTCATGCCTTATTCATTAAATTTATCATTAAAAATATGAAATGATGTATTTTTTTTATATCATTAAAGATATTCAGTCATCCAAGTGGTGACCGAAACATTCCCAGCTCTAAACATTTCCATAGTAATTTCATCTACCCCTGGGGTTTTATGTAGTTTAAGCTTAGAAATAGCCAAACTAACTTCAGATTGTGTTATAGGGCCAAACAGTAAAGCCAGTAATGCATCTATGATCATTACAAACAATGGGAGTAGAACTAACCACATTGTTTCGAACATCACTGAAATGCTCAGTCCACCTAGCCATGACAGAATCCTCCCCTTCTATAACCTTACCTTGTTTATCCTTCAATCCTTGTATGCCTGTCCGTTTTCTACCACACAAAACATTAACTATCTGGTACAGCTCTCTGCTGTTGTGCTGTCTAACTGCTTCCCCGGCTTTGTCAGCCAAGCCATCAAGCCAAAGATTCTTATCAGCAGCTAACTGATCTTTTACACTTTTATTAAGCTCTCTGTAATGCTTTCTATTAGGGCTAGTAGGTCTTTCAGAGCTTCAATGTTAAAGGTAATTTTTTAATCTTAGTACAACACTACTTAGGTTTAATTTGCAATACGCCTTTAACAAGGTAATGGTCAGATCCGATTTCAGTTCCCCTATATGGCCTGGTACTCCTAGCAGAAACAGCCCATTTGCTGTTAATTAATATATAATCTATCATGTTCTTATGCAGCCCGTCTGGTGACCATTAAGTTTACTTACCTGTAAGAGACGCTTCCCATTGCCATTGCAGCTACCAATACCAAAAGGGTCTATCACCCCTCCCCAAAGGTCAGAGTCAGTACCAACTTTAGCACGAAGTCACCTAGAATAAGGGTAATATCTCCTTTCTTGACAGAATTCAAAATATCCTGAAGTTGTCCGTAAAATCTATCCTTTCCATCCTCATCAGCATCCTCAGTGGGGTATTCATCAGCATCCTCAGTGGGGGCATAACAGCAGATAACATTCAAGTCTTTAATGCTTGTCTGAAATTTAGCTGTCAGAAACCTTTCATAATACATTCACATCCTAGAAAAGTATCACTAGCATGTCTGCTGAGAAGCAAACCTACTCCTTGGAGATGCTTTATATCAGGCGTGTACAACCTTTTGACTTCCCTGGGCCACATTGAGTGAAGATTCGATTTCCTTAGGCCACATTGAGTGAAGATGAATTGCTTTGGGCAGCACATAAAATATATAATATAGTTAATGCATATGAATAATAAAACTTCATTTATTTTCTTATATTTTCTATTATAAAATTAAAAAAGGACAACATAAAACTAATGGAATATCAAAAACTCGCTGAAAATTACATAATCATATTGAAAGCTTATGTCGTAAACACGTAAACTTTACGAATTTGTGGGCCACATTACTAGCTGTCCAGGGCCGCAGGTTGGACACACCTGCTTTATATCTTTCCTGTATGAAAAGAGAAATTTAAGTTTTTTTTTTAAATCCAACCTTTATTTGTCCATCAGACAATCATTTCTCTTGCAAGCCGAGAATATCTAAATTATAACGGTGGAATTCTTGTGTGAGGACATCAAAAGAGTAATCTCTGTGCAGAGTCCTCACATTGCAAGAACCTGTGGAGAGAAAATGGTTAGTTGGATGTTTAAAGAAACTATGTTTATTGAGAGAAGAAATGCCGGAAATATCAAAGAGCCCCTAGTCGCAGGCATGGAGCAAAGACCCGTTTCCCCCCAATACTAAAGACTGAAGCTATCTACACTGATAGGACTTCCTCCACTGCGGATTTTGGGTTGGGTTGGGTTGTTTTACCTCTGAGCGGCACTTTTTTGCACACCATGGGCTAAATGGCTAGGTCACATGGACCCCGAAGGCTCAGAAAAGGTTGGGGGAGGGGACCCACTGGAACAGCTGTTGGGAGACAGATGGTAGCCTCCCGTCAAGGCCATCCAGCGTGTTCTTTAACATGCACAGGATATGGCTCTCCCGCACACGGGACCACGGCTCCCTGTGCGGCCATCCAGCTGCTCTTTAACGTGCACAGGGTATGGCTCTCCGCACACGGGGGTCCCATCCGACGGACGGCGGCCTTTCCAAGCACATCGGTGTCCCCTACTGACCGTGGACAGGGGGGGAATTTTGCGGAGATAAATCTCAACGCTGACCCAGCTGGGACTCGAACCTGGGAACTACAGATTACGAGCTTGACGCGCTACCGACTGAGCCACCCCCGCCCCGTGCGGATTTTGACGATGCCCATAGAAGCAAGGGTTCAGGTACCTACCATGGCCTCTGATCTGGATTATCCACCAGCTGACAAAACATATCCTTGAATCTATTAACTTGGGGTTGTCAACCCACAAACAAACAAAAATCACAGCGGAAGATTTTTCCTCAACAAAAGCTCGTCAGTGCAGAAAATTCAGGATCCATAATATATACAATATAAGATCCTGTAAAGTTTACCACTCCTCAGCAGGGCAGAAAAAAAGTGGCCATAGAAGAAGACCAGATCAGTAGGCCACACTGATCTGGAGCCCTCCTCTTTCCTTCCCTTCCACAAGAGAGTATCTCTTTTGAAAGGTAGGGCGGGGGTGGCTCAGTCGGTAGTGCGCCAGGCTCGTAATCTGTAGTTCCCAGGTTCGAGTCCCAGCTGGGTCAGCGTTGAGATTTATCTCCGCAAAAATTCCCCGCCCTGCCCACGGTCAGTAGGGGACACCGATGGGTTTGGAAAGGCCGCCGTCCGTCGGATGGGACGTTAAACCGTGGCTCTGTGTGCGGGAGAGCCATACCTTGTGCACGTTAAAGAACACGCTGGATGGCCTTGACGGGAGGCTACCATCTGTCTCCCAACAGCTGTTCCAGTGGGTCTCCTCTCTCAACCTTCTCTGAGCCTTCGGGGTCCATGTGACCTAAGCCATTTAGCCCATGGTGTGCAAAAAAGTGCCGCTCAGAGGTAAAACAACCCAACCCTTTTGAAAGGTATTAACGGTCTGAGCCGCGAGAAGACGGGGTCGGACTTTAGGTTCTGTGCACCATCACAGGGGATTGTGCATAGCTCCCCTTCCAGTGAATACCTAGCTACAATTTACCGACCAACACAAAATCAACTTCTCCCATCGCATTCGGCATATTCTCTCCAAACGACAGCTTAATCGCAACAAGCAGCAACGAACAAAACAAATAAGAAATGAACAAACACACACACTTCCAATGCACCAATTAGGATTTTAATCCATTCTCACCAAGTCAGATAATAATGTCAAAAATACAATAAACGGGGGGGAAAATCCCTTCCGAAAACAATCTCTCAGTTAGGTCACCGATTCGTGAATCATTTAAAGCCCGATTCTCCTTCCATTCACCTTTTTAGTATTCTTTTCTCTAAGGTGACCTGTAAAGTTGTTTTCGACGCAATTGATTGCTCTTGAAGAGGCAGTTCTCTCTCGTCCTAAGCGCCTTGTTTCCACCATCCTCTTTCTCAAAATCGATCCTCTCCATCGCAATACTGTCCTAATGGGTTTCGTCCTCTGGACTTTTAGGATGAACCTCATCGACCTGCACCCCCCCCCCCCACCCCCACCTCCTCACCTTTCATCCTCCTTCGTCTCATTTTTTTCGTCCTCTTTTCAACCAGTGACGACCGAACATCCTATTTGCACAGCTCGAAGCATCGAGCCATTAATATTTAATGAGATCTACGACAAAGTAATTTGATTTTTATTCAGTTTGCCTCGAAGCTAAAGTCCCATTTTACGTGCAGAGGAAGCAGAAAAAACAAACCGACCTCAAAGCTAAAAATAAAAACTCTTTCCCGTTCGTTCAGATCTTGAATGTTTTGTCTCCTTTTTCCTCGTTCATTTCTCGACCAGCTTCACTCCTCCCCCCCACCTTTTCCTCTCCCGATTTCTAAAATAATTATCTATCTTGTTTTATTATTATTATTATCCAGTTTAAATTATTAATCGATAGTTATTCTGCTCTCTCTACTGATGAACTCGATTAGAGTCCGAGCTGTGTCAGATTTTTCTCCTCTTTTTACACTTCTTTTTTCTTCAGAGAGGAAGTCTTGGAGGGAAGATATCATCATTAATCTGATGATGATGAAACGTTAAAGAATAGTCCGATGATTGGGCGCATTCTGTTAATGATAAAAAAAAACACCTTTCTTAGCAGATCGAAGTGTTTTTTATAAAAAGGGTAAAGAATAATTTCTCCTCGATCATGTCTCTTACTTACCATGAATGTCAAATAGGAACTTACCATTGATACACCACAGAAATATAACTGCAAAAGAAACGAGATCTCGGTAGAAAGAGAGACCAAGTTCGAACAAAATCCATAACTTCCTCAGGATCCTTTATACGTCAGCTAAACTCATGAAATAAAAGGAATATAACATAAAAGAAGAAAAAGAAAAAAATGCCACTGAAATTTTTTAAAAGCTGCCCTATACGCATCCTGCTTGCGCAGATTAACCGCTTTACTCGAAGGCTTGAGTTTTTGGGTTGTTTTACCTCTGAGCGGCACTTTTTTGCACACCATGGGCTAAACGGCCAGGTCACATGGACCCCGAAGGTTCAGAGAAGGGACCCACTGGAATAGCTGCTGGGAGACAGATGGTAGCCTCCCGTCAAGGCCATCCAGCGTGTTCTTTAAGTGCACAGGGTATGGCTCTCCCGCACACGGGGCCACGGCTTAACGTCCCATCCGACGGACGGCGGCCTTTCCAAGCCCATCAGTGTCCCCTACTGACCGTGGGCAGGGCGGGGAATTTTTGCGGAGATAAATCTCAACGCTGACCCAGCTGGGACTCGAACCTGGGAACTACAGATTACGAGCCTGGGGCGCTACCGACTGAGCCACCCCCCGCCCCTTACTCGAAGGCAAAGGAAACTTCTCTTTCCATCCTACAGTTCCTTTTACATCCTTTCAAACAACATCGCGGTCAATCTCTTCAAAGTGATAAGCAGAGAAAATACAAACATCGGCAAGATTGGATTGCTGCAAGTGAGGTGCTTTACCAATTGCGCTATTTGCACTTTTAATCATTAAGATTGAACCAACCTAAACCTAAACTGTACTCTAATTTGGCCTAACTTGTAGTAACTGCAAACACTAACCCAATTTGAACAAGACAACTATTATGCCAATAAAAGTCAACAGGATTAAACATTCAATTTTTCCAATTTCTAAATGAAGACGATTGTTTTCAACTTGAAGCAGTTACGGATTGACAGCGCCCATTAAATTCATGTCAGGAGAATATCCGCAAAAAAGCAAAAGACTTTCGCACTGAAATCACAAAGTTTTTAACCCTCTAAATGTGATCTTAACAATCTTTTAGGCTTAAACGTGACTCGTGTTAAAGACTCCACTTTTTTTTTAACCCTAAACTGGTAACTAACTTAACGGGTTGATTTTATTCCTTTACCATCACTTAAGCACATCTGCATCACATTATGCTTACAACCAAATTTCAACCAATAGAAACGGTAAGAGTGAGATGACGAGGGTTGACAGCTCCCAGGAATAGTTGCCATATCTGAAACCCAACCTTCATTAGTGACGTCGTCCATATTTTGAGAGTCTCCGGTTGCTTTAATTCATTGCCTTTTTTTTTGCTTATTAAGGTCGAAAACGGCTGCTGTTAGCTCAGAGGATCATTTCCCCGTCCATTACGAACCCTTTGCCGATTCAGCTGACTCCGCTCGACTGCCAAGCCAATGCATGGGAGGATCTAATTACAGTCCCTCCACACAAGGCCTCGTACCCCGTCAGCTCCATTTCGGATCATCAGCAGGCCTTTATTAAGGAGCTTGTCATCTTCCATCCACGTAAATCTTGGTCGGGAGTAAGGAAATGGCACTCGTCAAATGCAGGTCCGTTTCGTTTATGAACTTGGCCCCTCCCTCCCTCCCTCTCACCCCCCCCCCCCCGCATGCTTCTAACGACACTCATTGACTGTTTCTCCTCCCTCCCCACCTTTTGTGTAATGTTCAGTGCTATTAAATAGCCCATTTGCGATGTAAGGTTGGAGGTATTAGTGTGGCGGTAAGCTTTTATGGCTTTATGTAAAATAAAAAACGCCGAGCACTACCTGAGGGCGTAATTTCAGTCATAATCTAATTCATTTGAAGGCAGAGAATGGCAACGAGGGGATTTGCGGTTGAGATCCTCATTCATTATAAATTTCCATTTCTTTTGCTTCTTCTTGATGGAATTTTTGTTTCACAAGCTTTCTTTTTTTACGGGGCACCATCGTGGGGAACAAGAATCATCACGTCGCAGCTGCTTGTTTCGAAAGAAAGGTTGACACAGTGAAAAATCTGGAAAAGGATTCTGTGGAGCATTCTCACTACAAATTAGCGCCCACGAGATTAGAATGGTTTAATTAATGCCATCGTTTAAATTGCAAAGTCAGAAAGCTGCATCGGTTTTGAAATTCTCAAATATTTTCTGAGAAGTTTTGCGTGCAACATCTTGGAGGCAAGAGACTCCCAAGTCGGAAATAAATGCAGACCAAATTCTCCCACAAGGATATGAAAGATGACGTAAAGGGTGACGTCATAGAGAATGACGTTGGGACAAGATGGAAGAGAGAAGATCTTTCGCTATTGAGACAAGAAGAATAGAGAAAAATAGAAAGATAATGAAAATCTTTATTAATTATTTCACTAAGAATTCATACTGCATCCCTCATTCTATTTTTTGTTTCCTGGATAAATCTGTATGACGCTCTTAAAAATGAAATAATTTTTTTTTAATTTATGATTCTCTTAAAAATGGAAATTTTTATGAATCTATTTAAATACTCTCTCTAAAAATTTAATAGTTATAAATTTGCATGAAGATGCCGTTAAAAAGTTTTTTTTTCTAATCTGTATGACGATGCTCTTGTGTAATAGATTTTTATGCATCTGGCACAATGATGCTCCTAAAAAATGCAACGAATTTTTATGATTCTGTTATAATGATGCTCCTAAAAAATGCAACGAATTTTTGATTCTGTTATAATGATGCTCCTAAAAAATGCAACGAATTTTTATGATTCTGTTATAATGATGCTCCTGAAAAATGCAACGAATTTTTATGATTCTGTTATAATGATGCTCCTAAAAAAATGCAACGAATTTTTATGATTCTGTTATAATGATACTCCTGAAAAATGCAACGAATTTTTATGATTCTTTTATAATGATGATAATCCCTACTGATACATAACAAAGGACTACAACTGTGATTAAGTTGCATGATGCAGCGATGATTTTGATTACTCAAAAATATGAAACACACACTATCGTGATATCTTTTATTTCAAAGAATTTGCGAATTTTAGTAGAAAGCTTTTTCGTATTTCATAGAAAAACTCTTTTTCATCCGATCAGCTTCAGTGAAAAAAGAATAGGGATGCGTGTGATTCTCTTAATTTTTTTATATCAGTTTCAGTTGAAAGATCGATGTATACATTGATTTACTGATAACTCTTTAGTAAATGCTAGTTTATGGGGTAAGGTTACCAATTTACTCTCAGACAAAAGTGCATACGAAAGGTCTTGAACTGAAAACTACTCATGGACTGAGGGTTGGGTTGTTTTATCTCTGAGAGTCACTTTTTTGCACACCATGGGCTAAACGGCCAGGTCACATGGACCCCGAAGGCTCAGAGAAGGTTGGGGGAGGGGACCCACTGGAACAGCTGTTGGGAGACAGATGGTAGCCTCCCGTCAAGGCCATCCAGCGTGTTCTTTAACGTTCACAGGATATGGCTCTCCCGCACACGGGGCCACGGCTTAACGTCCCATCCGATGGACGGCGGCCTTTTCAAGCCCATCGGTGTCCCCTACTCACTGTGGGCAGGGCGGAGAATTTTGCGGAGATAAATCTCAACGCTGACCCAGCTGGGACTCGAACCTGGGAACTACAGATTACGAGCCTGGCGCGCTACCGACTGAGCCACCCCCGCCCCATGCACTAAAGTAGTTGAAGGACACCCAAAAATTATATTATTGGATGTTTGAAAACTCATAGCCGACAAATGTGCAAACAACACTTTGAATACCGAGAAATGTGCAACAATCTCCTTAAAATCCATTTCCCTTTAAATATTCGCATTAAGAAATACTTTTCTTTTAGATAAAATTGTAGTTTTCAATAAATGAAAACTGAATTTTTCTGTTTATCATCATATTTGAAGACTTTGCTTTTCTCCTTTCGAATCCTAGAAAATCTCCCTTATTCGAATCAGCCATGAAAAACGCCCGACTCCTAATTTGGCCAGAAAAACTAGTTCTTTGTTCTAAACGGTTTTTCGGTTATTACCCCATAGGGCTATTTTGACTCTGAGCGGCACTTTTTTGCACACAATAAGCTAAATGGCTAGATCACAAGGACCCTGAAGGTTCAGAGAAGGTTGGGGGAAGGGGTTGGGTTGTTTTACCTCTGAGCAGCACTTTTTTGCACACCATGGGCTAAATGGCCAGGTCACATGGACCCCGAAGGCTCAGAGAAGGTTGGGGGAGGGGACCCACTGAAACAGCTGTTGGGAGACAGATGGTAGCCTCCTGTCAAGACCATCCAGCGTGTTCTTTAACGTGCACAGAGTATGACTCTCCAGCACACGGGGCCACGGCTTAACGTCCCATCCGACGAACGATGGCCTTTCCAAGCCCATCGGTGTCCCCTACTGACAGTGGGCAGGGCGGGGAATTTTGCGGAGATAAATCTCAACGCTGACCCAGCTGGGACTCGAACCTGGGAACTACAGATTACGAGCCTGGCGCGCTACCGACTGAGCCACCCCCGCCCCTGTGGGAAGGGGACTTACTGGACAGTTGCTAGGAGACAGATGGTAGTCTCCCGTCAAGGCCATCTAGTACGTTCTTTAACGTGCACATGGTAATGCTCCATATAGATAGAGAGAGAAACACACACTGAATGAACGAATTATTATATACATCCCGATAACAACATGCAAAGCAGAACTATCGGGTCCAGTCACATGGGACGGTGAATTTGGCAATGCCTATAAATAGAGCAGGTCTCTACTCATTGTAAACCAGTCACGGAGAAGTAATCATAGGTAAAGACAGCGACATAAGTGAGTTTGACCTTGCCAAATAGTAGGTGCGAGAAAGGCCAGTTGTTCAACCACTGAAACTGCTGAACTGTTGGGATTTCCACGTCAGACCGTCTTGGTATATACGTCAGATGTTGGGGCCGATGTTCAGACCGATTGTTCAGACCGATGGGCTTGGAAAGGCCGTCGACCGTCGGATGGGACGTTAAGCCGTGGCCCCGTGTGCGGGAGAGACATACCCTGTGCATGTTAAAGAACACGCTGGATGGCCTTGACGGGAGGCTACCATCTGTCTCCCAACAGCTGTTCCAGTGGGTTTCCTCTCCCAACCTCTGAGCCTTCGGGGTCCATGTGACCTGGCCATTTAGCCCATGGTGTGCAAAAAAGTGCCGCTCAGAGGTAAAAAACCAACCAACCAACCAACGTCAGATGTTGGACATGTATACCAAGACTACGTGAAATACGGCAAAACTTCCAACCAGCGGGAGAAATGCGGACGTAAAGGTACAATTGACTCGATAAATGAGCAGAGACTGTCCCGCATCGTTACAAGGAATCGTACGGCTACCGTGGAGCAGATAACGTCGGAATTGAATGAGGACGCACCCAAAAGCTTATGCACAAAGATTATCCGTCGTACCGTGGAAAAAACAGGCTCTGGTAGTCGACGTCCACATCTGTCCTCTTGTTGACTGCAAGGCACCGAAAGATTAGGCTGCAATTTGCAAAGGCCTATCGCAACCGGAGAGCGGAGGACCGGGTTGGGTTGGGTTGTTTTACCTCTGAGCGGCACTATTTTTGCACACCATGGGCTAAATGGCCAGGTCACAAGGACCCCGAAGGCTCAGAGAAGGTTCGGGGAGGGGACCCACTGGAACAGCTGTTGGGAGACAGATGGTAGCCTCCCGTCAAGGCCATCCAGCGTGTTCTTTAACGTGCACAGGGTATGGCTCTCCCGCACACGGGGCCACGGCTTAACGTCCCATCCGACGGACGTCGGCCTTTCCAAGCCCATCGGTGTCCCCTTCTGACCGTGGGCAGGCGGGGAATTTTGCGGAGATAAATCTCAACGCTGACCCAGCTGGGACTCGAACCTGGGAACTACAGATTACAAGCCTGGCGCGCTACCGACTGAACCATTCCCGCCCCTGCGGAGGACCGGAAACACGTCATCCGCTCTGACGAATTACAGTTTCAACTCCATCACGCCGATGGTAGGGTGCATGTGTGGCGTCAACTACACGAAGCGATGACCCCAGCTTGCCAAGTTGGGGTCATACAGGCAGGTGGAGGTGGTGTAACAGTTTGGGGTGCGTTTACATGGGCTTCCTTGTGGCCCCTCGTACGCATAGAGACCTTCGTCACTGGCACAAGGTATTCGTTCTATTTTGTTGCGATCTTAAGCAACCACGGCAATTCCCGATTCCGTCTTACGACACTATCAGTTATGAAAAGCCGTGCCTACATAGAGCCGGGGGCAAAGATGCGCCATATAGACGCACCTCAGCCCCGACCTCACATGGCAGCAGTTCTACAAAAAAGGAAAGCTAACCACCGGAAGAAACCTAACTTTAATTTGTTCGCCGGTTAACCATGAACAAGGATACATAGATCCAAGTTCGCTCGGCTCCCAGGGTGGAGACTTTTAGTAAGGCCTAGACTTTGGTGAGGGCTCAGGCCTACTAGGGGACCAAATCCGTTCTGCCGAGCCCTCAAACTGCTCACCCAGAGCACCTGATAGGTGAGGTCTAAGACACCGTCACCGTCCAACCGGCACGCCCAACCGATCGCCGGCATCCTCGACCTCGGTTGGTCTTGGCATGTCCAATCGGGGACCCAATACGGCGGGCACAGCCTTCGACCGGGTTGCTGGGCCCGAGCCCCCCCCCCCCACCACCACCACCACCACCACGTCAAGGTGGTCCCCTATTGGGGGGTGGGTGGCACAAGGTATGTGAACATCCTCGCCGACCATCTACACCCGTTCGTAACGATTCTCTTTCTGCACCATGACGTCATCTTTAAACAGGACAACGCACGCCGCATACTTCCCGAGTGGCGACCAATTGACTCTAGCAACATTCAAGTGAGTTTCCTGATCACCGGTGGGCTTGGAAAGGCCGCCGTCCGTCGGATGGGACGTTAAGCCGTGGCCCCGTGTGCGGGAGAGTCATACCCTGTGCACGTTAAAGAACACGCTGGATGGCCTTGACGGGAGGCTACCATCTGTCTCCCAACAGCTGTTCCAGTGGGTCCCCTCCCCCAACCTTCTCTGAGCCTTCGGGGTCCATGTGACCTGGCCATTTAGCCCATGGTGTGCAAAAAAGTGCCGCTCAGAGGTAAAACAACCAACCAACCAACCTGATCGCCGGACTTCAACCCCATTGAGAATTTGTGGGATGAATTGTAAAGGACGCCAACCTCCACCGGCAACTGTGGAGACTCTATGACAGGCGATCCTCGCTTCATGGGCGCAATACCACCTCCGTGTTTTCAACACCTCATTGAGTCCTCAGGAAGAGATCTGGCTTGTGTTGGGAGGGCAAAAGGGGGAGCAACAGGTTATTAGGTAGGTGTATATAATAATTTGTCCATTCAGTTTAGTCACTGAAGAATTCATTCTACTTTAGATGAAAATGATTTAAATTATAATAATCTGAATTTACCGCAATTAATTCATAAAATATATTTGCATATAACAAACTAAACAACGTCATTTGAACTAAACGTAATCCCCCTTCGATCGATCTGATCACCACCACTTTTCATTTCTCTATCTAGAGCAGAGGTTCCCAAACTTATTTGTCCTACCGCCCCCTTTTCAGAAAAAAAAATTACTCAGCGCCCCCCTGGAAATCTACCTTCTTTAAGCGAACGAACAGAAAAATGCAGTGACAAATTTGCGTTCTTTTTTGTATCTATATTTCTACCTACGTCCTACAACATAGTAAAGAAAGATGTTGTTGTAAATAAGACACCTTGAAGCTTGAAATTATAAAATTATTTATTAAAATCAACCATAGTAACATTCGCATTACACACAGAAAATTAGGATAACGAAGGATAATTTTATGGGTTGGGTTGTTTTACCCCTGAGCGGCACTTTTTGCACACCATGGGCCAGGTCACATGGACCCCTAAGGCTCAGAGAAGGTTGGGGGAGGGGACCCACTGGAACAGCTGTTGGGAGACAGATGGTAGCCTTCCGTCAAAGCCATCCAGCGTGTTCTTTAACGTGCACAGGGTAAGTCTCTCCCGCACACGGGGCCACGGATTAACGTCCCATCCGACGGACTGCGGCCTTTCCAAGCCCATCGGTGTCCCCTACTGACCGTGGGCAGGGCGGGGAATTTTGCGGAGATAAATCTCAACGCTTACCCAGCTGGGACTCGAACCTGGGAACTACAGATTACGAGCCTGGCGCGCTACCGACTGAGCCACCCCCGCCCCATTTGGAAAATAAAGTAATCACTACGACTTTAACTCTGTTACACAACAGATGAAACATGTAAGAACGGTTTTTCAAAATTTTCTTATCTTCCCTTCTTTTTTTATGCTTCCACCCCCCCCCCCCAATTGCACCCAAGGTTACTACCGACCCCCTGGATCGTTCCAGCCCCCCGGGGGGGACGGTATCGCCCACTTTGGGAAACATTAATCTAGAGGTAACCTTCTTTGCTAAACTATTCGTTTCATTCGAATAAATATTCCCCAGATATCGGGATAGTTACTCCCCGTGACATCACCTTTGATGCATGGAGAATATCAGAAGGCCATCTTCCCTTTGCATTGATAGTTGGTTTGTAGGAACAGTCATTAAGATTTAGAGCTGCATGCCGACGTGGGCGGAATCCTCGCTTCCGTCATCGCACAGTTAAAGATCGAGTCTTACGTTCATTAAGTGCTCGTAGCGCTTCCCGAAAGTCAGCAATTGGTGCTCGCAGTAGCAGCAGCAATAAGCTGCAACTTGAAATTACAACTGTCAGACGACTTGGTTTAATCTTGGCTTCTCCACCTTCTCCTGCTGCCATCATCCCTGACCATATCCCGCTGACCGCCTTCACTATCTGGTTGCGCATCGTCCAAGCGCGTTAATGGAGAGCCGGAAACACCGTAATTAAGTAGCTCGCTTTCCATCAGGAACAGAAGGTGCAATTTGGCAAATGGTTAGATTTCGGCGTCGGGAGGAGGAGGGAATGAGGGGGACGCTTATCTAGTGGGAAAGAGAACGAGCCGAGTTTGGGGATTTGCATGGGGCTCCTCGGGGAAACATTCCATTTGCCTCCCCTCCCCTACAAGCAAGAGCTAAGGCCGGAAACAAAATTAAATCAGAAACGGTGAAATCGGGATGGAAAGTTGGTAATTGAAGCTAAGCCGGATTATTTTTCGGAGTCGTTTGGAACTGATAAAAGGAAGAAGAAGATGTTTGGGTTGGGTTGTTTTACCTCTGAGCGGCACTTTTTTGCACACCATGGGCAAAATGGCCAGGTCACATGGACCCCGAAGGCTCAGAGAAGGTTGAGGGAGGGGACTCACTGGAACAGCTGTTGGGAGACAGATGGTAGCCTCCCGTCAAGGTCATCCAGCGTGTTCTTTAACGTGCACAGGGTATGGCTCTCCCGCACACGGGGCCACGGCTTAACGTCCCATCCGACGGACGGCGGTCTTTTCAAACCCATCGGTGTCCCCTACTGACCGTGGGCAGGGCGGGGAATTTTGCGGAGATAAATCTCAACGCTGACCCAGCTGGGACTCGAACCGGGGAACTACAGATTACGAGCCTGGCGCGCTACCGACTGAGCCACCCCCGCCCCACGCGGATGATTAGAAACGGTACAATCGCTCAAAAAAGAATCAGAACACTATGGTTGATTACAGAATTCAGAAAAAATATCTGGCAACGTTTTTTTTAGAAATCAGTGATCTGGCAATCTTCGTGTCACGTGACACTGGCTTAGTCTAAAATGTTAGAAATTTGTGTGCCTAAATCTATATAATAAAAGAAAGTGTCTGTCTGTGTGTGTGCCTGTGGCAGCCATGACTCATCGGGAAATCAAGGAACACGCTTCGAAGTTTCAGAGAATGTTTCAGGTTGTGGTCCGGATTGCAGTAGGGGCGGGGGTGGCTCAGTCGGTAGCGCGCCAGGCTCGTAATCTGTAGTTCCCAGGTTTGAGTCCCAGCTGGGTCAGCGTTGAGATTTATCTCCGTAAAATTCCCCGCCCTGCCCACGGTCAGTAGGGGACACCGATGGGCTTGGAAAGGCCGCCGTCCGTCGGATGGGACGTTAAGCCGTGGAAATTCCCCGTGTGCGGGAGAGCCATAAACTGTGCACGTTAAAGAACACGCTGGATGACCTTGACGGGAGGCTACCATCTGTCTCCCAACAGCTGTTCCAGTGGGTCCCCTCCCCCAACCTTCTCTGAGCCTTCGGGGTCCATGTCACCTGGCCATTTAGCCCATGGTGTGCAAAAAAGTGCCGCTCAGAGGTAAAACAATCCAACCCAACCCGGATTGCAGTACCAAATTTCAGGTCTAAAGTCCAAAAGGGGGGCTTGCTAGAAGCAAAATATTTACCATGCTATTCCTACGGGGAACGAGAATCACTGTCAAATTTACTGTTGCCATTTACTTGCCCTAACTGTGAACGTAAAGAGTGAAAATAGCATTTATATCTTCTGCTGCAAATCTACTTCCGTTGCCAGATTCCCTAAGTGTCCAAAGGCATTATTGAAACGTTCCATTGCAGCTAAGGCCCTGATTTTCTAACCAAAAATGGGGTAGGGCAGGGGGAACCCGCCTACTATATTCGGGACCTTTCGGTGAAGTACATCAAGAATTAAAGAATGCCAAAATCTGACGAAATAAATATCTCGATCGTTTACCAGGGGCTCCGATAGCACGCGCCGGTCAGCAATGACCGACACCGGGAAATTCTTCGTGTTTAGACTGTGATAAAATGGGGGGAGGGGGTGAGACTCACAAAACTAACCATTAGTGTATGAAACTGCAGAATATGCAGATTAAAAGTAAGACACGAGCTGTGACAATTTATGTAAGAAAGAAGCCATGGATCAAGTGGGAACCTGATTTTTAAACTAATCACCGGGGCACACGGGGGATGCTGTGCAGGAAATTTGGACCGTGCGGACGAATATCACGGGAGCCATAGGGTAGCAAAATCTGTGGTAACGGAATTAAAAAATTCGATAGCTTACGCAGAAACTAAGACACGAGCTATGAGAGAGCTCGCTGACGTCAACAACGGTCCAAGCAAACACTGGGCAAATTTCTTCCTGTTGAAAATCTGTGCTAAAGTGTCGGGGGGGGGGGGTTACCCGGGCAGCGCCGGGTGCGTTCAGCTAGTTAGAAATAAATTCATTGTCCGAATGATGCCACTTGTCTAAATGCCTGAATTTGAAATTTAAGACAACTTTTGTTTTACGGATTTCTTGGGAAAATTCTTCATTAATATCTTGGGTGATTTATTTCTTGCATGAAGAAATGGATTTTTATCTTTACCTTTGTCGTAGTCTTCTTTTTCCAGGCCCTCAGCAATGTAAATTTGAATTTCGCTTTACGAAAGGACTGTGAATATTCAACTCATCGCCGAATCCCTAACTGAAACACGAATTAAAAAACAACACTAGTCATTTTAAATCACCTTAAACTACCAAGTTAAGCATTTATGATTTAAAAATTAATGTTCTGTCTCATACTTGGCTCATTTCAGAGCAGTTAAGGCCAGAACCCCAGCTTAAGCTTACAGCCGATTTTTATCCTTTAAGACCAGCGATAAAAGCAAACGATTGTCCTCAACAGAAATCAGACGATGATCGCTTAAATTCCCATGCAAAGTAAATTATTTAAAACATCATTTTTAAAAAATAAATATGATCTTTTTCCACACAGCTTTAGGGTAACAGAGATTAAATGAAGAGAACACGTAGAAAGAGACTTAGAAAAAGCAACAACACCAATCTCTTTTCTTTATCTCTAATACACGAAAAACAGCCTGAATTCGAAGAAACTGTATTTAATCATTTTCAGATATTTATTATCTCTGGAAATCTAATTTCACTGCCAATTCGTCGACACAAGCTTTAGAAAGTTATTCTCGTGTGAGATTACTTTTCATTTTTTTTTTCACTTCCTTGATGACGTTCGCCTTAATTAGAACAAAACTCCTGAAAGTCCTGGAGTTGAAATCGCCAGACGGTCATTAAGAGCGCTCTTTCGTTTCTCGACTCTGATATTCTTTTGTCTAATGACGTTTTAAAAATTCAAATTAAGTGCTTTCTCTTCCAGTCGCCGTTAAGAGCAAGTTGTTGCAGATAATCGAATCAGCTGCAGCGTACGGGATGGAATAATGGTCACATTAATGACGATGACTGTTATTAGTAATTGGGATTTTACAGACACGATGTCTTGATTTTCATACTTAACGTTACGATGGATTTGCGATGCAATTAATTTAGTTTCGAATGACGTTTTCTCTCAAGAATGCTGTCACTCGCAGGAATGATAAACACGAGCATGCAAAGAGATGAAGATGATTTTACCAAAACATAGATGATCTTAAATTAGCATCTCATCAAAGAAAAGGGAAATAAGGGAAATTTTATCTTCCAATAGTTTGTGAGAAGCGAAGTTCTCAAGAATCATTCATTAGAGAAGGGTAGAATGAATTTATAGACGATTTAAAGTCTTTTAAATGTGTTTTTATTTCTGTTTTTTGAAGCGAATAATTCCTTGAAATTGTAGAAGTGTCTTCTTTAATTGCTGTGAAACGTTCATTAACACTTGATAGAATTATGCAGCTCTTGATGACTGAGGAACACTTTAATAATTCCACCCAAATCATATTACATCATTCTCCTACTTTAATAGTTTTCAACAAGCAATACACAAATGCAATTACTTGGTTTACATTTATTAGATACCACCTGAACAGACACGGCGCTGCCCGGGTACATTTAATCTGTCTATTGTTATTTTCACTGGACTAAAGGTATATTTTGCAAGTACTCCTTCCCCCCCCCCCCCGACACTTTAGCACAGATTTCCAACAGTAAGAAATTTGCCCAGTGTTTGCTTGACCGTTGTTGACGTCAGCGAGCTCTCTCATAGCTCGTGTCTTAGTTTCTGCGTAAGCTATCGAATTTTTTAATTCCGTTACCACAGATTTTGCTACCCTATGGCTCCCGTGATATTCGTCCGCACGGTCCAAATTTCCTGCACAGCATCCCCCGCGTGCCCCGGTGATCAGTTTAAAAATCAGGTTCCCACTTGATCCATGGCTTCTTTCTTACATAAATTGTCACAGCTCGTGTCTTACTTTTAATCTGCATATTCTGCAGTTTCATACACTAATGGTTAGTTTTGTGAGTCTCACCCCCTCCCCCCATTTTATCACAGTCTAAACACGAAGAATTTCCCGGTGTCGGTCATTGCTGACTCGGCGCGTGCTATCGGAGCCCCTGGTAAACGATCGAGATATTTATTTCGTCAGATTTTGGCATTCTTTAATTCTTGATGTACTTCACCGAAAGGTCCCGAATATAGTAGGCGGGTTCCCCCTGCCCTACCCCATTTTTGGTTAGAAAATCAGGGCCTTAGCTGCAATGGAACGTTTCAATAATGCCTTTGGACACTTAGGGAATCTGGCAACGGAAGTAGATTTGCAGCAGAAGATATAAATGCTATTTTCACTCTTTACGTTCACAGTTAGGGCAAGTAAATGGCAACAGTAAATTTGACAGCGATTCTCGTTCCCCGTAGGAATAGCATGGTAAATATTTTGCTTCTAGAAAGCCACCCTTTTGGGCTTTAAACCTGAAATTTGGCACTGCAATCCGGACCACAACCTGAAACATTCTCTGAAAATTTGGAGTGTGTACGTTGATTTCCCGATGAGTTATGGCTGCCACAGGCACACACACATAGACAGACACACACACACACACACAGACAGACAGACACCTTCTTTTATTATATAGATGTGCTGATGGGTTATTTTAGCTCTGAGAGAAACTTTTGTGCACTAAATGACCAGGCAACAAAACCCCCAAAGGGTTCAGAATTGGAAAGGGAATCCGCTGGACAACTCAGATCGTAGCATCCTGTCAAGGCCATTCAGCATATTGTTTAACGTGCACAAGGTATGACCCTCCTACGCACTGAACCACATCTTAGCATCCCATTTGACTGGTAAATGCTTTAGCAATGCATCTGTATTCCTTTTCTCACCAAGGCCAGAGAGAGAGAGTGGGAATTAGCGGAGAAAATCTCTACACAAGCACTGTGGAAACTCCAATCTGGAAGCATCTAGTTACGAGCCCGATTGCAACTGACAGAGCCGAATCCATGGCGTGTGTGAAGGCCACAAAGGATGACCCAAGTTGCAGTCATCATTTCTCCATAAAAAACCTATATTTATGTGCGCTGAAAGAATGCAAGAAGGAAACTTACGAAATGGATTCAGAAATCAGCAAGAGTCCGTGCTCTACAGGCCTAAATTGAACCTCAAATTCATACTTTCGTTCATTCTGCAAAACGTTTTCAGTAAAAAACAAAAATCACGGTCTCGAGTGATTTCAGTGTCTGCTAAAGACTCAAATTCGAAGGATGTTTCGAAAAAATTCAAAGCGAAAACGGCGAATCTAAGATCCGCAAAAAATTTCTGAAGCCTCTTCAAATCTTTTTTGTTTCCAGAACCGTTGAAAAATATAAATAAAAATAAATAAATACCTCCTCAAGCAGCTGCTTGTCACAGATGTCTAACAGGAGCCTGTCATTTTGTATGCCATAGTAAAAGGTCTGTGAGGATGGCAGGACCTCAGCAGAAAAACAATACACATATCCATGCCTTACCCGGGGCTCGAACCCAGGTCCCTTAGATCAATAGCCAAACGCGATAACCACTCGGCCACGGGACGGCTTTGAAAAATATGCAAAATACGAAATGCTTAGAGTCAATGGATGCATAGACGGTCACTTGAAAAAAAAAGCACGGGATATGTAAGATATGAATGACTGTTTAGTCGGGAGGGCGGAAATTATCTCTTCGAAGGGTCGCGCTTCCCCATGTGGGACGCCAAGATATTCCAAGGGAGGATATGGCGAGGGTATTAAATTTCCTATGTTCATCTTTAATATTAAATTATGAATTTTATTTCTATGCTTGGCAGTTGGCTGATGATAAATGAGAAGTGACGGGGTGTAAAGGCTTCTCAAAAATCAAAAAGGGATGATGATGATGCCGTAAAGGTTTGAAATTCCTCTTTAAATGGAAGAAACGTAAAAAACTTTGGGAAATGAGTAAAGTGAAATGAACCTTTTTAAAATAGAAGTGAATACCTCATCCCAAAATAAGCAACTCTTTAGCGAGAATGAAAACCATCTTTTCGTAGTGAGGGAAGTGAAGCTAATAAAAAAATAAACACCCCCTCAAGCAGCTGCTTGCCACAGATATCTGACAGGAGGATGTCGGTCTATACGCCATAGTAGAGGGTCCGTGAGGATGGCAGGACCTCAGCAGAAAAACGACACGTACATCCATGCCTTAGCCGGGGCTCGAACCCAGATCCCGAATATCAGGAGCCAAGCGCGCTAACCACTCGGCCCCGTAACTCTATCAAAACAGAAGAAATGAAACGATATTTTCAAAACAAAAATAAATCGCATCCTTTGGAAGTGGAAGGTATGAAAACCTCCTTTTGAAAATAAGAAATGTTCAGTGTTGTTTGTTATATCTCCATCTCAACTGAGAAATGTGTTGAACACACCCATTGTTACATTGCTTTGGCGATTGTTTCCATTGGGGGTGAAATATCACCATCGTCGTACGGAAAACGAGAAGTAAAGAGCGAGGTTTTGCTCGTGCCTTTTTTCTCTTCGACACCCTCCTCCGCTGGACACGACCACCGAACCAATGGAAAAGCGACCGCATCTCCGCTTCTCCTGAAAGCAATTTCCTGTCCCCACGGTCATAAATTTTGAGCCCAGGCGCTCAGAATAAGTTACATAAATCACTCTTCTCGTTATTTGGAGTCCGTCTCTGCTCCCGGAGACCTTTATGTAAGGTCATCAAGTCCAGATGGACACAGGGAGGGGGGGGGGGGGGAGAAAAGGAGCTCGATGCGAAATGAACGCTCGACGACAGCCGACCAACTCCTATGATGGGAATTTAGAAAGCTACTCACATTAGTCATGGTAGCAGTAAGATGGGGAAGAACAGGAATACAAAGCGACTAGTATATATACACACACACAAACAATGCGTAGTGTTTTATGTTTCAAATATTGCTTATGGTAAATTATAGGCAGTTGAGACTGTCTTGTTTCTGTGTTTTTGAGAAAAGAAGAAGGTTTTGAGTTCCAGGTCATGGTCAATGTTTTTAAAATTTATTGATCAGGTTCGAACAGGTTAATAAACGACGTTGAATATATAATTTATAACATATTCCTCTTCTGTGGAATGGGAAGACGTTTTGGGAAATATTACATCAATTATCAGCCTATACCTGGTCTAGTGCTTAGCAAATCTAACTACTAAACCAGAGGGTATATCCCTGGGTATGTGTTTGTATTTGTATGTTGATGAGAAACTAGTTGTTTCCTTAAAAAAATTCGAAATATTAATCTTAATGAGAAAAAATTCGAAAAGGAGATATCCTTCTGTCAAGGAACACTACTAGATCGGAAAGGCCACCATACGTTGGATGGGGGGAGGGGGTCCACCATAAGTTGGATGGGGGTCCACCATAAGTTGGATGGAGGGGTACCATAAGTTGGATGGAGGGGTCCACCATAAGTTGGATGGAGGAGTCCACCATAAGTTGGATGGAGGAGTCCACCATAAGTTGGATGGAGGGGTCCATCATAAGTTGGATGGGGGGTCCACCATAAGTTGGATGGAGGGGTCCACCATAAGTTGGATGGAGGGATCCACCATAAGTTGGATGGGGGGTCCACCATAAGTTGGATGGAGGGGTCCACCATAAGTTGGATGGAGGGGTCCACCATAAGTTGGATGGAGGGGTCCACCATAAGTTGGATGGAGGGGTCCACCATAAGTTGGATGGAGGGGTCCATCATAAGTTGGATGGGGGGTCCACCATAAGTTGGATGGAGGGGTCCACCATAAGTTGGATGGAGGGATCCACCATAAGTTGGATGGGGGGTCCACCATAAGTTGGATGGGGGGTCCACCATAAGTTGGATGGAGGGGTCCACCATAAGTTGGATGGAGGGGTCCACCATAAGTTGGATGGAGGGGTCCACCATAAGTTGGATGTGGGGGTCCACCATAAGTTGGTTGGTTAAGTGTCTGTCCCCTGTGAAGGAGCCATACCTTGTCCACATTTAAGAACATACTGGATGACCTAAACGGTAGTCTTCCGTCCGTCTCCTAGCAACTGCCTCATAAATTCTGTGAAAGACCTTAAAAGGTCATCAAGGTCTTTTATAGGCTTTTCACAGATCTTTCTTAGATGCAAATTTATCGAGCATTCCTAAACTTGACTTACATAGGAACCTGCAGTGTATTATACATAAGCTAAGAATTGGAAGCATAGATCTTAATAACTACTTTATAAAATGCGCAGAGCTTAATAACTACTTGTATAAAATGCGCAGAGCTTAATAACTACTTGTATAAAATGCGCAGAGCTTAATAACTACTTGTATAAAATGCGCAGAGCTTAATAACTACTTGTATAAAATGCGCAGAGCTTAATAACTACTTGTATAAAATGCGCAGAGCTTAATAACTACTTGTATAAAATGCGCAGAGCTTAACAACTACTTGTATAAAATGCGCAGAGCTAAATAACTACTTGTATAAAATGCGCAGAGCTAAACAACTACTTGTATAAAATGCGCAGAGCTTAATAACTACTTGTATAAAATGCGCAGAGCTTAATAACTACTTGTATAAAATGCGCAGAGCTTAATAACTACTTGTATAAAATGCGCAGAGCTTAATAACTACTTGTATAAAATCCGCAGAGCTTAATAACTACTTGTATAAAATGCGCAGAGTTAAATCACCTCTATGTACATCTTATAACACTCAAGAGACTATCACTCATTTCTTGTTAAATTGCAAACAACATGAAAATAACGTCCTATGGTTTTTTATTTATAAACCTCTCTAATATTGGAATTTAAGATTTTACTTTAGAAAACATTTTAAATCACCCTAACCTTGATACCAGGAAAATTACATCTTAACAGTGACTTTATACTGAGTCTACTTCCTTCTTTATCTTTATAATTTGTTTTGTATTTCTGCCTTTACTTACTTCTGTTACACGATATCCAATAGATAGGGGATGGGGGTGGCTCAGTCGGTAGCGTGCCAGGCTCGTAATCTGTAGTTCCCAGGTTCGAGTCCCAGCTGGGTCAGCGTTGAGATTTATCTCCGCAAAATTCCCCGCCCTGCCCACGGTCAGTAGGGGACACCGATGGGCTTGGAAAGGCCGCCGTCCGTCGGATGGGACGTTAAGCCGTGGCTCCGTGTGTGGGAGAGCCATACCCTGTGCACGTTAAAGAACTACAGAATTACGAGCCTGGTGCGCTACCGACTGAGCCACCCCCGTCCCCTAAATAGACAAGTGACAAGAGCGAAGACCGTTAATGTTTATAAAGAAAAACGTGAAAAAAATCAAACATCAGATGAATTTAGAAACTGAAGCTGGTTTTTTTTTAATCAATAGCTACTAAGGTTTACTTGATAAACTTTCTACCATTTCTTTAGCAGATACAGTCGCTCAAAAAAATATCCGAACACTATGGTTGATTACAGAATTCGTAAAAAATATCTGGCAACGACTTTTTTTCAGAAATTAGTGATCTGGCAACCTTCGTGTCACGTGATTACAGAATTCAGGAAAAATATCTGGCAACGACTTTTTTTCAGAAATTAGTGATCTGGCAACCTTCGTGTCACGTGATTACAGAATTCAGGAAAAATATCTGGCAACGACTTTTTTTCAGAAATTAGTGATCTGGCAACCTTCGTGTCACGTGACACGAAGGTTGCCAGATCACTAATTTCTAAAAAAAAAAAGTCGTTGCCAGATATTTTTTTTTTTTGAATTCTGTAATCAACCATAGTGTTCGGATACTTTTTTGAGCGACTGTACTTGTCGTGACCGGGGTTCGGATCCTGTTCGACTGCGGCAGATGTGATGACCCAGTCCACACAGGAGAGAGGGACGACGTAATTGCTTCTTAATTCACTTCGGTGAAAAGAACAGGTTCGCGGGTTTTTAGGCCCGTGCCACTCACTGCCTCAACTTTGCTGCGTTGAATGAACAACAATGGTCCATCAATTACTGCACGAGAGTTATATAGGGACGACACGATTTTTATTCACGCTATATACAGCTACGTGCTGGGAATGAACTCCACTCCGTGGGCCTTTGCTGCTTCACACTGTGGTTCTTTCTGAATCCTCAAAACGACTATCAAATTCACCACTCCGTGAGCTTTGCTACTGCAAATATTACTAAAATGAGGTGGAGAATTGCACATTCTGCAATTTCTCACTTTACAGACCTCAAAACTTGGCGAAAGGATAACCAACCTTTTCTTACACTGTGGCTCCTCCTGAACCAGAAGAATAAGAGATAAGATCCAAGAATCTGGATTCTCTCTTGGAATCGCACCCTCACTCACTCCAAGGGTTACTATTGAGAAAGGCGGCGTCCTTTTGACGCGTGTCAAAGCGCCCTCTTCGCTTGACAGCTAACGCACAGACTCAGTCTTCATCCAACTCCTTCCCCTAGCCTCGTGCGCGGACATTCGCTCCGCGGGCTAGTTAGTCATATACGGCACAAACAACTGCTGGCATTCGTCACCACTTCCATGGAGCAGCTTTAGACCCGAAAAACAACAACAGTGAGTCATCCCAGCACAAACATTTCCAAGAACACATAAAAATATATACCACAATATAATACAACAAATATATAAAATAAAATAAATACCCCCTCAAGCAGCTGCTTGCCACAGAGGTCTGACAGGAGCCTGTCAGTTTATATGCCATAGTAGAAGGTCTGAGAGGATGGCAGGACCTCAGCAGAAAATCAAATATATGCAATAAAAAATAAATATAAAATTCGAGGGACATGACACTACTGCTCAAAGTTCTTAACATGAATATCTTTGTTATTTCCACTGAAATTTCTTCCCATTTGAAACTGTAGGCGTTAAAAGTTTTCTGCTCTTTGTGTCCAGAAACAAAAGTATCGGATTCGTCACATTCCCTACTAATCAGCTTTGTTTACTTTTAGCCGACGAGTATTCGGCATTCAACGTTTTTTTTTTTAAGGCTCCGGATGCGGCAGGCAGCATCCAATTACAGATTAATCTTAATTAGTCCCTTTGTGTCTGCTTCAGAGTAAATGGAATCTCGCGGAGACGTCTTTGAAAGGAAGAAGACAAATATGGCGCGTAATTCAAATAGGGATTATTGCGGACAGAAAGCCTAAGGTATCCATGGAAACTGAAGCCGATGATCAAGTTGCTAATCCTCGTGCTTTCAGCTGGAGTCTGTTGCTAGAGCAACAGCTTTTTTTTTTGCTTCTCTTGAAAAAGGGGAGATCTCTTTTTTTTGCTAGAAGAAAAAGAAAAAATGCAAATTTGAAAGGGTGAAAAGATGTGTGTTGGCGGTGATTGTGAGAAAGCATTTGTGGCGATCGAAATCCAAAACGTAATCAAGACGATAATTGGAGAAAAAAGCGATTTGTTTGGAATGGGACTCAGATGAGAAGAATTTTGTTAAAGGATGAAAATGTTCGTTTGTACAGTCGCTCAAAAAAATATCCGAACACTATGGTTGATTACAGAATTCAGAAAAAATATCTTGCAACGATATTTTTTTAGCAATTAGTGATCTGGCAACCTTCGTGTCAGGTGATTACAGAATTCAGGAAAAATATCTGGAGCGTGTACAGCAACTGTACACGCTCCAGTTACCGTTCACAGCAAACTGGAGCGTGTGCAGTTACTGCACACGCTCCAGTTTGCTGTGAACGGTAACTGCACACGCTTAATATTTCCGTGAGTGAGCCCATACGATCTAGTATCAAAATATTATGACCACCTACAGTCGCTCAAAAAAGTATCCGAACACTATGGTTGATTACAAAATTCAGAAAAAATATCTGGCAACGATTTTTTTAGAAATTAGTGATCTGGAAATTTTAGAAATTAGTAAAAAACTATGTGGCAACGATTTTTTTAGAAATTAGCGATCTGGCAACGTGTCACGTGACACGAAGGTTGCCAGATCACTACTTTCTAAAAAAATCGTTGCCAGATATTTTTTCTAAATTCCGTAATCAACCGTAGTGTTCGGATATTTTTTTGAGCGACTGTATCTAGCAGATTTACTGCCGCGTTTCTCAGGTCCGAAACTCTCTTAAATTTATAGTAGATGGCGCTCTCCACGTCTCAAGCTCCCATTTTCATAAAACTCATTACGATCGATTCGACATTCCCCCACCCCCATAGCTCCCCCACCCCGGGAAAAAATTTCCCCATCTTTTCTACGGGAGGTCTGAAACTCTCTAAAACGTGTTGCAGATGACACCCCTCTATGTCGTAAGCTTTCATTTGGCGTAAAATTCATTACGATTCGTCTCTCCCTTCGTTTAAGGGGCGGGGGTGGCTCAGTCGGTAGCGCGCCAGGCTCGTAATCTGTAGTTCCCAGGTTCGAGTCCCAGCTGGGTCAGCGTTGAGATTTATCTCCGCAAAATTCCCCGCCCTGCCCACGGTCAGTAGGGGACACCGATGGGCTTGGAAAGGCCGCCGCCCATCGGATGGGACGTTAAGCTGTGGTCCTGTGTGCAGGAGAGCCATACCCTGTGCACGTAAAGAACACACTGGATGGCCTTGACGGGGGACTACCATCTGTCTCCCAACAGCTGTTCCAGTGGGTCCCCTCCCCCAACCTTCTCTGAGCCTTCGGGGTCCATGTGACCTGGCCATTTAGCCCATGGTATGCAAAAAAGTGCCGCTCAGAGGTAAAACAACCCAACTCCCTTCGTTTAAAATTCTCACCCTCCCTTTCAGGTACGGGAAGAAGTTCTTCCCCATGTCAGAAGTTTCTTAACCGAAAAACGGTATTGCCTCACTCAGATAATCGAAATTTTCAAATCATTTCTTACCCACTTGAGTTGCCAACTTCAAGGATTATCCTTTTGAGACCAACTTCCAGGATTATCATATCCGAAGTGATGTGACTCAGAAAGAATCTCAGTCCCATTGAGCAAAGATAAATTAATGAAAGGACATATTTTTCATTCGATAAACTTTAAGTGATCTTGTAAGGGTCATGGCTCTCGTCTACCTTCACTTTGCAATCCAAACCTACTTTCGTTCCTGCTTCAGCTTTTGTAAAACTGAAGACCATCTGAGCGCCATCGCATCGATTCAGATCTAAACGGTTGTCAGTTATCCTCCACGACAGAGGGACAAGGCAATTTCGAGAAAGGTTCTCCTCATCCAGAATCACCGAAATTCGGAATGTTTCCACTGGAAGATTTATGAACAACGATCGCTGCTACGAGCGTCGCGAGTGCGGGTAACTTTCATGTTAACTTTGGGAATAATTCTGTTTACGGGTTTGGGCCCAGAAATCGAGTTTCGTTAATCTAATACGTGCAGATTTCTCGAGTGACGGTCAGAGACAGCGAAAACGGCATCACTACCCCCCCCCCGCCCTCTTTATCCTCTAGAGTCCCCCACCCGACTGCGCTACTTGCACTTGCCTTGTGATTTATTGATATTAATAATGTGGGAACGCTTCCTATGGCCAGGCGTTAAATGTTATTAAGCTACCCAAAGCGAGGCAATTAATGGCGTTATTAGTATTCAGAGCGTTCGTTATGGGCGACAAGTTAGGGGAGGGGTTGTTGGGGGGAGAGAAAGTATTCTACGCGCGAGTGTTGCTCCCTCTTGAAGACGTGAGAGGGATGGATGAGAGGAAAGTGAGGAAGAGCACCGATGCAGGAAGGGGAGGAAGGATGGAGGATGCTAACCAGTCAATGTTAAGTGTCTCCTCCCGTCGAAGGCGAAAGGATGCGGAATTCCATTTACCGCGATGGTTTAGGAAGCGTGACGTTAGGTGACGTCATGGTTTACGCGAAACGATATCCGATAAGTTAGCGGAGATGTCGATATAACTTTTGGGGAAGTGGAGAGTGAAGTGTTGTTGATGGGATATTTTGAGCAATTTTTCCCTCTTTCTTATGGAGTGATTTAGTTGAGAAATAATCACTGTGAAAGTGTGAATGGAGTTTACTCTGATGAAGTTCAAAATATATATATTCTTTTAAGGAATGTTTATTGTTGTAGGCGCATTCATTGGATGATAAACTACTGGCCCAGTTTTGCAAGATTTGAAACCTATGAATTTGATCAAGACACTAGGGTTGTTTGGGTTGTTTTACCTCTGAGCGGCACTTTTTTGCACACCATGGGCTAAATGGCCAGGTCACAAGGACCCCGAAGGCTCAGAGAAGGTTGGGGAGGGGACCCACTGGAACAGCTGTTGGGAGACAGATGGTAGCCTCCCGTCAAGGCCATCCAGCGTGTTCTTTAACGTGCACAGGGTTCTCCCGCACACGGGGCCACGGCTTAACGTCCCATACGACGGACGACGGCCTTTCCAAGCCCATCGGTGTCCCCTACTGACCGTGGGCAGGGCGGGGAATTTTGCGGAGATAAATCTCAACGCTGACCCAGCTGGGACTCGAACCCGGGAACTACAGATTACGAGCCTGGCGCGCTACCGACTGAGCCACCCCCGCCCCGATCAAGACACTAAAGTGACATAATTGCGTGCGTTTTGAGTCCACTTGCTTGGCGAAGTTACTGCATGGAGACATAAGATTTAACTAATCATTCTGTCTTCTCCAATTTGAATAATAAAAATGTGAAAAAATTTAAAAGTTTGCTTTTTGCATTTTCATTTCCTCTGTAAGTATTAAAAAAAAAATCCAAAATGAACCGAAAGAGAACTGAAAAAGCTTTCAAAATGGCTCTTTTGACATTGGAAAATTTTTGTACCGTTCAATAGCAGAGTTATATTCTTATGAAATCCCCATTTCTATGCCTATTTTGATTATGACCTTACATTTTTAGACACAATTTCTGAGTCTGTTCAAACTAATTCAGAGCATTTCACAAAGCAATAGAGAGAAAAGATAAAAAAAAAAAGAAATGTCAGACAGCAGCAGTTAAATTTCTGCCTCCATTGGGCACATGACTGCCATAAAGATATTGAGTTTTACTACTCCCACAACTGAAGAAGAAGAGCAAAAGGCAACAGATCCATCTTTCGGGGCATCCCCACCACACAGACAGAAAGAGAAACTGTAGGGGGGGGATGGTAATCCTTAGGATGAGGCATAAATCTCCTAGTGACTCCTAATTCTGCATCCACCGTCAGCCAATATCCAGAGTCTGTTTCCCATCCAGAGGAAAGTCGTTATTCAAACGTTCTCTTCTTCTCCTCCTTCGTCTTCTCCTCCGATCAATCCCTCCATCTCCCAACAGCGTACGACTCCCACGGCATACAAAAGCACTCCCGACGCATATTAGATGCACCCGCTGCTTAGTGTGGGCCCTGACTCCCCTCCCCCAATTCTGTCTTGGATCTGGTCGATTGTAAGTGCTTGCTCATTGGGAATGCATGGTTCTGTTTCGTAAGCATCCAGATAAACTGCCTCCTCCATCAAGCCTTGCTGACAGCTTCAGGGGTGGAGTCCGCAGGGTGGGGTGTGTATGGGGAGGGGACGGGTATGACTGGCACGTAACTCTAAGCCCAGTACTGGCCTTGCTCAGATGATGCGCTAAGAACTTTACCCGTTGGGGACATCAGACAGATATAAACAACTCTTGTGCACCATCTGCAGTTCGTGGTAGTAACCTTCCTCATCAGCAATATGGCTTCCCCCCCCCTTTTCTTTTCTTGTTTCCTATTTATATTTCATAAACTTCCTGTGATAATCTTTGCGTTATGACCGTAATGACTTTTTCTTTTCTTATGAAAATGAACTTTTTTCGAAGCAAATAAGTTTTCTTCAGTTTCGAAGTCTTAGAGATGATTTTGCTAAAAGTTTTTGCAACTGCAAAACTAGATTTTTTTCCCCAACACTTTTTGATTTTACAAGATTTCTAAATTTCTTGATGTTATTTTTTTCCCCTTTTTTCAAGTTTTGGTTGGGTTGTTTTACCTCTGAGCGGCACTTTTTTTGCACACCATGGGCTAAATGGCCAGGTCACAAGGACCCCGAAGGCTCAGAGAAGGTTTTGGGGGGAGGGGACCTACTGGAACAGCTATTGGGAAACAGATGGTAGCCTCCGTCAAGGCCATCCAGCGTGTTCTTTAACGTGCACAGGGTATGGCTCTCCCGCACACGGGGGCCACGGCTTAACATCCCATCCGACGCACGGCGGCCTTTCCAAGCCCATCGTTGTCTCCTACTGACCGTAGGCAGGGCGGGGAGTTTTGCGGAGATAAACCTCAACGCTGACCCAGCTGGGACTCGAACCTGGGAACTGCAGATAACGAGCCTGGCAGCTACCGAAACCGTCCATAGTTATTATATTAACGTGGTCGACCACCCTCCCTAGTTTTCCCTTATCCACACAACCACGTTTTAGGCTTAAAAATAAATTAATTGCTGATAGATTTATTTACAAAATAAATATACAATCCTCTAACAAATCTTTGCATTTTTTTAACTTGAAACAATCTTTGTCTGCGTTGTTTACTTTTTGATCCTCAGAATTCGCGGACTGCGTGCGATGACCTCATGTAACCCCACTGATCCGGGGGGAGGGCGGGGGGGGGGGGCGGTCGATAGTTTTCAAAACTTTATTCAACTTGACTCTAAGCCATTAAAATGCGATGGAAATTTTATGCGCATCTCTGATGGCGATATTATCTTTTACAATGACTTCTTCGAATCATACACTTATTAGAATAACAATTCATTCCTCCAAGAAATGGCAGATGGCGACACCCTGCATTGGCGCCAAAGCCGATGCCACCATTAGAAAAACATTCATTGCGCGCTTTTTTCATCGCTAAAGAGAAGGTTTCGCGTTCAGATCGCAGCAGAGAACAGAATCGGAGTGCAACTTGCACCGGCGAAATAAAAATAAACAAAATTCGAAGCGTCGTCGCTCGCTCCCCACGCGCCAGAGAAACGGACGCAAAACGTCTTCCCTCGCTTTTTTAAAATCACGTCCATTTGGGCAATTTCGAAAAAAGACAGGAAACACGAAATGACAAGAAGCCAGCGAACATTCGAGCAACGATTACAGCTGGTAGTTAGGAGGAGGCAACTTTTCTCTCGTTGCTATATTTCGAAATGGCCAGTAACAAAGCTTTCAGAATCTCCTTTAGGCGCAGTATTGGGGAAGGGAGATGGTGATCCCCCTCCTCCTCTCCCCTCCTTTCGTCAGCATCCGCTTCCCCGCACTCGAGCCATGAAGCGACATTAGCTCGAGGTTTGTCTTTTGCTTCTCATCATCTCTTCCGGTTGTATTGCGATCGAATGTTTTCTGCCCCATGAAAATGTATGAAGTCGAAAGTATCGTTATGGTCGTAGAGAGAACGAGCGAATGTCCACGTTCTCTCCATCCACAGGGAATAAAAGAGGGGGGAAGAGGCAGTACGGGGGCGCGTGATGCAAAGAAAAGGGATGATGCAAGAAGGCGAACCCGAGTTTTCTGAGAGGGACGGTGCTTTCGATGATAAAAAGCCTCCTTACAAAGACTGCATGCAAATCGCCTCTCTAAGAAGCAGCTTGGATGTTGATGCTGCGGCAGAGCCGATAAATATCAACGAAAGACATTTCTGAGCAATAAAAGAGATTTTGCTCTGGACGAGAAACAAGACGTTGATCGCTTTCGTGTCTTTGAATGTTGCTCAGTCCTCTTGTGGTTCCTCTCTCACGAAACATTTTAGCATTGCAGTTTGGGATTCACTGCTCGTTCCATTAGAGTTAAAAAGAAAAAGAATAAAGGAAATGGGAAGAGAGACAGAGGAGACAAAAATAAGATGCTAATGCTGCTCGATCGAATAAGGCAATTTTACAAAAAGAATGGGATGTTTTCCGCGCACGTTGCGACACGGACAGCTTTAGAACATTGTTATGTAGCACAAGAGCAATATAATTCTATCTATTTCTGATTAATATTTTTTTAATTTCCATCTGGAAAATCTATCTATTAAGCGACATTTACTGTAATTCTACAACTAGAATCTCCAGCTATCAGTGGCCAAGTCAAATCCCTTTTCGATCCAACAAATTCCAATTTCCGGATGTTACGAGTAAGTGCTTTAAAATAAGTCTGAAATATTTTGCTATTTAATGGGTTTTAAATTGCTGACGAGCTAGGGGGCGGGGGTGGCTCAGTCGGTAGCGCGTCAGGTTCGTAATCTGTAGTTCCCAGGTTCGAGTCCCAGCTGGGTCAGCGTTGAGATTTATCTCCGCAAAATTCCCCGCCCTGCCCATGGTCAGTAGGGGACACCGATGGGCTTGGAAAGGCCGCCGTCCGTCGGATGGGACGTTAAGCCGTGGCCCCGTGTGCGGGAGAGCCATACCCTGTGCACGTTAAAGAACACGCTGGATGGCCTTGACGGGAGGCTACCATCTGTCTCCCAACAGCTGTTCCAGTGGGTCCCCTCCCCCAACCTTCTCTGAGCCTTCGGGGTCCATGTGACCTGGCCATTTAGCCCATGGTGTGCTAAAAAGTGCCGATCAGAGGTAAAACAACCCAACCCTCCCCCTCCTTCTGAGGCCTCTAGGCACACTGTTCATAACCCTATTCGCCAATCTATAATTATCCATACGGGCACCATGGCCAAACCAACGGAGTCTCTCTCTGCACAATATGCTGCTTAAAGGAGGTTGCCGACTCCTTTGCCTAACCTCATCATTACTTACAAAGTTGAACCACCTAATGTCCAAGATACTGTGTAATCATCTAGAATCAAAAGCATCAAGTTTCAAGTTACCTTGTTTACAAAGGTCCGAAGTTTCGCTACCATTGCTAACTTCGGAAAACACTTATGTATTATAGAGTCTAATTTTAGCGTTTAAGTGTTAATACCCATTTTTCCACACCCTGCATAGATTCTTAACAGTCCCAGCAGCAATCCTAACTTTTCATGTTAATCTCGTGCCACACATCACCAGCATTTGTTACATAACTCCCGAGATAATTAAACTGAGACACGTGCTCAAGAGTGCAACCATTCGAAACAATTGAAGCTCAACTTGCCAGAGCAATTTTCATCACTTTAGTTTTTTCTTTATTTATCATCAAATCTAATCTGTTATCAGTCTCAGCAACAGCTGCAATGAAAGAGTTCATTCTCATCAGCATCATTAGCCAGAAAGGCCAAATTAGATTACTTTTCAACATTTATGAGTTTAGGAAAGCTCTTGTTTAAGACAATAACTCTAAAGAGAAATATACTTAGAAACCATATTTATTAAAATTTGCAAATCTGATGACATGCTTGTATATATTAAATTATTCCAATTTTTAAAAAAATCAGCTACAACTTTCTATTTTCAAGTTCCTATTATTATTACATTAAACGAAACTAGATTCATGAGTGGGGCGGAGGTGGCTCAGTCGGTAGCGCGCCAGGCTCGTAATCTGTAGTTCCCAGGTTCGAGTCCCAGCTGGGTCAACGTTGAGATATATCTCCGCAAATCTCCCGCCCTGCCCACGGTCTGTAGGGGACACTGATGGGCTTGGAAAGGCCGCCGTCCGTCGGATGGGACGTTAAGCCTTGGCCACGTGTGCGGGAGAGCCATACCCTGAGCACGTTAAAGAACACGCTGGATGGCCTTGACGGGAGGTTACCATCTGTCTCCCAACAGCTGTTCCAGTGGGTCCCCTCTCCCAACCTTCTCTGAGCCTTCGGGGTCCATGTGACCTGGCCATTTAGCCCATGGTGTGCAAAAAAGTGCCGCTCAGAGGTAAAACAACCCAACGTTAAAGAACACGTTGGATGACTTTGACGGGAGGCTACCATCTGTCTCCCAACAGCTGTTCCAGTGGGTCCCTTCCCTCAACCTTCTCTGAGCCTTCGGGGTCCATGTGACCTGGCCATTTAGCCCATGGTGTGCAAAAAAGTGCCGCTCAGAGGTAAAACAACCCACAACCCATCTCTGAACCCTTGGCGTCCTTGTGACCTAGCAGTTTAGCCCATTGTGTGCGCAAAACTGCGATTGAGAGGTAAATCAACCCAACTGAGATGTTTCGAAACGTCTAAATTAAGACATGGATTAATCTGGAATTGCAAGGATTATTGCTTAATTTCGGTTGTGTAAACTTCTTCATAACGAATATTTGAATCGCCCAATCACAACGGAGAATGCCACACGAGTTGGCTTTGCCTCTGATGTCGCCAGCGAGACGTCATCCTCCCGAGAACAAAAGACAAGATGGTTATTGTATCCTACACGGCGCAGGCGCAGAAGATGTTTCCAATGATCTGCTTTCTATTTCAAGCAGTAATTGCTCTTCACTTGCTGGTAGTAATAACGTCTTCCTTGCGTTGCACGAGAACCCTAGATTAATCTCAACATTTTCGCTTCATATAGCATGTGCTTAAAGCTTAATTGCCTATTTATAGTGAGGAATATTTAATAATGATTCTCCTTGTAATTGAGGCATGAACTACGAACTTGTCAATCATCGTTGTTGTTTTTTCAAACTTTCAAATATTATTCTAATACGTAACAAGTTGTCTGAATTGGTCCCCATTTCTTAATTTAATTTCTGAAAGATTAATCGGATGTGTTTGTCTTATATCGTCAAAACGTGGGTTGGGTTGTTTTACCTCGCACTTTTTTGCACACCATTGGCTAAATGGCCAGGTCACATGGACCCCGAAGGCTCAGAGAAGGTTGGGGGAGGGGATCCACCTGGAACAGCTGTTGGGAGACAGATGGTAGCCTCCCGTCAAGGCCATCCAGCGTGTTCTTTAACGTGCACAGGGTATGGCTCTCCTGCACACGGTGCCACGGATTAACGTCCCATCCGACGGACGGCGGCCTTTCCAAGCCCATCGGTGTCCCCTACTGACCGTGGACAGGGCAGGGAATTTTGCGGAGATAAATCTCAACGCTGACCCAGCTGGGACTCGAACCTGGGAACTGCAGATTACGAGCCTGGCGCGCTACCGACTGAGCCACCCCCGCTCCGTCAAAACGTGTCCTGCTGGGTTATTTGAGAGCTTTGGAGGTTTGTTTTGTTGACTTCATCTCTCATTCATTTTGCTGCAACAAGACACATTATTTTCTGTTAAAGCTTGCTACTTAAATAACGAGCAAAATTTCGTTCCAGATTGGCTCAAATTCTCAAGGGAAAGAAGGAGACAGCAAACTTGTGAAGAAACAGTTTTGAAAGCTTATTAGTTAGGCAACTGAGCAGATAATGCTAAGAAGACAACCACGTGTTCATATTACAAATTATTTTTTCTGATTAAAATAGATTGAATAGCGATTCCAAAAGTAAGAAGAGAATAAAAATACTTTTATGGAAGACCGACGACGAGTAAGAGTGTCGTTTTACCTCTGAGCAGCCTTTTATTTTTGCCACATTCGGCTAAATGACCAGTTCACAATAACCCCTGGGGAGCAGGTGGCTCAGTCGGTTGCGCGCCAGGCTCGTAATCTGCAGTTCCCAGGTTCGAGTCCCAGCTGGTCAGCATTGAGATTTATCTCCGCAAATTTCCCCCGCCCTGCCCATGGTCAGGGGACACCGATGGGTTGGAAAAGTCGCCGTCCGTCGTATGGGACGTTAAACCGTGGCCTCGTGTGCGGGTTGGGTTGTTTTACCTCTGAGCGGCACTTTTTTTGCACACCATGGGCTAAATGGCCAGGTCACATGGACCCCGAAGTCTCAGAGAAGGTTGGGGGAGAAGACCCACTGGAACAGCTGTTGGGAGACAGATGGTTGGGTTGTTTGGGTTGTTTTACCTCTGAGCGGCACTTTTTTGCACACCATGGGCTAAATGGCCAGGTCACATGGACCCCGAAGGCTCAGAGAAGGTTGGGGGAGGGGACCCACTGGAACAGCTGTTGGGAGACAGATGGTAGCCTCCCGTCAAGGCTATCCAGCGTGTTCTTTAACGTGCACAGGGTATGGCTCTCCCGCACACGGGGCCACGGCTTAACGTCCCATCCGACGGACGGCGGCCTTTCCAAGCCCATCGGTGTCCCCTACTGACCGTGGGCAGGGCGGGGAATTTTGCGGAGATAAATCTCAACGCTGACCCAGCTGGGACTCGAACCTGGGAACTACAGATTACGAGCCTGGCGCGCTACCGACTGAGCCATCCCCGCCCCCTCGTGTGCGGGAAAGCCATACCCTGTGCACGTTAAAGAACACGCTGGATGGCCTTGACGGGAGGCTACCATCTGTCTCCCAACAGCTGTTCCAATGGGTCCCCTCCCCCAACCTTCTCTGAGTCTTCGGGGTCCTTGTGACCTGGCCATTTAGCCCATGGTGTGCAAAAAAGTGCCGCTCAGAGGTAAAACAACCCAACACAAGAACCCCAAGGTATAGGAGAGCTGTTAGGATATAGATGGAAGCTTTTCGCCAAGACCATCCAATGCGTTCTTGGGTAACAGAGCCATACACAGGATGTGGCTCTCCTGACCAAGGGGCCGTGTGTTTGCATCCCTTCTGACGGACGGCGGTTTGGCCGTATATTCACCTAGGGCAAAGTGAGGGTTTAGCGAAGACAAATCTTAATTCTGGGACAGATTGTACTCGAATCCAAAAACTTTGCTTTCCATGATGTTTCTTCAGATTTAGCTTTAAAGGCTACAAATGCGGGAAAAAATTTTAAATTTATCTTTAATTCATGAAAGCTCTGTTTCAAGTCAAATGCTATCTGCTGTTTACAGTCTTTGCATTCAGTGCTGTTTGAGTTCGTTGCATTAAGGTACAAAATAAATCGTGCCACTAGGAACGCTATCACATTTCTAAAAAGTATTCTCTACCCTTCCTAAAATACAATCTGGCATCTGCAAAAGAATTCTTTTTGTCCCCGAAAAGCAATCACGAGATAAAAGACCGTCATAAAATTGGCAGCAGTTGGGAAATGCTAATATCGTCGTAAATCTCGCGTGTTGGATATCTGCTGTAAAATTACTTTCTGCCATATCTTCTGATAGTAATTTTATGTTTCTACTAACATTCTCTGCAAAGCCTCGCTGATGACCTGTCTTGACCTCTGTCGACTTCATTATTCAAGTCACTAACATCAGCTATCCACGGAAGATATATTTTATATGCTTTGGTGCCGTCATATTAATCCAACTTAGATTTCGTACAAGAGGAAGATTTTTTTTTCTTCTTTAAAGCAAACTGAATCGATTGTGCTATCTCTAAAATGTCAATGTGTTCAGTGTTTTATTTCATGTGGGTTGGTTTGTTTTACCTCTGATCGGGGGGCGGGGGTGGCTCAGTCGGTAGCGCGCCAGGCTCGTAATCTGTTGTTCCCAGGTTCGAGTCCCAGCTTGGTCAGCGTTGAGACTTATCTCCGCAAAACTCCCCGCTCTGCCCACGGTCCTGGCCATTTAGTGACCTGCCCATTTAGCCCATGGTGTGCAAAAAAGTGCCGCTCAGAGGTAAAACAACCCAACCCAACCTCTGATCGGCACTTTTTTGCACACCATGGGCTAAATGTCAGGTCACATGGACCCCGAAAGCTCAGAGAAGGTTGGAGGAGGGGACCCACTGGAACAGCTGTTGGGAGACAGATGGTAGCCTCCCATCAAGGCCATCCAGCGTATTCTTTAACGTGCAGAGGGATGGCTCTTCCGCACACGGGGCCACGGCTTAATGTCCCATCCGACGGACGGCGTCCTTTCCAAGCCCATCGGTGTCCCCTACTGACCGTGGGCAGGGCGGGGAGTTTTGCGGAGATAAGTCTCATCGCTGACCCAGGTGGGACTCGAACCTGGGAACTACAGATTACGAGCATGGCGCGCTACCAACTGAGCCACCCCCGCCCCCTAATACGAAGAGAAGAACCTGATACGCTCTGTCTCGATCAAGTGAAGTCGTTCCCTCTAATCTTTTTTAGCTCTTTCACCCCCCCCCCCCCCCTTCTGCCCGGATAGAAGGAAAAGGTAAATTGTGAGTCAGTGTAGACCCTTTAACACTTAATATATAAAACCCACTTAAATATCGAATTTATAAACGGAAATATATTGTTTAGGATGTTAAAGCATTTTCCAACTGTAGCGCTTTTAACGGTGCAAATTCAAACTAACGAAAGATTTGGAAAAGGCGAAAAGGAATATTTTACTAGCGCCTCTCTTACCGAAAACATATTTTTCTCTCAGAAAGCAAATGTATAATATCTTCAGACTATAAAGTAAAAACCACAGCTGGGATTCTTTTCCCTATTTTGAAAAATGATCCAAGAAAAACATTTGGAACGAATGAAATCCTCTAAATTTCGACTCTCGCAGCGAGATCGTGTTTATTCTTCCGATTTCTTTTCCTTCATAAATCTTCGATTGCCGCGAAAGTTGTCAGCATTGTTTTACCTCCTCGAATCGCGAGCTAGCCTCTGAACAGCATCTGCGCAATCTCCAGAGATCCAGTTCATTGAACCTGACTGCAGACAAACGTCTTCATTGGATTATCCTCATCCGACAACTACAGTTACCCCTTCAATAGAAAAGAGCAGCATTTAGAGCAGTCGGCGAATATCTTAAAGGCATTATTATATCCGTAAAGATCGATCATTTTCTTTTCCTAGAATTTCAGTGCTTGCACTTCTTTTTCATATTCATTCTGTTGATGTAAGAATTTTAGAAAATATCAAACGAGTTATGTTTTTTTCTTTAAGAAACCTTTAGGGTATAAGAACCAATTTATTAGCAACAAATCTTCATGCAGTCAATTAAGGAATGTTGACATATTTAGAAAGATCTTATTTTGTGCGTCGTTTCAATGTTTTTTTTTTCAATTTATTCATTCTCAGGGAAAGTGTACAGATTGGGTTGTTTTACCTCTGAGCAGCATTTTTTTGCACACCATGGGCTAAATGGCCAGGTCACAGGGACCCCGAAGGCTCAGAGAAGGTTGGGGGAGGGGACCCACTGGAACAGCTGTTGGGAGACAGATGGTAGACTCCCGTTCAAGGCCATCCAGTGTATTCATTAACGTGCACAGGGTATAGCTCTCCCGCACACGGGGCCACGGATTAACGTCCCATACGACGGACGGCGGCGTTTCCAAGCCCATCGGTGTTCCCTACTGACCATAGGCAGGGCGGGGAGTTTTGCGGAGATAAGTCTCAACGCTAACCCAGCTGGGACTCGAATTTGGGAACTGCAGATTACGAGCCTGGCGCGCTACCGACTGAGCCACCCCCGCCCCATTTCCCGAAGGATCCAAAGTATTCGATCAATTGTAAGTAAAAGCATTTGCCTGGAATAGGTTATGAAACTGATTGGCAGAGGCAATGCAATGGAGTCGTGCATCATTATCTCTAGTGCATCCTTTCCCCGTGTTGCCATGGTGCACTCCATCAACCTCCGGTTAACAACTTACGTCCTCTCAGGTCCAAAAAAAGAAGTTTGCATCAGTAACGCTCTTGTCCAAAACACTCGTTAAATCAACAGAGCACGTCTGTCTTAATTGTATAATAGTTTTATTCATAGACTTTGACATAGATTCTCTCTGGAAACGAGGGGAGCCTTTGAGCACTCGTCCCTATGACACTTACTTGAGGAAGTGACGTGCCTCCCAGTGTGCATTTCAAACGAGACAGTTGCGTCACGCGAGGACGAAGTGTTTCCGCTGCAGCTGCCGAGAAACGTCGTCTCGGTGTCATTGCAATGCACGCGCTCTGTCAAGTGAGTGAGCGGATTTCTTCTTCTTTGGGCCAGCTCATTGGACCTTAGAATCAAATTAGGCAAATTCGGTTGAGGCGTGCACATGGCTTGGCGTGGCCGGCAGAGACACTTCTCGGGGATGGCCTGGAGTGGTCTCATTAGAGGAGAGACGCCAAATCTGTTTAGCTGACATCAACAAGGAGACGGTGGATCGAGGGCATCTCATAGTTTGGAAGGGGTGAAAGAAGAACAGGAGCTCACGTTCTGATCACGTGCTCCCTTGTTGCTCACAGGTGAAATAAAAGAAATACCTTCAGTTGAAGAGATTTTATTGAAAGCGGAAAGTGGCTTTTTTTTCCCCTCCTTCTTTTCTTTCAGTTTAAGCCTTGAAACTTTAAAAATACTCGAATATTACGAAATTAGTGCAATGATGATACAACAGAGGAATTCATCATTTTTTTTAACAACAGGGTCTTTTGTCAGTTTTCCTTTTATAACTGCCGAATGTTTGCAACGTCCAAATTTTTTCTGTTTATTATGTTACTTTTCAAACGACATATTCTGTGTACAGAAATGGCAAGAAAACCTTAATCACTTTCCATATTTCTCTCTTTTATCTCGCATTTGTAGAAATATTTCCTGTCTTTAAGACACTGACCGTTTCTGTTTTCTTCTGTTATTTCAGATAGATTAAAAGTCATAATTAAACATTTTATGTATGTTTCACTAAATCACAAGAATCGTGTAGATGTGAGTCAAGGAAATTCAGCTTTGAAATGTAAGAAAAGCATGACTCGATGTTTATATTGTTGTACTGCACTTTTTAAATGACACATCTATTAATGCAGTTCATTATGCCGAAAAATCAAAAGTTTCTACTAGTTAGAAAAAATTATATAACGTTAGCTGAAAGAATTGGAATTTATAAAACTGATTTTGAATTTAAATGAAAAAAAAAATACGCTCTCAAGCAGCTGTTTGCCACAGAGGTCTGACAGGTTACAAGCCATAGTAGAAGGTCTGTGAGGAGGCGCGACCTCAGCAAAAAGATAACACAAACGTCCAAACTGAAAAAATTTGGGCGTTGCAAGCATTCGGTAATTATTAAAGGAAAACTGACAGAAGACTCTGTTGTTTAAAAAATCGGGACTTACCCGGGACTCGAACCCAGGTCCCTCTGATCAGTAACCAAGCGCGTGATCCACTCTGCCAAGAATGTTTGAATCCAGATAACTGTTTCTTCATCGAGTTCACCTTCCAAAAAGCTTTGTTGTTGTTGTTGTTTTACCTCTGAGCGGCACTTTTTTTGCACACCATGGGCTAAATGACCAGGTCACAAGGACCACGAAGGCTCAGAGAAGGTTGGGGGAGGGGACCCATTGGAATAGCTGTTGGGAGACAGATGGTAGCCTCCCGTCAAGGCCATCCAGCGTGTTCTTTAACGTGCACATGATATGGCTCTCCCGCACATGGGGCCACGTCTTAACGTCCCCATCCGACGGACGGCGGCTTTTCCAAGCCCATCGGTGTCCCCTACTGACCGTGGGCACAGCGGGGAGTTTTGCGGAGATAAGTCTCAACGCTGACACAGTTGGGACTCGAACCTGGGAACTGCAGATTACGAGCCTGGCGCGCTACCGACTGAGCCACCCCCGCATTCCAAAAAGCATCAACAAGCTTTGGTTCAGACAACAATAAGTAATCGGTGTGTCAGGTTTCGTTGTTCCTTAATCTTCATAGCCAAGGTGATCTATCAATGATCCTAAAAGAATCGTGTCCACTCAGATCCACAAAGGGTAAATAATGAGAGTGTGAGTCCTCAAAGTGCAGTACAACAATATAAACATCGAGTCATGCTTTTCTTACAGTTCAAAGCTGAATTTCCTTGACTCACATCTACACGATTCTTGTGATTTAGTGAAACATACGTAAAATGTTTAATTATGACTTTTAATCTATCTGAAATAACAGAAGAAAACAGAAACGGTCAGTATCTTAAAGACAGGAAATATTTCTACATATGCGAGATAAAAGAGAGAAATATGGAAAGTGATTAAGGTTTTCTTTCCATTTCTGTACACAGAATATGTCGTTTGAAAAGTAACATAATAAACACGGAAAAAATTTGGACGTTGCAAACATTCGGCAGTTATAAAAGGAAAACTGACAAAAGACCCTGTTGTTAAAAAAAATGATGAATTCCTCTGTTGTATCATCATTGCACTAATTTCGTAATATTCGAGTATTTTTAAAGTTTTAAGGCTTAAACTGAAAGAAAAGAAGGAGGAAAAAAAAAGCCAGTTTCCGCTTTCAATAAAATCTCTTCAACTGAAGGTATTTCTTTTATTTCACCTGTGAGCAACAAGGGAGCACGTGATCAGAACGTGAGCTCCTGTTCTTCTTTCACCCCTTCCAAAGTATGAGAAGTTTTAAAGAGGATTGCAAAGTCCAATTCTGTTGTTCTTAAAAAAGATTAGAAAGAAACTCAAAGTAGCACTTGCTACCACGCAAAAGAAAATGTCCCAACTTTCTTATCTTCACAAATACACAACTCCTATATTCAAGCATATACAATGCTCCTCTTATACTAGTCTCACCTTTCTCATATTTCGAAAGAGAAAATTAAAATTTAAAGATATCATTTTCATTGAAAATTCTCTTTCTTTGTTTATTTTTATCATCAACGTCTTCCATATTTCCTTTCTCAGTAGAGAGTTCATTTACACCACGAGAGTAAGAACAGAGCTCGCTTTATGATACCATCCTCTCAGCTTCCCTTCCTCCCGTGTATTCCGAGCACGTAAATCAGCCAACACCGTTGCTAATGACAACAAGAAAGTATAAACCGTTATCCCGTTCCTCCTGCTAAGGTAAGTATCCAACACGAAACGGCGGAATTGCCAATAGCACGCTGTACCATTAAGCTGCCTTCTGTCCGTTGATGTAATCAACAGCTCGGCCCAAACTGCCCGGGGATGTTGGATGAGGGTGGGGATGCAGGGCAGTGACAACCTTCGCCTTACAAGCCGGTAAGGAGTTATTACCCATCCTTGGGACTAACCTCGCATTAGGATTCTTTCATCTGCTTAAGGGAGATGCGGGGAGGAGGGAGGGAGAGCACGTGGCTAACATTTTAGCAGCAGACACGGTCTGACGGTAAGCACAATAGAGAAACTCGACAGAGAAGGAAACGCTCTCGCACACACTCGTGTGGAATACGAATGACAAATAAAAGGCGCCTTCAAGATGAGAGCACGAGGAATGTGGCGCTGGTAATGGTGTGCGCATGCGTCTCTGTTTGCGTGTAAAGTGTTCCTATTGAAGGAGCTGCGTCACTTAGGAAGGAACGAGACTCTGCCTCGTGGTGTTTCTATTGCACTGAGGCGAGGAATTAGCGTTAAAAAGGAGGCAAAATCCTCGGAGGGATGGTGATTGATCTTTTAACGTCTCTGCCAGTCACCGTGATGGGAATCTGATCTTTCTTATCACTTCATTCTTTGGCAAAAAGAGAAACGAAAGAAGGTCACGGGTTTCGGACTGCTAGCAAAGGCATGAACACACATGTACACAGTCAACTAGAACAGTGATTCCCAACCTTTTGGAAGACACCACAGAATAGAAGAGATAAAAAGGTTGTCACAGAAAATTCCATTAAATTTCTTTATTTGACCGCCCCTCTTGACTGCCTCAACGCCCCCCATTTGCCTCTGGATTCGCTACCGCCCCCATGGAAGGCTCCAGCGCCCCCGTTGGGAATCTATGAACTAGAAGGTACAGTCGCTTAAAAAAAATATCCCAACACCATGGTTGATTACAGAATTCAGAAAAAATATCTGGCAACGATTTTTTTTTTAGAATATAGTGATCGTGGACCTTCGTGTCACGTGACACGAAGGTTGTGTCGTGTCTTCGTGTTGTGTCGTGTCTTCGAAGGTTGTGTTGTGTCGTGTCTTCGAAGGTTGTGTCGTGTCGTCGTCGTGTCTTCGTGGACCTTCGTGTCACGTGACACGAAGGTTGCCAGATCACTAATTTCTAAAAAAAAATCGTTGCCAGATATTTTTTTCTTAATTCTGTAATCAACCATAGTGTTCGGATACTTTTTTGAGCGACTGTAGGTGGTCATATTATTTTGATACTAGATCGTGTGGGCTCACTCACGGAAATATTGAGCGTGTGCAGTTACCATTCACAGCAAACTGGAGCGTGTGCAGTAACTGCACACGCTCCAGTTTGCTGTGAACGGTAACTGGAGCGTGTACAGTTGCTGTACACGCTCCAGATATTTTTCCTGAATTCTGTAATCACGTGACACGAAGGTTGCCAGATCACTAACTTCTAAAAAAATCGTTGCCAGATATTTTTTCTGAATGCTGCAATCAACCATAGTGTTCGGATATTTTTTTGAGCGACTGTAACTAGGCTACCAAAAGTAGCCGACCACGTTCCTGCTCTGTCAATGGGAAGGCAAATGCAAAAACTAAGTCACTTCTAAAATAAGATTTTTATACAAAAATTATATTAGAGTAAAATTAAAGATATAAATTTTGAAGTTGCTATTTTAAAGAATTTCCAATTTTGGAGAGTTCTCCAACAGCTTCAGCTGATTTCCACTCGAAACTGATGCAAAAGGATCGTTAAATGAACTGATAAAAAATTGCACTTATTAAAGTAAAATCTGTTTCACACAACAGTTATTTAAACGCTTTAAAGTGAAAAAACAATAAAACGAAATAACTGAATTCTTAACTCAAAATAAGTATTCTAGCTTCCTTAACCTTTCAACTGTTTAAAGAAAAGTACTTTAAAAACTTGGGGTGAAATATTATTCAAGATTTATTTAAACTCGTTTGCAGCTTACATGTCAATTACCGTCAGTTGGCTCTCCCACCAAAGTCATTTTTACTTCTCTTTCATATTGCTTTCCACTCGTCATTTAGGGGCGGGGGTGGCTCAGTCGGTAGTGCGCCAGGCTTGTAATCTGTAGTTCCCAGGTTCGAGTCCCAGCTGGATCTGCGTTCAGATTTATCTCCGCAAAATTCAGCCCCGCCCACGGTCAGTAGGGGACACCGATGGGCTTGAAAAGGCCGCCATCCGTCGGATGGGACGTTAACCCGTGGCCCCGTGTGCGGGAGAGCCATACCCTGTGCACGTTAAAGAACACGCTGGATGGCTTTGACGGGAGGCTACCATCTGTCTCCCAACAGCTGTTCCAGTGGGTCCCCTCCCCCAACCTTCTCGGAGCCTTCGGGGTCCATGTGACCTGGCCATTTAGCCCATGGTGTGCAAAAAAGTGCCGCTCAGAGCTAAAACAACCCAACGTTAAAGAACGCGTTGGATGGCTTTGACGGGAGGCTACCATCTGTCTCCCAACATCTGTTCCAGTGGGTCCCCTCCCCCAACCTTCTCTGAGCCTTCGGGGTCCTTGTGGCCTGACCATTTAGCCCATGGTGTGCAAAAAAGTGCCTTTCAGAGGTAAAACAACCCACCTCGTCAATTCGTCGGCTTGTGTGTTTGTCAAAACAGTTGTTTCACCATATCTTTCGAACGCGACGGTTAAACTTAATGATTTATGTGTCAAATGAAAGCTTATTGCGTAAGGAATATAACAGACTATAAAAAAAAACTCTCCAAATGTTTTCTTTCCCTCTAAAAAGGAAAACACCAAACCAATTGTTCCTTTGTATCTCCAGAACGCGAGTGTTAAAAGCAGCAAGCTATGCGTCAAATGAAAGCTTGCGACTCGGGCGAGTGTCGTAGGCTATACAAAATTGATCCCCTGTGCTTTCGTTCTATAAATAGTTAATGCAAATATTTCATAAAATTAAACAAATCTGTGCAGAAAATATCTCGGCCAATTTCGACGGTTAGATTCAAGCGAAATTTATTTTTTTTTTTTCAGGATGTCTTATTTTACAGTAAAAGTTCCCCTTTTTTCACCCTATTACTGAAATTTGGCGATTTTTTTTCATATTTCTAAAATTACAAATAACATTAACAAATTATTGAATAATAGAGAGAAAATTGTATTTATGTTCTTAGATTTACAGAAAGCCTTCGATACAATAGATCATAACATTTTACTAAATAAATTGGAAAATTACGGTATTTGCGTATAAAGTTAGACTGGTTTCGGAATTATTTGTCAGACAGATACACAATTACTAAAATAAAAAACTGCTACAGCAGAAAAGTAATTACACCATATGGAATTCCCCAAGTCTCAATTTTAGGTCCTTTATTGTTACTGGTATACATAAATGATTTGTTCAATATAAAATTAAAAAGTGCTATTTATCTATATGTTGACGACATAGTTTTAATAAACAATCACAAATATTTAAATGATAGCATTTCAGAGATTCAAACGGATTACAATAATTAGATGGTTAAATCATAATAAAATCTATTTAATGAGAAAAAAACAAAATGGATGATTATACACTCACCAGGATTTAATATTCATCGAAACCTCTTTATCAAAACACACAAAATAAATTGCAAAAAAAAAGAAGAATGCTTCAAATTATGAATCATTTATGTAGTTGTCCACGTGTTGAGCAAGTAAATCAAATAAAATACTTAGGAATCATTTTTGATGAATATTTTAGGTGGAATGCTCATACATCCCACATATGTGAAAGCTTGAGAATATCAGTGATAAAAATTCAAAAATTAAAATACGTACTAAATATGGAAACCTGTGTATTATTTTATAAAGCAATGTGCGAATCGATTTTAAATTATGGAATAATTGTGCATGGAACAACTAACTTAATTAACATAAATAAAATAGAAAAACTGCAGTCTATAATAGCTAAAAATATTATTCCGTTTCATTTGCAAAAAATTATAAAACTTCAACAGATAGATTAAAATTTTTAAACCTTTTATCCTACAGTAATTTATATAAATATAATTTAATAATTAAAAATTTTTGACGAAACATGCAAACCAAAAATTTAACACAATAAAAATTCAAGACTTCCAAACCAAACATATTACAAAATGCCTACTTTTCGAAATAATTACGGAAAACGTACCTCCGAATATCAAGTACTACTTATATTTAATGATATCCCCCAAAAAAATACTAAATATAAATTCTTTTAGAAAACCGAAAATCGAATTGAAAAAATATTCGGGAATTTCGAATTAACTGATTATTATATGTTGTGTTTTGTGAATTTATTTGATATATACCATTTTTGTGGTTGAATGATTTATGTTTAATTTAATTTATTCATTTTCATGCAGGTAACCTATTTAGATTTGCGGATCTAATGGTAAATCTACAGTATTCTTTACTTTTATAAATAAAAATCTATATTCTTAAAAAAAAAGTCAAGTTTAAGAGGAGCCGAAAATTCTGAAATCAAAATATCTATTTATTATTCTGACTGAAGAGAACATTAAAAAATAAACACCAAATTGATGTGGAGAATTGTTATATTTTATAACAACTAATTTTATTTATAGCTACTACTACTACTACAAATTCACAACTATGGAACAGTAAAGAAATGGATTTTTTTTAGTTCTTTAAATATTGCGCGGTCTTAAAGCAGTAGCGTAGTTAACTTAGGCATAAGCCCGGCCCAGAGACAGATTAAGTTTAATACGTGATAAAATATTGCCCAGATTCAATAAATGAAAATTGATGTTGTTTCAGTAATGGCATTTCGGTGCAAAAACAAATGGCCAACCATATAATGCGTAACACTTTTGAAATCGCCTTCCCCTCTCCTAGTCTTCTATGTAACATCAAATAGTTCTCGAGCGCCTGACTCTCTTCCCCCTCCCCCCATCCAATTTTTCCTATGGAACACTTTTCATTTTGAAAGGCAGTTTATAAAAATAAATGTAGTCAGTATTATGTATTTCGATGGCGATACCACACTCAGGTATTAGCGGATATCCTCATTGTCTTATAAATCCCTTCCGTTATTTCTCACGTTCGCAAAGGTTAAGTCAGTGCCTGCTTTCTCCCGATAAGAAGCAGAAACAACAGCCAGAGGCAAAAAGTACTAAAAATAAACTAACATTTTTCAGCTAACACGGAAACCTTGACTTTCAGAAGCTCCTGACCCAAAAGTCTAAGTCAAAGTCGTTGAGAAAAATGTCAAAGAGATAGGGGGGGAAAAAAAACCCCAACCATATTTTTTTCCAGCATTTAAGAAGAATGACCCGAAGGAGGAAGACCCGCTTATGGCAGTAGGGCGCCAGATGGCGCTGCTGAACCCGCCTGTCTGTCGCTGATAAATGGATGGTGACACCAAAGATGCGATGGATGCTCTTGGTGTTCCTGAAGATTGAAAGCAAAGCATCTTTCGAAAGACAGCATCATTTTGGGGAAATGCTGAAGCTTGTGGAGGAGAGCCTCATCAGATTTCTTTGTTTTATCAAGAAACGCCAAATGGAGGGCAGTATTTGGGGACCTCCTAGCTAGCACAGGAAAAAAATAGTCCGGTATGCAGAGGAGAGAATACGGAATCAAGCAATTCTCGATGAGAACAGATTCCTGCAATAAAAATGCCAAATAAATTAGGTGTGTAGCAATTTAGGAGAAGAAGTACCCATGCATTTTCTTCGAGATTAATTCTTTGTTAGATCCAATAGGTGCAGATAGGTATTAGCAGCGAAAATGCAGCCCTTTGTTTCTTTGCAACTTTCTTTTTTACAAGTTTCCAGATTCTTTAACGTCTTTGGTTTCTCCTACACATTAATACTGCTCATTATTTTTCATTAAATGATGGGTTGGGTTGTTTTACCTCTGAGCGGCACTTTTTTTCACACCATAGGCTAAATGGCCAGGTTACATAGACCCCTAAGGCTCAGAGAAGGTTGGGGGAGGGGACCCACTGGAACAACTGTTGGGAGCCAGATAGTAGCCTCCCGTCAAAGCGATCCAGTGTGTTCTTTAACGTGCACAGGGTATGGCTCTCCCGTACACGGGGCCACGGCTTAACGTCCCATCCGACGGACGGCGGCCTTTCCAAGCCCATCGGTGTCCCCTACTGACCGTGGGCAGGGCGGGGAGTTTTGCGGAGATAAATTAAATGATGTGTAAAGCCTTCCAGGGAACTTATTTCACTCCAAAAAAAATAATAGAGTCAACCAAAAAATTCTGAATTTGAATAAATCTGATGTTTTTGAATCGAATTATGTAAGAAAAAGACGTGTATTAAATCATATATCATTATTTCTTACGAAGGTGATATAAAATATATTTTTTTCCTAAAACCTAAATAGAAGCACGCATTTGTTCTATAGACGTCACTTAAGAATTTATACGATAATAAAAAACGAAGCAAATTCAACCATATCTGTTTCTGGCGTTTTCCGCTAACACCGAATAGAAAAAAATGTAATTTACGTCTGTAGACAAATTCAACAGTAAAACTAGAAAGTTCATTCACCTCTGGAGAGTATGGAATGCTCTGTTTTAAAAAAAGAAAAAAAAATAGAAAAATGAAACCCTCTTCCTACGGAGAGGCAAGAAGAAGTAGCCTGGGGGTTAGGAGAGGAACATAAAAGTCTCCCCCCTCCCCCTCTAAAGGTGATTTGGTTTGGTTGTTTTACCTCTGAGTGACTCTCTTGTGCACACAAAGTGCCCTAAGGGTTCAGGTATCGTTTGAGAAAGGAAATCCACTGGACAGCTCCTAGGAGACAGCGTTGAGATTTATCTACTCAAAATTCCCCGCCGTGCCCACGGTCCGTAGGGGACACCGATGGGCTTGGAAAAGCCGCCGTCCGTCGAATGGGACGTTAAGTCGTGACCCTGTGTGCAGAAGAGTTGGGTTGGGTTGTTTTACCTCTGAGCGGCACTTTTTTGCACACCATGGGCTAAATGGCCAGGTCACATGGACCCCGAAGGCTCAGAGAAGGTTGGGGGAGGGGACCCACTGGAACAGCTGTTGGGAGACAGATGGTAGCCTCCCGTCAAGGCCATCCAACGTGTTCTTTAACGTGCACAGGGTATGGCTCTCCCACACACAGGGCCACGGCTTAACGTCCCATCCGACGGACGGCGGCCTTTCCAAGCCCATCGGTGTCCCCTACTGACCGTGGGCAGGGCGGGGAATTTTGCGGAGATAAATCTCAACGCTGACCCAGCTGGGACTCGAACCTGGGACGTTAAAGAACACGCTGGATGGCCTTGACGGGAGGCTACCATCTGTCTCCCAACAGCTGTTCCAGTGGGTCCCCTCCCCCAACCTTCTCTGAGCCTTCAGGGTCCTTGTGACCTGGCCATTTAGCCATGGTGTACAAAAAAAGTGTCGCTCAGAGGTAAAGCAACCCAAATCCTAGGAGACAGATGAATGCCTCCCTGTCAAGGTCATCCAGGATGTTCTTTGGCGTACACTGTGTCCGGCTCTCCTGCACACGGGAATCACGGCTTAACCTCCCATCCGATAGACGGCAGCCTTTCCAACTCTGCTTCTTTTCTCACAGAGGACAAGGTCGGGGATTAGCGGAGATAAGTTTCAGTGCAGACACAGTTGGGACTCGAACCTGGGAACTTCAGATTAGAGCCTGACGTTCTACCGATTGAGCCAACCCTCTCCCCCAAGAGAGGAGGAACGACACTACTGTCATTGCGAACCCCTTGATCACCATACCTAACCATTGAATATTTAAAACTTTTAACTGGATTGTTTGAGATATTAGTTTACACTCTCATCACTTACAATTTGAGTGTCTTTTAAGGTTGGAAATTTAAAATAGTGGATATTTTAAATCTTATCGTAAAATACAAAGAGTAATATTTTTATGTATCCAATATCCAACCCAAAGAATATTTTTCAATTTCCCTCTTGAAAACAGAAAATGTTTTTAACCGATTTGTATTTTGAGGAGATAATACTCAGAGGTAAAACAATCAAACCAAACAGAGCATTCCATACTCTCATCTCTCGTGCATTCATTCGAGAGACAACGAAGGGAAAATAGTAGATGGTGTTTTTTATAAAATAAGCTAAAAAGGAAAGTGCTTTTTTACTACACTTGGCTGTTATATTTACCTATCTGCTGTTATCGAACGGTCGGTATAGCGACAGTAGGTTAACCTAGTGCCGAAATCAGTTGTCTTGAAATTAGATCTGTGTTCTTTCGTCTTCGAATATCTATCGTTTTATTGTTCAGAATTTTATTATTCCGTATCGTTCGGCATGTAACGTGACTCATTCCATTTCTTACTCCAGGATAAGGTTTTAAAGTTAAGTTGTTTTTATGCTGAAACAAAGTTACAAATTGAATCGTCCAGAAATGCATTCTTTCTATAAACTTCCCAATTCGAGGATTAAAGATCATTCAATCGATTTCGTTTAACTTTAGCTGATTTCTTGCGTTTTAAAAGCCTGAAAGACGAACCAAATTTCAAGTCGATTGGTCCTTGCGATGCGCTGTAATCGTGATAAAGAATAAATCGAAAAAACAGACGCATTTGCGTTGAGCAGTGGCTTGTCTCCATTCGATTCACATTCTTTTAGAAAAAATGCAATCCGAGACATGCATGGCTAAAATTCTTTCATTCTACATCAACCATTAAGTCTTTCAACTTTGAAGAGAATGGCGATCCCATTCAGTCAGCAACTGAAACTGAAAGATGAGCAAAAATGCGCTCAAAACTATTCGAAGATCCACATTGACATTAAACAGTTAAGTAGCAGGAGAATAGGCCACTCCTTTCCATTTTCATGTATCACCCCTCTCAGGTTCTAGTTAGACGTATCTTTAGTGATGCATAACTATAACAAAATATATGCATCACTCTTTAGGACGGGGATGGCTCAGTCTGTAGCGCGCCAGGCTCGTAATCTGCAGTTCCCAGGTTCGAGTCCCAGCTGGGTCAGCGTTGAGATTTCTCTCCGCAAATCTCCCGCCCTGCCCACGGTCACTAGGGGACACTGCTGAGTTTGGAAAGGCCGCCGTCCGTCGGATGGGACGTTAAGCCATGGCCCCGTGTGCGGGAGAGCCATACCCTGTGCACGTTAAAGAACACGCTGGACGGCCTTGACGGGAGGCTACCATCTGTCTCCCAACAGCTGTTCCAGTGGGTCCCCTCCCCCAACCTTCTCAGGGTCCTGGTGACCTGGCCATTTAGCCCATGGTGTGCAAAAAAAGTGCCGCTCAGAGGTAAAACAACCCATCACTCTTTATTAACTTTTCAAATTTTTCGAAATCTGAAAGTAAAAATTATTTTTTAACACTGAAGCGAGTTAATCTTTAGACATCAAATTCTAGAATTTTCGATCTAGTGAACACATTTAAACGCAAAATTATTTTCAGAATCCTTTAAATCAATGGTTTTCACACTAATGCTGCTAAACCTTTGAGTTTAAGGACCTTCAGCACAGACACCGTCTTCAATCTTCACGTGAGTGCCACTTTTTCTCCTCCCATCATGCCCTCCGAGTGTGGCACCTCTCACAGTGATGAACCGGATGAACCCACTGCAGCATTTCAGTCACACTAGATTCAACCCAAAAAACACTATTTTTTCTACCTCCTGTTTTTCACTTCCTTTGTGACCGGTTGGGTTGGTTTACCTCTGAGCGGCACTTTTTTGCAGACAATGGGCTAAATGGCCAGGTCACGAGGACACCGAAGACTCAGAGAAGGTTGGGGGAGGGGACCCACTGGAACAGCTGTTGGGAGACAGTTGGTGAGCCTCCCGTCAAGGCCATCCAGCGTGTTCTTTAACGTGCACAGGGTATGGCTCTCCCGCACACGGGGCCACGGCTTAACGTCCCTCCGACGGACGGCGGCCTTTCCAAGCCCATCGGTGTCCCTACTGACCGTGGGCAGCGCGGGGAATTTTTGCGGAGATAAATCTCAACGCTTACCCAGCTGGGACTCAAACATGGGAACTGCAGATTACGAACCTGGCGCGCTACCGACTGAGCCAACCCTGCTCCCTTTTGTAAGGGGAAAGGAGGGGATGGCCCAGTACCTTAGTCCGTAAACAATATACAAGACTGGAATATCTTCCTTTTCCTTTCTTTTTGTTTGTTGTGTTCTGCCACTCCCCTTCAACCTTTTGCAGCATCTGGAATGATCAAACCGGAAGCAAGCTTACTCTTTTCTTCCGCTTCCCTAAAGAGAAGAAGCCCATAAAACGACAGCGTTGAGAGAGGCAATCCGGCATCTTTATTGTCATTTCCTACGAACGATTCGACGCTTCGGCTTGGTGCAAGCCAGCGGGCCACCGAGACCGTTATGGCGGCCATCCCTTCGTACGACCAATTAAGCTGCAAAGTTTATGGCAACGTTCTTCGTTTTAAACGCCTTCACTTTCCGCAGAGGACGTCGCCCTCCGTAATTTGATTTTGCTGTTCTTTCCCATTTATGCGTCTCATTACGGAGAAATTTACCGCGTTCTGTTTGCTGTGTGGCTAATTAAGTTCTTCTCTGCGAATAACGGGCGATAGCGTCTCGTTTCATGTTCGGTATCTGGAGTCTGTTGCTGCACATCCTCGTAGCGAGGCCCGGGAACGTACGGCACTGAAATGAATGGCAGATGAGGATGTAATGCAAAGTGCGAAGAGATGTTTTGCCGCCATAACTTAACTTTGCTATTTTGAAGGCGGAAGAAGAGCAGGATCGTGAAACGGAGCAGGAAATTCCACAGGAAGCAACCTATGTCTTAGACAAACTGTTTGTTTAAGATTCGCAGAAAAAGATGAAACTTTTGATACAAACAAGGGCGGGGGTGGCTCAGTCGGTAGCGCGCCAGGCTCGTAATCTGTAGTTCCTGGGGCGGGGGTGGCTCAGTCGGTAGCGCGCCAGGCTCGTAATCTGTAGTTCCCAGGTTCGAGTCCCAGCTGGGTCAGCGTTGAGATTTATCTCCGCAAAATTCCTCGCCCTGCCCACGGTCAGTAGGGGACACCGATGGGTTTGGAAAGGCCGCCGTCCGTCGGATGGGACGTTAAGCCGTGGCCCCGTGTGCGGGAGAGCCATACCCTGTGCACGTTAAAGAACACGCTGGATGGCCTTGACGGGAGGCTACCATCTGTCTCCCAACAGCTGTTCCAGTGGGTCCCCTCCCCCAACCTTCTCTGAGCCTTCGGGGTCCATGTGACCTGGCCATTTAGCCCATGGTGTGCAAAAAAGTGCCGCTCAGAGGTAAAACAACCCAACCCAACTGTAGTTCCCAGGTTCGAGTCCCAGCTGGGTCAGCGTTGAGATTTATCTCCGCAAAATTCCCCGCCCTGCCCACGGTCAGTAGGGGACACCGATGGTCTTGGAAAGGCCGCCGTCCGTCGGATGGAACGTTAAGCCGTGGCTCCGTGTGCGGGAGAGCCATACGCTGTGCACGTTAAAGAACGCGCTGGATGGCCTTGACGAGAGGCTATCATCTGTCTCCCAACATCTGTTCCAGTGAGTCCCCAACCTTCTCTGAGCCTTCGGGGTCCATGTGACCTGGCCATTTAGCCCATTGTGTGCAAAAAAAGTGCCGCTCAGAGGTAAAACAACAACCCTGGCAAGTCTGAAGTTATTGAAATTCCTGCTTGAACATTATTTTTCCACAACAAGATTGATAATCAATATATATTTATTTAATCTCATACAAACTTTTAATTAAGATTATTTGTGCACTATCGCAGTTGCCTAGCAGATGCAACGGACACCATAAAAAACAAATTAAACAAAATTTAAATTTTATTTTAAATAAATATCATCATTGTTTTAAATTCTAATATATTGCACACTGAAATCATAAATGAGATTCTTTTGAATTTGAGTATCTTAAATTAACATGATTTGCCAAAAAAAATGTAGGTGATGTCCATTTACCCAACTGCAGTTCCCAGGTTCGAGTCCCAGCTGGGTCAGCGTTGAGATTTATCTCCGCAAAATTCCCCGCCCTGCCCATGGTCAGTAGGGGACACCGATGGGCTTGAAAAGGCCGCCGTCCGTCGGATGGGACGTTAAGCCGTGGCCCCGTGTGTGGGAGAGACATACCCTGTGCACGTTAAAGAACACGCTGGATGGCCTTGACGGGAGGCTACCATCTGTCTCCCAACAGCTGTTCCAGTGGGTCCCCTCCCCCAACCTTCTCTGAGCCTTCGGGGTCCATGTGATCTGGCCATTTAGCCCATGGTGTGCATAAAAGTGCCGCTCAAAGGTAAAACAATATCATCATTGTTTAAATTATTAGAGTTTAGGACAATGATGATATATCAACCAATATCATCATTGTCCTAAACTCTAATATATTGCCCACTGAAATCAGAAATGAGATTCTTTTGAATATGAGTATGGACATTTAAAATTCTTTCACTGATGTCACTGTGGGGCGGGGTGGCTCAGTCTTTAGCGCGCCAGGCTCGTAATCTGTAGTTCCCAGGTTCGAGTCCCAGCTGGGTCAGTGCTGAGATTTATCCCCGCAAAATTTCCCGCCCTGCCCACGGTCTGTAGGGGACACCGATGGGCTTGGAAAGGCCGCCGTCCGTCGGATGGGACGTTAAGCCGTGGCCCCGTGTGCGGGAGAGCCATACCCTGTGCACGTTACCCTACGCACCCTGGATGGCCTAGACGGGAGGCTACCACTGTCTCCCAACAGCTGTTCCAGTGGGTCCCTTCCCCCAACCTTCTCTGAGCCTTCGGGGTCCACGTGACCTGCCCATTTAGCCGATGGTGTGCAAAAAAGTGCCGCTCAGAGGTAAAACAACCCAACCCCTCCCCCAACTTTCTCTGAACCTTCGGCGTCCTTGTGACCTGGAAATTTAGCCCATGGTGTGCATAAAAGTGCCGCTCAAAGGTAAAACAATATCATCATTGTTTAAATTATTAGAGTTTAGGACAATGATGATATATCAACCAATATCATCATTGTCCTAAACTCTAATATATTGCCCACTGAAATCAGAAATGAGATTCTTTTGAATATGAGTATGGACATTTAAAATTCTTTCACTGATGTCACTGTGGGGCGGGGTGGCTCAGTCTTTAGCGCGCCAGGCTCGTAATCTGTAGTTCCCAGGTTCGAGTCCCAGCTGGGTCAGTGCTGAGATTTATCCCCGCAAAATTTCCCGCCCTGCCCACGGTCTGTAGGGGACACCGATGGGCTTGGAAAGGCCGCCGTCCGTCGGATGGGACGTTAAGCCGTGGCCCCGTGTGCGGGAGAGCCATACCCTGTGCACGTTACCCTACGCACCCTGGATGGCCTAGACGGGAGGCTACCACTGTCTCCCAACAGCTGTTCCAGTGGGTCCCTTCCCCCAACCTTCTCTGAGCCTTCGGGGTCCACGTGACCTGCCCATTTAGCCGATGGTGTGCAAAAAAGTGCCGCTCAGAGGTAAAACAACCCAACCCAAAAGTCCCCATTCTTTACACAGCTCACACGAAATCCCCCTATTAATTGCTAAGGGCATTTTCTGTTCTTTGACTGCCTTAATACCCACAACTCATATTCTCTTCATTTACAATGTTCAGTCGTAGTCTCTACGTTACGAATTATTTTACCTTTAAAAATGTTCAATTTTTTTTTGTTATAAAAGCAGCTGGTATTTGTAACCAAATAAATATATCATTGCCTTCCCATGGCCGAGTGGTTAGCGCGCTTGGCTACTGATCTAAGGGACCTGGGTTCGAGTCCCGGGTAAGGCATGGATGTGCGTTATTGTTTTTCTATTGAGGTCCTGCCATCCTCACAGACCTTGTACTATGGCATTCCTGTCAGACCTCTGTGGCATGTAGCTGCTTGAATGGGTATTCTTTTAATCAAACGCAAGGGGCATTTAACTCAAGCAAAAATATACAAGGGGTTGGGTTGTTTTACCTCTGAGCGCACTTTTTTGCACACCATGGGCTAAATGGCCAGATCACATGGACCCCGTAGGCCCAGAGAAGGTTGGGGGAGGGGACCCACTGGAACAGCTGTTGGGAGACAGATGGTAGCCTCCCGTCAAGGCCATCCAGCGTGTTCTTTAACGTGCACAGGGTATGGCTCTCCCGCACACGGAACCACGGGTTAAAGTCCCATCCGACGGGCGGCGTCCTTTCCAAGCCCATCGGTGTCCCCTACTGATCGTGGGCAGGGCGGGGAATTTTGCGGAGATAAATCTCAAAGCTGACCCAGCTGGGACTCGAACCTGGGAACTACAGATTACGAGCCTTGCGCGCTACCGACTGAGCCCCCCCCCCCCCCCTGAGGACAGAAACCCTGCCCCTAAGTACGACACATGTCCGTCTGCTCCTGCTTACAAAGCATTTCAAAAAGTTTCCATAAATGCTAATAGATAGCAGCGGATGTTCAATACAAAACACTTCTCATGCACCTATAACGTTTAGGATTATTTTTTATGAAACACGAAATTCTTTAACTTAAAAAATATATTACTTACAGCTTATGTCATAAGAAATTTCTTTTGCAGAAAGAAATATTGAATAAACAAATGCTTACCTGAAATGTTTTCGAAACGTGATGGTTTGGAAAATTCAAGATGATGTTGGATAAAATGTTAGCTTTCTGAACTGCACCACGTGCTACTCATCACTGGAGAACGCAGCTTATGAATTTTCCCACTGCATAGCGCTGATGTTCGTACGAAGTGTCCGTTTGCTCCAACCTTAGCATAAAGTGTGGATTTTGTGGCTTGGGTTGGGTTGAGTTGTTTTACCTCTGAGCGGCACTTTTTTGCACACCATGGGCTAAATGGCCAGGTCACATGGACCCCGAAGGCTCAGAAAAAGTTGGGGGAGGTGACCTACTGGAACAGCTGTTGGGAGACAGATGGTAGCCTCCCGTCCAGGCCATCCAGCGTGTTCTTTAACGTGCACAGGATATGGCTCTCCCGTAAACAGGGCCACGGCTTAACGTCCCATCCGACGGACGGCGGCCTTTCCAAGCCCATCGGTATCCCCTACTGACAGTGGGCAGGGCGGGGAATTTTGCGGAGATAAATCTCAGCTCTGTCACAGGTGTTGAGTTGTTTTATCTCTGAGCAGCGCTTTTTTTGCACACAATGGGCTAAATGGTCGGGTCACGAGGACCCCGAGGACTCAGAGAATGGAGAGGACCCACTGAACAGTTATTAGGAGACAGAGTTGGGTTGGGTTGTTTTACCTCTGAGCGGCACGTTTTTTGCACACCATGGGCTAAATGGCCAGGTCACATGGACCCCGAAGGCTCAGAGGAAGTTGGGGGAGGTGACCTACTGGAACAGCTGTTGGGAGACAGATGGTAGCCTCCCGTCAAGGCCATCCAGCGTGTTCTTTAACGTGCACAGGATATGGCTCTCCCGCACACAGGGCCACGGCTTAATCCCCATCCGACGGACGGTGGCCTTTCCAAGCCCATCGATGTCCGCTACTGAACGTGGGCAGGGTGGATTTAGTGATGACTAACCATTTCGTTCTTTAGCAGTAGTGATAACTCCTATCTTTGTTATTTCACAGTGGGTCTGACGATAATTAATTTCATCCACATATTACAATGGAGTGTGATGACTCATCCTTTTGATATTTTGAACTGGGTATGGTAATGATTCATCTTTTCAGTTTACAGTGTTTTTGCTGATGACTCTTTTTTTACATTTCTTGTTATGACTCGTCTTTTTTTTTCGTTTTACAGTAGTTATGATAATGGCTCCTCCTTTTCTCCATTTACATTGGGTATATGGGCGGGGGCGGCTCAGTCGGTAGCGCGACAGGTTCGTAATCTGTAGTTCCCAGGTTGAGTCCCAGCTGGGTCAGCGTTGAGATTTATCTCCGCAAAATTCCCCGCCCTCCCCACGGTCAGTAGGGGGCACCGATGGGCTTGGAAAGACCGCCGTCCGTCGGATGGGACGTTAAGCCGTGGCCCCGTGTGCGGGAGAGCCATACCCTGTGCACGTTAAAGAACACGCTGGATGGCCTTGACGAGAGGCTACTATCTGTCTCCCAACAGTTGTTCCAGTGGGTCCCCTCCCCCAACCTTCTCTGAGCCTTCGAGGTCCATGTGACCTGGCCATTTAGCCCATGGTGTGCAAATAAGTGCCGCTCAGAGGTAAAACAACCCAACCCAACAGTGGGTATGGTAAAGAGTCTTTTTTTTTATATAATAGGTCAGGTGACGACTCATCCTTTTATCCTTTTACAATGTTTGTCTGGTAATAATTAAACACTTTTTTTCGTTTTAAATTCATCCGTGATGACTCATCTTTTCATCATTTTACAGCAAGTCTGACAATGAGTCATCGTTTCGCCATTTTACTGCGATTTCGAAGAATGATCCATAATTTCAGCATTTTAAAATTGGCATTTCAAAGACTTTTTTTTCCATGAGTTCGGGAGGACTCTTTTATTCTCACCACATTCATTCACTTTTGGTAATCTCTGGAACGGAGTCTCAGTCTGCTCTATACTACTAGGTGGAATTGTTTTACCTCAGGTCCCAAGGCCACAGGGGCGGCGGTGACTCAGTCGGTAGCGTGCCAGGCTCGTAATCTGTAGTTCCCAGTTTCGAGTCCCAGCTGTGTCAGCGTTGAGATTTATCTCCGCAAAATTCCCTGCCCTGCCCACGGTCAGTAGGGGACACCGATGGGCTTGGAAAGGCCGCCGTCCTTCGGATGGGACGTTAAGCCGTGGTCACGTGTGCGGGAGAGCCATACCCTGTGCACGTTAAAGAACACGCTGGATGGCCTTGACGGGAGGCTACCATCTGTCTCCAAACACATGTTCCAGTGGGTCCCCTCCCCCCAACCGTCTCTGAGCCTTCGGGGTCCATGTGACCTGGCCATTTACCCCATGGTGTGCAAACAAAGTGCAGCTCAGAGGTAAAACAACCCAACCCAAGGCCACATAAAGTCTCAGTAAGTTTGAGGAAGGGGATCCGCTGAACAGCTGGGCAAGTGAGCGCCTCTTGTTAAGGCATTCATGTGTGCTTTAATATGAAAGGATATGGCCCACTTACAAGCGGGACCAGTTTTGCAATGGACACTTTTGAAAGCCCATCGGTGGCCCGAAAAACTCCCCGCCTAGCGCACGGTCAGTAGGGGGTTTGATGGTCACAGTCAGTAGGGTTTGATGGTTACGGTAAGTAGGGGGTTTGATGGTTATGGTCAGTAGTTTACGGTCAGTAGGGGATTTGATGGTCATGGTCAGTAGGGTTTGATGGTTACGGTAAGTAGGGGGTTTGATGGTTATGGTCAGTAGTTCACGGTCAGTAGGGGGTTTGATGGTCATGGTCAGTAGGGTTTGATGGTTACGGTAAGTAGGGGGTTTGATGGTTATGGTCAGTAGTTCACGGTCAGTAGGGGGTTTGATGGTCATGGTCAGTAGGGTTTGATGGTTACGGTAAGTAGGGGGTTTGATGGTTATGGTCAGTAGTTCACGGTCAGTAGGGGGTTTGACGGTCATGGTCAGTAGGTTTGATGGTTATGGTCAGTAGTTCACGGTCAGTAGGGGGTTTGATGGTCATGGTCAGTAGGTTTGATGGTTACGGTAAGTAGGGGGTTTGATGGTTATGGTCAGTAGTTCACGATCAGTAGGGGTTTGATGGTTGTGGTCAGTAGGAAGTTTGATGGTCATGGTCAGTAGGGTTTGATGGTTACGGTAAGTAGGGGGTTTGATGGTTATGGTCAGTAGTTCACGGTCAATAGGGGTTTGATGGTCACGAGAGCTTGAGGTCAGTAGGGTGTACCAAAGAGCTTGGAAATACGTCTGTCCGTTGGATGGGACGTTAAGCTGTGGCCCCTTGTGTGAGAGAGCCATACCCTAGACACGTTAAAGAACACGCTGGATGGCCTTGACGAGAGGCTATCATCTGTCTCCCAACAGCTGTTCCAGTGGGTCCCCTCCCCCAACCTTCTCTGAGCCTTCGGGGTCCTTGTGACCTGGCCATTTAGCCCATGGTGTGCAAAAAAGTGCCGCTCAGAGGTAAAACAACCCAACCCAACTCAGTCATGAGACCTACTTTACGGAAAAGTACACTAGTGGCAGCTTTAGTTTTATCATTTGCGTGATTACAGGTACCTAAGCGAATGCGCAAACATTACTCTTCAGCAAAGCCTTATGCAATGCTTAGAGACAAGAATGACTAATTCCGAAATGTTGCCTCATTCCTTGGCGAGGTTTACAGTTCACACGTTCGCGAGCTTCATTACCGAGTCTCACGAAAAGTTAATTATTCAGAAGCGTCATTTCTTCTCGTTTCATTTTCAACTCAAAGGGGGAATGGAGAAGGGGTAGCGTTCTCCAGCGCCTGCTGACGTCATCTGATGGATGGCAATTGCTTCAGCATGAATCCCTAAGTAGCTTCGGCTTACGTTGGTTCTTCTTGCGTTGCGGGTCAGTGCCGGGCTGGCGAGAGGATGGGAAGGTCGCCACGTGTCACGCCTCCTTTTACTGCACGGAGGCTGCAGGATTACGAGAAACGCGAACGAAAAACGAAGAGGAGCAAATGCACATATTTCAACGGCTGTTAAGTTCGTAACGGATGGAAATTCATGTTCTTGGAAGCAGAGTGAAAGATTGAATTGGATTGTTCTACCTCTGAGCGGCACTTTTTTGCACACCATGGGCTAAATGGCCAGGTCACATGGACCCCGAAGACTCAGAGAAGGTTGGGGGAGGGGACTCACTGGAACAGCTGTTGGGAGACAGATGGTAGCCTCCCGTCAAGGCCATCCAGCGTGTTCTTTAACGTGCACAGGGTATGGCTCTCCCGCACACGGGGCCACGGCTTAACGTCCCATCCGACGGACGGCGACCTTTCCAAGCCCATCGGTGTCCCCTACTGACCGTGGGCAGGGCGGGGAATTTTGCGGAGATAATTCTCAACGCTGACCCAGCTGGGACTCGAACCTGGGAACTACAGATTACGAGCCTGGCGCGCTACCGACTGGGCCACCCCCGCCCCAGAGTGAAAGAGAGTAATCGATTTGTTGTGACGAACCATAAAAAAAATGGTATCAATAAAGGCTCAGTCGATTACCTTAACTATGCATTTGAGGAAGATATATCTCTATTTGCCGGCAACGTTCTTAGATGCATATTTATAAGTATAAGCTTTAAAGTCTGAACCTTCACAAGGTAGAAGATTAATGGTTTTATATCCAAATAACTGCAATCTTCTTTATGTCCTGCTGGGACGGGGGTGGCTCAGTCGGTAGCGCGCCAGGCTCGTAATCTGTACTTCCCAGGTTCGAGTCCCAGCTGGGTCAGCGTTGAGATTTATCTCCGCAAAATTCCCCGCCCTGCCCACGGTCAGTAGGGGACACCGATGGGCTTGGAAAGGCCTCCGTCCGTCGGATGGGACGTTAGGCCGTGGCCCCGTGTGCGGGAGAGCCATACCCTGTACACGTTAAAGAACACGCTGGATGGCTTTGACGGGATGCTACCACCTGTCTCCCAACAGCTGTTCCAGTGGGTCCCCTTCCCCAACCTTCTCTGAGCCTTCGGGGTCCATGTGACCTGGCCATTTAGCGCATAGTGTGCAAAAGAGTGCCGCTCAGAGGTAAAACAACCCAACCCAGTGGGTCCCCTCCCCCAACCTTCTCTGAGCCTTCGGGGTCCATGTGACCTGGCCATTTAGCCCATGGTGTGCAAAAAAGTGCCGCTCAGAGGTAAAACAGCCCAACTCAACGTTCTTAGGTGCATATTTATAAGTATAAGCTTTAAAGTCTGAACCTTCACAAGGAAGAAAATTAATGTTTTTATATCCAAATAACTGCAATCTTCTTCATGTTCTGCTCATCCTAGTCCTATTTCTGCTTCAGTTGAAACTTGTGCGTTTAACACCGACCACCGCAAATTTCATCAGTTATGATATGTCAAGTCTAAAACGTTAAACGTTTTAGACTTGACATGATTAGAGCATGTTAAAATCTATTCCTTTTGTCAGCGTCTAGAACGTTAAAAGATGAGGAGATAGCAATCTCCCCATTTTTTAACGTTTCGTGTTAGTTAGGGGCATAGCATGAGTGTCAAATAGGGAGACTATGAGTCTGCGCAGTTGACACTTCGCCAATCTTTTTAGATCGCTGGTTGAATGACAGGTAATTATAGATCACTGGGTTGGGCTGGGTTGTTTTACCTCTGAGCGGCACTTTTTTGCACACAATGGGCTAAATGGCCGGGTCACATGGACCCAAAAGGCTCAGAGAAGGTTGGGGGAGGGGACCCACTGGAACAGCTGTTGGGAGACAGATGGTAGCATCCCGTCAAAGCCATCCAGCGTGTTCTTTAACGTGTACAGAGTATGGCTCTCCCGCACACGGGGCCACGGCCTAACGTCCCATCCGACGGACGGAGGCCTTTCCAAGCCCATCGGTGTCCCCTACTGACCGTGGGCAGGGCGGGGAATTTTGCGGAGATAAATCTCAACGCTGACCCAGCTGGGACTCGAACCTGGGAACTACAGATTACGAGCCTGGCGCGCTACCGACTGAGCCACCACCGTCCAGATCACTGGCTTTATGAATCTGTAAGAACTGTCGAAGCGACAACTGCTTAGTCCAGAGGTTCTCAAATTTTTCTAGTCACGACCTCCCCCCTCCCCCTCCTCACCACCATTGATGGAATTTTTTTCTAGCCCCTTTTGCTATTGAATAAATGCGTCACCCTATCCTCTTACCATTGGCGGAATTTGTCCCAAACATTCCTACACAGTTGAAGAAAGTAGCCTGAATTAAGATAAGAATATTCTCGCAACAGAAACGCAGCTCTAGTTGCCTTAGTTCTACCAGAACAGGAAAATTCTGGTAAACTAAGGCACCTGGAGATTGACCTGGATTGAAGAACCGAGGGGGAGAGAGATGTACAGTCGCTCAAAAAAATATCCGAACACATGGTTGATTACAGAGTTGGGTTGGGTTGTTTTACCTCTGAGCGGCACTTTTTTGCACACCATGGGCTAAATGGCCAGGTCACATGGACCCCGAAGGCTCAGAGAAGGTTGGGGGAGGGGACCCACTGGAACAGCTGTTGGGAGACAGATGGTAGCCTCCCGTCAAGGCCATCCAGCGTGTTCTTTAACGTGCACAGGGTATGGCTCTCCCGCACACGGGGCCACGGCTTAACGTCCCATCCGACGGACGGCGGCCTTTCCAAGCCCATCGGTGTCCCCTACTGACCGTGGGCAGGGCGAGGGGAAATTTGCGGAGATAAATCTCAACGCTGACCCAGCTGGGACTCGAACCTGGGAACTACAGATTACGAGCCTGGCGCGCTACCGACTGAGCCACCCCCGCCCCGTTGATTACAGAATTCTGGAAAAATATCTGGAGCGTGTACAGCAACTGCACACGCTCCAGTTACCGTTCACAGCAAACTGGATCGTGTGCAGTTACTGCACACGCTCCAGTTACCGTTCACAGCAAACTGGAGCGTGTGCAGTTACTGCACACGCTCCAGTTTGCTGTGAACGGTAACTGCACACGCTTAATATTTCCGTGAGTGTGCCCACACGATCCAGGTTTTTCTGACTGCTTAGCTGCCTGATTTCTGACTGCTTAGACCCCATGGTGAGCTCACACGATCCAATGTGCTGTGAACATTAACCGCAACCGCTCCAGTTTGCTGTGAACGGTAACTGCACACGCTCCATATTCATTGCATTATATATTCATACGCATTATATATATTAAAAAAATATCCGAACACTATGGTCGATTACAAAATGCAGAAAAAATATCTGGCAAAGATTTTTTTAGAAAATAGTGATCTGGCAACCTTCGTGTCACGTGACACAAAGGTTGCCAGATCACTGATTTCTAAAAAAAATCTTTGCCAGATATTTTTCCTGCATTCTGTAATCAACCATAGTGTTCGGATATTTTTTTGAGCGACTATGTAGATTAGCTAGCTGAGAACAATGTTGCAATACCTTCTTGGACTGCCGGTTAGGGGTGGTTTGCTTTACCAGCCCTAACCCGGCAATCAAATTGTGTACATTTTTTCACACAATAGGCTAAATGGCCAGGTGACCCCGAAGGCTCAGAGAAGGTTGGATTAAGGAAATCCACGAAACGGCTGTTGAGAGAGAGAGATGGTAGCCTCCTGTCAAGGCCATCTAGCAGGTTCTTTAACATGCACAGGGTATGGCTCACTCGTAGAGGGACCATGGGTTCTCTGCAAGCCCATCGGTATCCCCTACTGATCGAGCGCTGGGCGGGGAGTTTTGCGGAGATAAATCTCAACACTGGTACATGTGGGACTCAAACCTGAGAACTGCAGATTACGAGCCTGGTGCTCTACCGACTGAGCCACCCCCTACCTACAGGGTGAGGGGAGTAAAGGAGAGCTTGAGGTCAGCTTTTTACTGTCGCTCTCTTTCGTCGGAGAGCAGCAACAGAGAATGAGAGAGAGAGCAGAAAAAGGAACTTGTGTCTTGTGATTTAGTTGCTCAAGCGAGCGTTTGAAACATATTGAAATTTAACCTTAATATTTACAATGACCGAAGTTGTTTTTATATAGATTACACATTCAGACTTATCCAAATGCGACCCCTTCCCTGGGGTCGCGAGCCACAGTTTTAGAAACGCGACTTAGTCTCATAGCCTCTCCATTATCCATCTAAACTGTTTTCATTTCCATCTATTGCATAAAAATATGTAATGATGTCAATACGTTACTTTGCTTAAAGATATGTTACAGTGATATCGACTGCTACGCAGTAAGCACCTCGTTCTCTCTGAGAGGGGGCGGGGGTGGCTCAGTCGGTAGCGCGCCAGGCTCGAAATCTGTAGTTCCCAGGTTCGAGTCCCAGCTGGGTGAGCGTTGAGATTTATCTCCACAAAATTCCCCGCCCTGCCCACGGTCAGTAGGGGACACCGATGGGCTTGGAAAGGCCGCCGTCCGTCGAATGAGACGTTAAGCCGTGGCCCCGTGTGCGGGAGAGCCATACCCTGTGCACGTTAAAGAACACGCTGGATGGCCTTGACGGGAGGCTACCATCTGTCTCCCAACAGCTGTTCCAGTGGGTCCCCTCCCCCAACCTTCTCTGAGCCTTCGGAGTCCATGTGACCTGGCCATTTAGCCCATGGTGTGCAAAAAAAGTGCCGCTCAGAGGTAAAACAACCCAACTCTCTGAGAGTCCCAGTGCACATGAATGTTATTCTTCACCTCGAGCCTTCCCCCTCTGACAATCCCTCCTTCCTCATCTCCTTCCTAAAGAGTGCATGTATATTCTACCATTCAACTAGCTGCAACACGATAGCCGAGTTAAAAGTATGTTCTCGTAAAAGGTAAAAAATCTCTTCCTCGGTGATTGCAGCATCTTATCGGGCAGAGCTCGGTGATTACCAGAAGTAATCCATCACCGACCCTTTTTTAAAAGCAAACATCCGACACTTTCTCATCACACGATGTCTTCGGCTCGCTCCAATTTCCTCTCTCGTTGAAGCTCGAGCCAATCTCGTGCTCTACGCATCCGCTCGCCCACCCCCTCCGTTTTCACGGACCGGCACGTGACCTCGGGTCATCCGACACTTTCGATCGCAGCATTTAACTGGAAGATTTCGCATCAAAGATTCCGAAGCAGGTGAGGGAAGACGCACGCGAGTAGGCAGTTCTTTCTATCATCCAGAAGCAACGGCTTAATGCATAAGTAAAAAGAGTCCTTGACGAGTGATGAGAATTCTTGACTTCAAATTGGCCAGTCTGCTTCTGGCGAATGTTTTTGAGAGCATGTTGATGAAGATTAAATTCACGTTCTCTTCGATTAAAGCATCTAGAGATGAAGATGACATTTCGTGTCGCGAGCGTCATCGCTGACAACAACACTAGATAGAAATACGAGCGAAGTTTTAACAACAACAACAAAAAAAATCCTTTACAATGTACTACACAGTTACAGTACAGGAGAAGAAAAATATGCGATCTAATGAGGATCAGAACTAATTTTTTAGAAATTAGTGATCAGACAACCTTCGTGTCGCGTGACACGAAGTTGCCAGATCATTAATTTCTGAAAAAAATCGTTGCCAGATATTTTTTCTGAATTCTTTAATCAACCATAGTGTTCTGATACTTTTTTGAGCGACTGTAGGTGGTCATATTATTTTGATACTAGATCGTGTGGGCTCACTCACGGAAATATTGAGCGTGTGCAGTTACCGTTCACAGCAAACTGGAGCGGATGCAGTAACTGCACACGCTCCAGTTTGCTGTGAACGGTAACTGGAGCGTGTACAGTTGCTGTACACGCTCCAGATATTTTTCCTGAATTCTGTAATCCCCTAACACGAAGGTTGCCTAATCACTAATTTCTAAAAAAATCGTTGCTAGATATTTTTTCTGAATTCTGTAATCAACCATAGTGTTCGGATACTTTTTTGCGCGACTGTACGTCAACAGCGAAGAGTAAAGAAAAATTTGTTTTCGGGTTACTGTGATTTGGAAGATTCTCTCTTCTAACGTTTTTTCTTTCTCTCGAATCCTCATGAATCGTAGAGATTTCAAAACACTACGGAAACTATCTTTAAAAGTGTTTTGCAATTAATAAAAAGGAAAGGTCTTGCAAAAATCAATAAAAGGTTAAACCTTCGAGAAGGTTTGTCTTTTGGCGTATAAAAGATGATTTTGAAAGGTCTTAATTTTAAAACAAATTCCACATTTTGACAACTCTTGACCCCTTCAAAATCACGCCCGACTTCAGTCGTCTGCACCATTTAAACAGGCACAGTAAGACAACTGTACATGAACAGGTCCATGTATTGAACAAAACTGACATGGTCATCTTCATCTTTAACATTCTGAAAATTAATTTTAATTTGCTTGGAATATAGATTTATTTCGCATTTTTTCGTTTCTCCGCAAGATTCCCCGCCCTGCCCACAGTCAGTAGGGGACACCGATGAGCTTTGAAAGGCCGCCGTCAGTCGGATGGGACGTTAAGCCGTGGCTCCGTGTGCGGGAGAGCCACATCCTGTGAACGTTAAAGAACACCTGGATGGTCTTGATGGTAGGATACCATCTGTCTCCCAACAGCTGTTCCAGTGGTCCCCTCCCCCAACCTTCTCTGAGCCTTCGGGGTCCATGTGACCTGGCCATTTAGCCCATGGTGTGCAAAAAAGTGCCGCTCAGAGGTAAAACAACCCAACAACCCAGCTGGGTCAGCGTTGAGATTTATCTCCGCAAAATTCCCCGTCCTGCCCACGGTCAGTAGGGGACACCGATGGGCTTTGAAAGACCGCCGTCCGTCGGATGCGACGTTAAGCCGTGGCTCCGTGTGCGGGAGAGCCATACCCTGTGCACGTTAAAGAACACGCTGGATGGCCTTGACGGGAGACTACCATCTGTCTCCCAACAGCTGTTCCAGTGGGTCCCCTCCTCCAACCTTCTCTGAGCCTTCGGGGTCCATGTGACCTGGCCATTTAGCCCATGGTGTGCAAAAAAGTGCCGCTCAGAGGTAAAACAACCCAACCCAAATATTTCCGTTATAGGGTGGAAGAGGGAAAGCTCTAGAACCTCTTTCCTTTCAATAAGAAAAGAATCATCGTCTGACCAGTTTCATTGCGATGATCAGTGTACAATCCATCCCTTGTCAGTTTTTAACTGTAATGTAGGGTTGGGTTGTTTTACCTCTGAGCGGCACTTTTTTGCACACCATGGGCTACATAGCCAGGTCACATTTACCCCGAAGGCTCAGAGAAGGTTTGGGGAGGGGACCCACTGGAACAGCTGTTGGGAGACAGATGGTAGCTTCCCGTCAAGGCCATCCAGCGTGTTCTTTAACGTGCAAAGGGTATGGCTCTCCCACACACGGGACCACGGCTTAACGTCCCATCCGACGGGGGGCGGAGGTGGCTCAGTCGGTAGCGCGCCAGGCTCGTAATCTGTAGTTCCCAGGTTCGAGTCCCAGCTGGGTCAGCGTTGAGATTTATCTCCGCAAAATTCCCCGCCCTGCCCACGGTCAGTAGGGGACACCGATGGGCTTGGAAAGGCCGCCGTCCGTCGGATGGGACGTTAAGCCGTGGCCCCGTGTGCGGGAGAGCCATACCCTGTGCACGTTAAAGAACACGCTGGATGGCTTTGACGGGAGGCTACCATCTGTCTCCCAACAGCTGTTCCAGTAGGTCCCCTCCCCCAACCTTCTCTGAGCCTTCGGGGTCCATGTGACCTGGCCATTTAGCCCACGGTGTGCAAAAAAGTGCCGCTCAGAGGTAAAACAACCCAACCCAACCCATCCGACGGGCGGCGGCCTTTCCAAGTCCATCGGTGTCCCCTACTGACCGTGGGCAGGGCGGGGAATTTTGCGGAGATAAATCTCAACGCTGACCCAGCTGGGACTCGAACCTGGGAACTACAGATTACGAGCCTGGCGCGCTACCGACTGAGCCACCCCCGCCCCCATGTCGTGTGCATGCTAAAGAAAAGTTGGATATCCTTAACGGGTGACTGCCATCTTTTTCCTAATAGTTGCCCGGTGGGTCCCGTTTTCCGACCTTCTCTGAACTTTCGGAGTCTTTGTGACCTGTCCGTTTAGTCCATTGTGTGAAACAAAATACCGTTCATAGGTAAAATAATCGAACTTAAATGGCCCCAAAAACCCGACGATCTCTTCCTGTTAGGGATTTCCTGATAAACACTGACACTCGAAAACACATATACCACAAAAACAAAACGAGACTTTGGCAAAAGATGCGAATTCAAAGACTTTAATCAAGTTACGATGAGCTGAGAAGAGAGGACGGATGATCAAAGTTTCCGCAATTTACAAGGTACGCTGACCTCAACTTTCACTGTCTGTTAAGTGAAGCGAGGTTCTGTTTAATTCTCCATTATATTAAACGCGAAATTAATGACGGATGCGTTGGTAATGCAAGGGCGTTATTAATGGACGAGGCACACTCACTATTTGCAAATTAATTTCACCAGAGAAGAATTGATCTTCATACAAGTTGTCATCTTCAGACGTGGCATCATCATCCTCATGGATACAATAATTATTTTGAAGGATGATAAATAATAGTGGAAGTAATAAAAGAAATGAAGCTGAACGTAAAAAAAAATACACGCTTTTATTCTGATCGTTTCAAATTCTATTTGTACACAAATAATATTAACATCACTAATGTTTCAGAGTTTGAGGGGGGCGGGGGTGGCTCAGTCGGTAGCGCGCCAGGCTCGTAATCTGCAGTTCCCAGGTTCGAGTCCCAGCTGGATCAATGTTGAGATTTATCTCCGCAAAATTCCACGCCCTGCCCACGGTCAGTAGGGGACACCGATGGGCTTGGAAAGGCCGCCGTCCGTCGGATGGGACGTTAAGCCGTGGCCCCGTGTGCGGGAGAGAGCCATACCCTGTACACGTTAAAGAACACGCTGGATGAACCTTGACGGGAGTCTGTCTCCCAACAGCTGTTCCAGTGGGTCCCCTCCCCCAACCTTCTCTGAGCCTTTGGGGTCCATGTGACCTGGCCATTTAGCCCATGGTGTGCAAAGAGTGCCGCTCAGAGGTAAAACAACCCAACTCAGAGCTTGAGCTTTTTTTGGAGATAAATATATATCGATGCAATTTAATCAAATGAAAGATTTTTTCCCCCTTTTGTTTTTCTTGTGGCGGAAGCATTTCTCCATTTCGAACATTTCCCACTCCACAAAATTAAGTCAACCTTTTTTATTGCTAAAACAGATAAGTTTAAACTAAAGGTACAGTCGCTCAAAAAATATCCGGACACTATGGTTGATTACAGAATTCAGAAAAAATATCTGGCAACGATTTTTTTTTATAAATTAGTGATCTGGCAACCTTCGTGTCACGTGATTACAGAATTCAGGAAAAATATCTGGAGCGTGTACAGCAACTGTACACGCTCCAGTTACCGTTCACAGCAAACTGGAGCGTGTGCAGTTACTGCACACGCTCCAGTTTGCTGTGAACGGTAACTGCACACGCTCAATATTTCCGTGAGTGAGCCCACACGATCTAGTATCAAAATAATATGACCACCTACAGTCGCTCGAAAAAGTATCCAAACAGTATGGTTGATTACAGAATTCAGAAAAAAATATCCGGCAACGTTTTTTTTAGAAATTAGTGATCTGAGATTTTTACCATTTCAGGTTTTGCGAAATTGGTAGCACGCCTGGCTCGTAAATGATGTTCGTGATTTGAGTCCTGTTTGATTGAACTGAGCTGTTGCACTGAGATTTTCTTCCTAACCCCACTCGCCCTAGGTAAGAAAGGAGTTGTTTTACATCTGAGTGGATTTTTTTTGCACACAATGGGCAAATCACAAGGATCCGGAGAAGGTTGGAGGGGAGGGGACCCACTGAACAGCTGTTGGGAGACGGATGTTAGCCTTTCATCAAGGCCGTTCTTTAATGCGCACAAGGTATGGCTCTCCCGCACCCGGAGCCATGGTTTAACGTCCCATCCGACGGAAGGTGGCTGTTCCAATTCTATCGGTTTCCGCTACTGATCGAGGGCAGTGAATTTTGCGGAGATAAATCTCAACTCTGGCTGGCACAGGCGGGACTCGAACCAGGGAACTGCCGAGTACAAACCCGGCGCGCTACCCACTAAGCCACCTCCCCCCCCCCCCCCTCCAAGAAAGAGGATACCGATGGGCTTGATGATGCGAGCCCATCGGTACCCTCTTTCTTGGATGGGACTTTCATGGGACGTAAGCTTGACTCTCAACTCTGGCACAGGCGGGACTCGAACCTGGGAACTGCCGATTACAAACCCTGCGCGCTACCCACTAAGCCCCCCCCCCTCCTCCAAGAAAGAGGATACCGATGGGCTTGATGATGCGAGCCCATCGGTACCCTCTTTCTTGAATGGGACTTTCATGGGACGTAAGCTTGACTCTCAACTCTGGCACAGGCGGGACTCGAACCTGGGAACTGCCGATTACAAACCCTGCGCGCTACCCACTAAGCCACCACCCCCTCCTCCAAGAAAGAGGATACCGATGGGCTTGATGAGGCTCACCATGTCGGATGGGACGTAAGCTTAACACCATGTGCAAGAGAAATACCTGATACCCGATAAAGTGGATGGCTTCGATGGGATGCTGCCATCTTTCCTAACGTCTGTCCCGTGAATTTCTTGCCCATCTCTGAGCTCTTGGGGTCTTTGTGACCAGGCCATTCAGCACATTCTGTGAACAAATACGCCCCTCAAAGTCATGGATGAGATTCGCCGAAATTTATTAGATTTCGCCCCCTCAACCCCCTCTCAAAATTATCGTAAAGTTTGCATAAAATTTCAGATTAGTTGTAGCTTGTATGTTTCTTACTTGTGATGATCAAAAGCAAATGAATTAAGAAAAGGACTGACACATTTCAGTTTCATAATAGGCCCATGTTTAATCTTCAGTCGCCTATATAAATTAAAATAAAAGTCTATTTTACAATTTTCTGTTATCCTTTTTTACATCATATTTTTTCTTGTTATTTTTTCTTACATGTAAGTATTTCTCTTTCAGAATCATTCTGTTCTTGCACGATACTATACACTTTTATTAAATGGTAAATAAAAATTCTCCTTAAATGACACCAACATCCACGATTTTGCACATTCATCAGATTTCTTTCAGCATTAAAATTCTAACAAAGCAAGCGTTTATTCGGGAAAGAGAAAATCCCTTCCTCGATGCTAATGTCAACTTAACCCTTTTCTCCTCCATTGCCGTCTGTAAGCTTTCCTCTCGAAGAAGAGAACACAACACCTACTCTCTGCCATTCATCATTTACGTGTGGGCTGCCTTTAAAGCTTTCCCTTAAATGGATAAACTATCACCAAGCTCCTCAGCTTGCTGGCGAGGCGACCTCCGCCGAATTCCTGATGAGTTTTTGCCTAGATCTTGCTTACACGCTTCATAAGCCTCCTGGAAGTTTAACTTACTACTTCATTAAAAAGAAAACTACTCCACCATGATTTCATCCTTTTAACTTTATGTAGCAGAAACTCTCGATACTACAACGCGTTCGTAAAATTGACTTCCATATATATATAGACCTGGTGATTTTGAAAGAAATTTTGTCTCTTCCTAATCGAATATCTCGAGAACGGTTAGTCGTGCAGGTCTGAAATTTTGGAGGTAAGATTATGAAAACCGTGCTCTCGGGAATGGACAAGTTTCCGATTGGGTCAGCAACAAACGCTTAATTTGCGTGGAGCTTTCGAATCTGGATATAAAAATCAGATTGTTCATTCTATCATAACAAAGTAACGACGCTGAAAAAACAACAAAAGCTGACCTTGGTGAAACTGTACAGTCGCTCATAAAAGTATCCGAACACTATGGTTGATTACAGAATTCAAAAAAAATAATATCTGGCAGCGATTTTTTTTAGAAATTAGTGATCTGGCAACCTTCGTGTCACGTGATTACAGAATTCAGGAAAAATATCTGGAGCGTGTACAGCAACTGTACACGCTCCAGTTACCGTTCACAGCAAACTGGAACGTGTGCAGTTACTGTACACGCTCCAGTTTGCTGTGAACGGTAACTGCACACGCTCAATATTTCCGTGAGAGAGCCCGCACGATCTAGTATCAAAATAATATGACCACCTACAGTCGTTCAAAAAAGTATCCGAACACTACGGTTGATTACAGAATTCAGAAAAAATATCTGGCAACGATTTTATTTAGAAATTAGTGATCTGGCAACCTTCGTGTCACGCGACACGAAGGTTGCCAGATCACTAATTTCTAAAAAAGTCGTTGCCAGATATTTTTTCTGAATTCTGTAATCAACCATAGTGTTCGGATACTTTTTTGAGCGACTGTACGATACTAAATCAAAGAAGTAATGCTGCGGCGCCAACTAAAAGGTATCGCCATATGCACAGGATTCGCAACTGAAGACTTCTTCCATCCAAACAGTTCGTGGTCTCATGATGAAATTTGATAATTATTAATAAATATGTCTCCATCTGCGACAGACAAATGACCTTGAGTCTTCAAGTGTCAAAGATTCTGATCGCTGGGATCCATCACACGCAGATAAAAGCATATATGGAGCTGTAAGATGCAGCTAATAAATACCCCCTCAAGCAGCTGCTTGCCACAGAGGTCTGACAGGAGCCTGTCAGTTTATATGCCATAGTAGAAGGTCTGTGAGGATGGCAGGCCCTCAGCAGAAAAACGACACAAACATCCATGCCTTAACCCGGGGCTCGAACCCAGGTCCCTCGGATCAGTAGCCAAGCGCGCTAACCACTCGGCCATGGGACGGCGTGCGTCATAATATCCTGAAAATATTTCGTTACCGATGACGACATCGATGTTGGCCAAATGATGACATCAGTAAGGAAGCGAGACCGAGAATTTCCCAGAATCCATCACCCACTTCTTAGGAGTTTCGTGTGTTTTCAGCTATTTTGCGAATGCTAACAATTTCAAATTAAATTTATCCTTTCTCTTTGTGATACCGAATACATGTTTCATAAAGTTAGAATTTCGACATGAACGCCGAAATCAACGCACGCGCGATTAAAAACTGGAAGCGTTACAAGTCTAGTGTTGGGTTTGGGTGCAAAGAAAAATTAATGGTCAGAGTTTATATTGACAGAATACGAATTAACATTTACCTCATAGTAACACCAAAAAAAAGAAATACAATAAGAAAACTTATTTATGAAAAGTTTTCAATAATTATGAATCCTCCTACATTCGCAATCCCCTCACATAAACTAGGGTTGGATTGTTTTACCTCTGAGCGGCACTTTTTTGCACACCATGGGCTAAATGGCCAGGTCACATGGACCCCGAAGGCTCAGAGAAGGTTGGGGGAGGGTACCCACTGGAACAGCTGTTGGGAGACAGATGGTAGCCTCCCGTCAAGGCCATCCAGCGTGTTCTTTAACGTGCACAGGGTATGGCTCTTCTATACACGGGGCCATAGCTTAACGTCCCATCCGACGGACGACGGCCTTTCCAAGCCCATCGGTGTCCCCTACTGACCGTGGGCAGGGCGGGAAGTTTCGCGGAGATAAATCTCAACGCTGACCCAGCTGGGACTCGAACCTGGGAACTGCAGATTACGAGCCTGGCGCGCTACCAACTGAGCCCCCCCCCCGCCCCCCACACAAACTAGAAGTGGGTGAATACTGTAAGTAATATAGTGTGCATATACTAATAACAGACAGCGATATTTTTAAGTTGCACTTTAAAAAAACTTCTCTGAGGAAAATTCTTTCCCCTATTCCATTCAAACCTCCAAAGATTGGTTGGTTTGTTGGCTTTCCCCCTTTTAACGGAAGCGAGACGAAAACCCTCTCCGACAACCTCTGCAGTCGACGAGAATAATTCATCCTTTATTAAGCGACGCTCTTCGAATGCTCTAATATATTCTTTCGGTTTGCCTTCTGCTACCAATTTCGCCATCGAATCCCCCAGTGGGGAAACTGTCCGTAAGCGAAATCTTAACACTCCACGCGAAACGAGAGACTTGAAACTCCAAATGAAAGCTATCGTTAGCAAAAGCCAGCCGGGGACTGAATTTGTCTTCTTCGAAGAGAAATCATTTTCAAGTTTTAATACCCCGTAATCTTGCCATTCGTCATTTTAATAATGAATGAATGAAAGACTCTCTCTTTCTCTGTCCTTTCCTTCAAAGTTTTGCAATAAAGAGGAGGCAGTCTTCTCGTATTCTGTTCACTCGTTCGCTAAGAGCATGCTTGTTCAGTTCTTAACAAAATCTTAGCTAGTGAATATTTTAACAAATGTAAACAGTTTCAGCAATTTTATGAACTGATAAATACTTTAGATTGCTTACCGGCGTTTGTGGATTATTTTCGTTTCCGAAACACATTCTGTAGTTTTCTTATTTGTTTGTTCAAATAAGATTTTAACTTCCAGAACTTTTAAGATATTAATAAATAAAAAAATAAATACTTCCTCAAGCAGCTGCTTGCCACAGAGGTCTGACAGAAGCCTGTCAGTTTATGCCACAGTAGAAGGTCTGTGAGGATGGCAGGACCTCAGCAGAAAAACGACACATACATCCATGCCTTACCCGGGGCTCGAACCCAGGTCCCGTAGATCAGTAGCCAAGCGTGCTAACCACTCGGCCACGGGACGGCTAAAAAATAAATACCCCCTCAAGCAGCTGCTTGCCACAGAGGTCTGACAGAAGCCTGTCAGTTTATATGCCACAGTAGAAGGTCTGTGAGGATGGCAGGACCTCAGCAGAAAAACGACTCATACATCGATGCCTTACCCGGGGCTCGAACCCAGGTCCCGTAGATCAGTAGCCAAGCGCACTAACCACTCGGCCACGAGACGGCTAAAAATTAAATACCCCCTCAAGCAGCTGCTTGCCACAGAGGTCTGACAGAAGCCTGTCAGTTTATATGCCACAGTAGAAGGTCTGTGAGGATGGCAGGACCTCAGCAGAAAAACGACTCATACATCGATGCCTTACCCGGGGCTCGAACCCAGGTCCCGTAGATCAGTAGCCAAGCGCACTAACCACTCGGCCACGAGACGGCTAAAAAATAAATACCCCCTCAAGCAGCTGCTTGCCACAGAGGTCTGACAGAAGCCTGTCAGTTTATATGCCACAGTAGAAGGTCTGTGAGGATGGCAGGACCTCAGCAGAAAAACGACTCATACATCGATGCCTTACCGGGGCTCGAACCCAGGTCCCGTAGATCAGTAGCCAAGCGCACTAACCACTCGGCCACGAGACGGCTAAAAAATAAATACCCCCTCAAGCAGCTGCTTGCCACAGAAATCTGACAGAAGCCTGTCAGTTTATATGCCACAGTAGAAGGTCTGTGAGGATGGCAGGACCTCAGCAGAAAAACGACACATACATCCATGCCTTATCCGGGGCTCGAAGTTTAGGAAAACTGGAAAGCTTTTTTAGGTAAACATGTTAATTCTGGCTTTGTTGTCTTTCATTCACCTTCATTTAAACCCCTTAAATTTCCAAAATCAAACATTTCTCCCACTTTAATGGTTATTTTATTATTATTTAGTGATTAACGAGATCTCTCTCATAGGAATTTCACTCTATACTGATCTTGGATCCTGATAGACCTGATCAGATTTGGGTTGTTTAATTCTGTGAGAAGCTTTTTGTGCACGCAATGGGCTAAATGGCCAGGTCACAAGCGCCCTGAAGGACAAGGGACACACTGGACAGCTGTTTGGAGACCTATAGAAGCTTTCCGTCAAGGCCATCCAAATAAAATAAATACCTCCTCAAGCAGCTGCTTTCCATAGAGGTCTGACAGGAGCCTGTCAGTTTAATATGCCACAGTAGAAGGTCTGTGAGGATGGCAGGACCTCAGCAGAAAAACAACACACACATCCATGCCTTACCCAGGGCTCGAACCCAGGTCCCTTAGATCAGTAGCCAAGCGTGCTAACCACTTGGCCATGGGAAGGCAATAAATATCCCCTCAAGCAGCTGCTTGCCACAGAGGTCTGATAGGAGCCTGTCAGTTTAATATGCCACAGTAGAAGGTCTGTGAGGATGGCAGGACCTCAGCAGAAAAACAACACACACACATCCATGCCTTACCCGGGGCTCGAACCCAGTTCCCTTATATCAGTAGCCAAGCGCGCTAACCACTCGGCCATGGGAAGGCCATCCAAAGTGTTCTTTAACGTCCACAGCGTATGATTCTCCAACACAATTAAGACGGCTACAAGACAAAAAAAAAACACCTGTACACATCGTTAACCATATTTATAGTTTTAGCTAATTTTCCAAATGGCACCTAATCCATCATCTTGCTAAATGAAACGTTACATGGGCTTGTCAGAAGCTAAATCGATTAACTTCAGAAAAATATTTGAAAAAAATACATCTTTGTGAACAACTTTTGATTAAATTCTCAATTAAAAATATTTCATTTAATTAGACAATACAATCTTTCACTTTTTTAACACAATGGGCTAAATGTCCAGGCCACAAGGACCCCGAGGGCTCAGAGAAGGTTGGGGGAGGGGACCCACTGGAACAGCTGTTGAGAGACAGATGATAGCCTCTCGTCAAGGCCATTCAGCGTGTTCTTTAACGTGCACAGGGTATGGCTCTCCCGCACACGGGCCACGGCTTTACGTCCCATCCGACGGACGGCTGCTTTTCCAAGCCCATCGGTGTCCCCTACTGGGGAGCGAAGGTAGGACGCAGAGTTTTGAGGAGGTAAATCTCAACGCTGGCCCAGATGGGACTCGAACCTGGGAACTACAGATTACGAGCCTGGCGCGCTACCGACTGAGCCTCCCTCCACTATAACAGCGTGAAAAATTACATACTAGAATAATATAGTTGATTGAGGATTTCGGCTCGATACAGTTCATTTCAACGTCCCTGCCACCCCCTTTTTTTTAATTCGGGCCCTGACATACAGATTAATCCGTATTTAATTAACTAGTCAACATTGTTTTAATATTTTAAAATTGGTAAATTGGTTTTGTATCGTGAAATTTCCAACCCTAACCTTGGAGGAGCATCCTTCGTGACGCTTTCTTCATTCTTCTCTGTTACATTGATCTGTGTCCTCCTTTGTTTCATTCCTCTGTGATCCCCATGGTGACTAATTTCTCTCCACTTCTTGTTTCTTACTCCTCAGCTTGGCAACAGTTACCTTGGTTACGACCAGGGCATGGCAAACACACGCCTGTTGATCGGAATTGTGGTTGACCGGATGTGATGCCACCGAGATGCGTCATTCATTCATTCATTCATTCAGTCGTTTTATCTTTTCCTGCCTCCAGCAAAGGACCCAAAATGACATCGTCGTGAAAAAAGAGGAGAAAGAAAAATCACGACTCTTTTCTTTCCTTCTGGAAACTCGTTTTATTTGTTTGCGATTCCAATTGTTTGGTGGGTAAAGATGTCGTCTCTTGCCGCAGGGGCTCAGCTGGCCGAGGAGCAGTATCGGGTAAACGGGTTTGTAAGAGGAGTTAGGAACAGAAGTCACTCCTCGATGAAAGGGAAGAGGTGGAGGAAAGCAGAAAACTGTTTGAATGATGGAACGAAGGAACAAAGTTGGGTTGGGTTGTTTTAGCTCTGAGCGGCACTTTTTTGCACACCATGGGCTACATGGCCAGGTCACATGGACCCCGAAGGCTCAGAGAAGGTTGGGGGAGGGGACCCACTGGAACAGCTGTTGGGAGACAGATGGTAGCCTCCCGTCAAGGCCATCCAGCGTGTTCTTTAACGTGCACAGGGTATGGCTCTCCCACACACGGGCCACGGCTTAACGTCCCATTCGAAGGACGGCGGCCTTTCCAAGCCCATCGGTGTCCCCTACTGACCGTGGGCAGGGCGGGGAATTTTGCGGAGATAAATCTCAACGCTGACCCAGCTGGGACTCGAACCTGGGAACTACAGATTACGAGCCTGATGCGCTACCGACTGAGCCACCCCCACCCCGCGAAGGAACAAAGACATGCTAATGTGAATGGCAGAGAGTTTTGGGTCTTAAAAAAATTCTCTGGAAAGAGGAGCATTTCGTTGCCTCGATCTCAGCACCCGAAAGACGATTTCTCTTCTAATCTTCTTAGCATCGAAAGAGCTCAATTCGAAAAAAAAAAAACTTTCCAAAGCAATTGTCGCGAGATAAACAAAACTGGAAGATATCTTTCAGCAAGATTCTACGGAAATGTTATTAAGACTTTGTTTAATTTCCAAAACACAAGAAGGTTAATTTATTCATTGCAAGATCTTAAACAGGACAAAAATGATCCATTTTTATCTTTTTAGATAAAGGATTAAGTTGTGGGTTGTTTTACCTCTGAACGGCACTTTTCTGCACACCATGGGCTACATGGCCAGGTCACATGGACCCCGAAGGCTCAGAGAAGGTTGGGGGAGGGGACCCACTGGAACAGCTGTTGGGAGACAGATGGTAGCCTCCCGTCAAGGCCATCCAGCGTGTTCTTTAACGTGCACAGGGTATGGCTCTCCCACACACGGGCCACGGCTTAACGTCCCATCCGACGGACGGCGGCCTTTCCAAGCCCATCGGTGTCCCCTACTGACCGTGGGCAAGGCGGGGAATTTTGCGAAGATCAATCTCAACGCTGACCCAGCTGGGACTCGAACCTGGGAACTACAGATTACGAGCCTGGCGCGCTACCGACTGAGCCACCCCCTGGATAGGAGAGCCGGCTGATTGAATTTTCCTATTTCCCTATTTACTAACCTCCTGCTATGTTCTCTGTGAGAAAGGGAACTCTGACGGGACCTAAGCCATTTTCCTATGGAAAAGAAATGCTGAAGAACCTTAAGAAATTAGTTGGATGACCATGACGAGTGGTTTCCAACTGTCTCAATAGATACCCAGCACATTTCCTTCCCCCACCCAGATTAGGACCCTTCGTGCTCTTTGGGATTGGCAGTTTAGTCCATTGTGCACAAAAAAAATGCCTCTCTGGGGAAAACAGTTAATAAAGCCCAACTTCTGAGTTCTTTATGATTCCCATGTTTCTCAAAATCCAAATTCCAGTTATAATAAAATCTTAGTTACATGCCAACGAACATCATATTTTTTTCCAAATCATTAACGACAATTCATGTACAAATTTATTTTATTTACAAAATATTACATCAGTAACAAGAAATGCATTATTGCACAAATAACAAGAAAATTAAATCACACTTTGATATATTATTCAAAAATTCAAATTCTATTTACAGATTATTATTATTTTTATTTATTATTATTATTTACACATCATTCACACGCTGTTATAAATAAATTTCAATCATTCAGAATAACATCAGGCGTTCAGCTTATATATTTCACCTGGGATCTTAAGGTAATTCCTTTCGAAACTAACTTCGCTGTAAAAAATTTCTAAACTTGCATAGATATTACTCTCAATACGACACTACTAAAGCTTTCTTTTAGTATTTTCCTCATTCGAAAATTCTCCAAAGTCTTGACAACAACTCGAAGTTCGATATTGCAGCGCCAAAACATGGCGAGCAACAAATTCTTCTAATGGCTTTCCTCTCCTATCCAGGGGCGGGGATGGCTCAGTCGGTAGCGCGCCAGGCTCGTAATCTGCAGTTCCAAGGTTCGAGTCCCAGCTGGGTCAGCGTTGAGATTTATCTCCGCAAAATTCCCCGCCCTGCCCACGGTCAGTAGGGGACACCGATGGGCTTGGAAAGGCCGCCGTCCGTCGGATGGGACGTTAAGCCGTGGCTCCGTGTGCGGGAGAGCCATACCCTGTGCACGTTAAAGAACACGCTGGATGGCCTTGACGGGAGGCTATCATCTGTCTCCCAACAGATGTTCCAGTGGGTCCCCTCCCCCAACCTTCTCTGACCTTCGGGGTTCATGTGACCTGGCCATTTAGCCCATGGTGTGCAAAAAAGTGCCGCTCAGAGGTAAAACAACCCAACCATCTCCTATCCAAATAAAAGCAATGGAATGACATTTCGTGCAATTAGACTTTATTCCAGTGGTTGTCAAGAGTAATGATGCGATATTTGGTTTCAAAAGGTTCCTTTTTAAGCAGTTTTGAAATATTGTCATAGTGACGAATGTAAATTATGTTGTTTCAATAAGTAATATAAATTAATGTTGTTTTAAAAATATGATATTATGAAATATAATAACTTATGAGAGGTTTCTCTTAGAACGAAATTCGACAGAGTCGTTATTGATTTATTAAATTTCGTAACACTGTGTCGTGACCCAAAAGGGGTTCCGATCCTGTAAGACTATGACAGATGTGATGACCCAAAAAGGTTCCCGATCCTGTCGAACTAAATCAGATGTGATGACCTGGGTTCGGATCCTGTCCCACTGGGCCAGATGTGATGTCCTCCCTTCTCAGATCTATGGAGACTGAGCCAAACGCCGTGGCCTCCGTAGGACGATGCGATTGTTGCTTAATAAGCCCGGGCCACTGCACGCCTTTGAAGAAACCGATGCTGAATGATGAATAACAACAGTCCATTAATTACTGCACGAGAGTTAGATAGGGACGACCCAGTTTTATTTATAATATACAGGGTAATTCAAAACTTATCGTTCAAATTTCGTGGGGAGGTAGGGAATACGTCAGGAAACCGATTTCATTAGGATTCACATAGGAAAGTATGTCCGCAAATGTACGCATGCGTATGTAGAGGGCGCTGTGTGTACCCAACCAGTGTACAGCTCGCCCGACCACTCTCGCTGTCATCAGCGATCGCTTGGACACCCAGGTCACCTGATTTATCGTCCATGGATTTCTTTTTGTGGGGGGCCATGAAATACCATATGTACGAGACCCCCGTCGACAGTGAAATGGACCTTGTTGCACGAATAGTGGCCGCCGCAGGCATGGTCCGTGATATGCCAGGCGTTTTGAAAATGTTCGGCGGTCAATGCAACGGCGCTGTGAATCCTGTGTCCGTGTAAATGGTCGCAATTTTGAGCACCTACTGTGAACCTGTACTTTACCTTGTTGGAATAAAAGTCACATTCGTTACCACTTTACTGTTTCCTTGTGTTCACTTTACTTGTCCATTTTGTTCATGTAGATGACGTTTGCGGACATACTTTCCTATGTGAAATCGGTTTCCTGACGTATTCCCTACCTCCCCACGAAATTTGAACGATAAGTTTTGAATCACCCTGTATATAGCTACGTGCTGGGAATGCGCTCAACTCCGTAGACCTTTGCTGCTGCAAATATTAACCATGAGGTGGAGAATGGCACACTCTGCAAGTTCTCACTTTAAAATAATAAAATAAATACCCCCTCAAGCAGCTGCTTGCCACAGAGGTCTGACAGGAGCCTGTCAATTTATATGCCATAGTAGAAGATCTGTGAGGATGGCAGGTCCTCAGCAGAAAAACGACACATACATCCATGCCTTACCCGGGGCTCGAACCCAGGTCCTGTAGATCAGTAGCGAAGCGTGCTAACCACTCGGCCACGGGACGGCTTTTTTTACAGACCTCAAACTCGGCGAAAGGATAATCAACTTTTGCCTACACTGTGGTTCATTCTGAATCCACAAAAACTATTATCAGATTCTCCAAGAATCTCGATTCCCCTTTGGAATCGCACCCTCACTTCAAAGGTTTCTTTTGAGTATGACGGTGTCCTTCTGACGAATATCGAAACGACTCCTTCTCGTTCGAAAGCTCACGCCAAAACTAATCCTTCAATCTCCTTTCTCTAGAGTGGGGGCGGGGGTGGCTCGGTCGGTAGCGCGCCAGGCTCGTAATCTGTAGTTCCCAGGTTCGAGTTCCAGCTGGGTCAGCGTTGAGATTTATCTCCGTAAAATTCCCCGCTCTGCACACGGTCAGTAGGGGACACCGATGGGCTTGGAAAGGCCGCTGTTCGTCGGATGGGACGTTAAGCCGTGGCCCCATGTGTGGGAGAGCCATACCCTGTGCACGTTAAAGAACACGCTGGATGGCCTTGACGGGAGGCTACCATCTGTCTCCCAATAGCTGTTCCAGTGGGTCCCCTCCCCCAACCTTCTCTGAGCCTTCGGGGTCCATGTGACCTGGCTATTTAGCCCATGGTGTGCAAAAAAGTGCCGCTCAGAGGTAAAACAACCCAACCTTTCTCTAGCCTCCTTGCTGCACTAGTGCTCTAGTCTAGTCATTTACGGCCATAAACAACTGCTGGCATTTGTCACCGCTTGCACTTTAGACCCGAAAAACAACAACAGTGAGTCATCCCAACACAAACATTTCCAAGAACACATAAAAATATATACAATAATAAAATACAACAAAAATATATCAATAAATAAATAAACATAAAATTCGTGGGACATGACACTATGACAACACGATATGTAATCTTCCTGTGTTGCGAGAAACAGCCCTGGTTAAAGTTCGGATTGTATTGTTTTACCTCTGATCGGCACTTTTTTGCTCACCGTGGGCTAAATGGCCAGGTCACAAGAACCCCGAAGTCTCAGAGAAGGTTGGGGGAGGGGACCCACTGGAACAGCTGTTGTTGGGAGGCAGATGGTAGCCTCCCGTCAAGGCCATCCAGCGTTTTCTCTTAACGTGCACAGGGTATGACTCTCCCGCACATGGGGCCACGGCTTAACGTCCCATCCGACGGACGGCGGCCTTTCCAAGCCCATCGGTGTCCCTTCTGACCGTGGGCAGGGCGGGGAATTTTGCGGAGATAAATCTCAACGCTGACCCAGCTGGGACTCGAACCTGGGAACTACAGATTACGAGCCTGAACGCTACCGACTGAGCCACCCCCGCCCCTTCAGATTGAAGTAGAATGAACATATGCATATTCTTTAGCAGCGGCTACCAGTTCAATTAGAGGCAAACCATTCCCTGTTAAGACTTTTCTTTGGTAGCGCAAATTCCACTTCTGTCTCATCCCCAATGTTTTGACAAATGATTAGTCGTCGAGGTCTCATGACAAACTGTCTGCAGATATCGTGCATGTAGCTTAAGCTGCATGAAATGCTGCACCCAGATCCATCGAACAAGGCGGTCAAGCCACTTGCTAAAAGCAGGGAACAACGTGCCTGGATCTCGCTCTTCGTCGATCCGGTGACGCTACACTCGCATCATTTATCATGCAGCTGATCTCTTCTCCATCCTCCGTAGCTGGCTCTCACTGCATTGTTAAATGTATTCATTTATTGATCGTTGCACTGCTTAGGTTAATGATTCTCATTCGCGCTCTTTTTCATTTTGGCGGTAAATGGGAGTGAAATGTGGGGAAGGATGGAAGCAGGGGGAAGACGAAGAAGAGGAGGGAGAGGCGAAAGGGAGGAGGGAGGGAAAGGTGTTGGGAATTGGGTGAAGCATCATGCTACAATCGGAGGGGATTCAAAGCGAGAAGAGGATATTTATGAGGATGTTGAAGGTGAAGCTGATGGAACCGGGATGAGTTGGAAAGATTTTGCAATTAGCAAGGAGAAGACAGTTGATGGACAAGTTGAAGTTCAAGGGATGGAGCAAAAAGGAAGATTTGGAGCATGGAAACACGAAATTGGTGTCAAAAGTTTTTTAAAGAAAAACAGAATTTTGTAACAAGTGAAAAGATAAAAGCAAGTGAATATTCATTTTATTCATCTAACGATTTCGTGAAAGTTTTAAATTAATTAAGATAATATGTTTTTAACATCTCCGAGATATTCGGAAACAGCTTTAATCCTTCGAGTTCAATTTTCAAGAAAATTAACCTGAAAATGTTATTTAATTCTTTAACAAAGACTTTTCGCTCTTCTTTCACTTAGTCGCCATTTTTAAAAAACGAAAGCGCTTATAAGGAACAATATAAACCACAATCATTTAAACTTCGGCCGTGGAAGAAAAAAAAACTTCCTGGAGGACATATTTATCAAAAAAAAAGATTTAAAAAAATGCTTCTATCCTGATACCTTGTGTTAATAACGCAATAGTAATGAGTGTAAAATACTGGACGAAACAAAAAAATATCATTTACGAAAAATTATTTCAGAAAGCCAAACTCATTAAAATCGTTTACACTCAGGAGGCTGTTATATCAGAAACAGGTATCTCAGTTAAGGATTCAGAGCCCAGTATTCTCTCAAATGAGAGGGGGCGGGGGTGGCTCAGTCGGTAGCGCGCCAGGCTCGTAATCTGTAGTTCCCAGGTTCGAGTCCCAGCTGGGTCAGCGTTGAGATTTATCTCCTCAAAATTCCCCGCCTTGCCCACGGTCAGTAGGGGACACCGATGGTCTTGGAAAGGCCGCCGTCCGTCGGATGGGACGTTAAGCCGTGGCCCCGTGTGTGAGAGAGCATACCCTGTGCACAATACCATACCCTGTGTCAGAGGTAAAACAACCCACAACCCACAACATAATCCTTTATATAAAAAAATAAAAATGGATCATTTTCGTCCTGTTTAAGATCTTACAATCAATAAATTAACCTTCTTGTGTTTTGGAAATTAAACAAAGTCTTAATAACATTTCCGTAGAATCTTGCTGAAAGATATCTTCCAGTTTTGTTTATCTCGCGACAATTGCTTTGGGAAGTTTTTTTTTCGAATTGAGCTCTTTCGATGCTAAGAAGATTAGAAGAGAAATCGTCTTTCGAGTGCTGAGATCGAGGCAACGCAATGCTCCTCTTTCCAGAGAATTTTTTTAAGACCCAAAACTCTCTGCCATTCACATTAGCATGTCTTTGTTCCTTCGCGGGGCGGGGGTGGCTCAGTCGGTAGCGCGTCAGGCTCGTAATCTGTAGTTCCCAGGTTCGAGTCCCAGCTGAGTCAGCGTTGAGATTTATCTCCGCAAAATTCCGCACTCTGGTCAGTAGGGGACACCGATGGGCTGGAAAGGCCGCCGTCTGCCGGATGGGACGTTAAGCCGTGGCTCCGTGTGCGGGAGAGCCATACCCTGTGCACGTTAAAGAACACGCTGGATGGCCTTGACGGGAGGCTACCATCTGTCTCCCAACAGCTGTTCCAGTGGGTCCCCTCCCCCAACCTTCTCTGAGTCCTCGCGGTCCTTGTGACCTGGCCATTCAGCCCATTGTGTGCAAAATAGTGCCGCTCAGAGATAAAACAACCCAACCCTTTGCAACCTTCAGGTTATCTCTCTCCCATAAGAATCTAGCACACAGTCAACAAATGTAAATTCTACTCTATTCGACCTGCTTGCTAACTAGGGGCCAGACCGTAACAGTCTTTGATGTTTCTCCGGGGAGCTAAAAAGTGGCATCGCTCCCTCCTCTTCTTCCCACCCCCTCCACCACTTCCCTCCCTTGTAAGCCCTTCTGCTCATCAGGATGGCTATAGAGGTAGGGAAGAGAGGCACGGGGGAGGGGACATCAAACAAAGCAGTGCCTTTTATGCTTCATTGTGAGCTTCCAATGGGATTGTGCTTCCGCAGCTGAATTCTTCAACAGAAGGAAGAGAGTAGAAGGATGCTAGGGCTAATAGATACACGTGATCAACATCCAGGATTTTGAGGCAACCCTTGAGTCCCCTGCTTCTTCTTTTTCTTCCTCCATGAATCATCATCATCATGTGTAACGCTTGAGGTCTTTTGCAGAAGAGAGGAGCTTTTTGTAGTGCGGAAGAATACAAAAGGCACCGAATCACGGAGCATCACGTGAATCGTATTCAATGATGATGACGAAGAAAAAGAATATTAACAAGATCGAAACATTTGTGACGTGTATTTGCCTGCCATTCACTCAGGGATTCATCACTGACTCTCAAGAGACTACTCAGAATGTTTTATTAATAAAATTTGCCTTACACTTCCTTTTTTTTTCAGTGTAGCGCCCCCTACAGAAGCATTCCGTTTCTGCGGCAACTCCACAGCTTTCATTTGCAAATGGAAACAGTGGAAGCACAGTCGAGAGCTTCCCAGACATATAGTCGTCAAAAAAAGTATCCGAACGCTATGGTTGATTACAGAATTCAGAAAAAATATCTGGCAACGAACTTTTTCAGAAATTAGTTACCTGGCAAACTTCGTGTCACGTGACACGAAGGTTGCCAGATCACTAATTTCTAAATAAAATCGTTGCCAGATATTTTTTTACAATTCTGTAATAAACCATAGTGTTTGGATATTTTTTGAGCGACTGTAGGTAGTCATATTATTTTGATACTAGATCGTGTGGGCTCACTCACGGAAATATTGAGCGTGTGCAGTTACCGTTCACAGCAAACTGGAGCGTGTGCAGTAACTGCACACGCTCCAGTTTGCTGTGAACGGTAACTGGAGCGTGTACAGTTGCTGTACACGCTGCAGATATTTTTTCTGAATTCTGTAATCACGTGACACGAAGGTTGCCAGATCACTGATTTCTAAAAAAATCGTTTCCAGATATTTTTTTCTGAATTCTGTAATCAACCCTAGCGTTCGGATACTTTTTTTGAGCGACTGTACACATTCAATCATTCACTGGTTGCAGTAAATGGTTTCGCTGCAAAGAGGTGTAATGTGGTTGAAGCTTTGTTCCGATTCGTCATGAATGAGGAAGCATGTGGCTGATATTTGGTTTTCAAGAATGGCCAATAGCATTGCATTCATACAATGTTAAGTTATTTCACATCCGAGCAGCAATTTTTTGCACACAATGGGCTAAATGGCCAGGTCACAAGGATCCCAAGGGCTCAGAGAAGGTGATGGGAAGTGGATCCACCAGACAGATGTTAAAAGACAGATGAAGAGCAATTATAATATTTTCAAATGTGTTTACACCTAGGAATGAGTTATTACCTTAAGAATGAGTAATTTCCTAAAAGGCAGCATAATAGTTCTCAAAAAGAATGAAGTTCATCTTGATACTCCTTTGCACCCTCTGATGATGGAAATTCGATTGGCTTTCAGGAGTATTTGTTTCTGTTATCACACATATAACAACTTGCATTGTTTGGAGACTGCAAGATGGGAGCCCATTAGTGTGTTGCACCGACATTAAAAGCACTACGACTTGCTCTAGCTCTCCTTATTACCTCTTCATGTCACACTGCATGAAATATACGATAAGACTTTTCTCCTCTTCGTATTACCTTTCCCAATTCTCTTCCATCCAAAAAATTCTCTCCAAGGAAACTTCTCAATGAGTCGAAGATCACAGGATGAGATTGTATTCAAATGCATTGAAGTTTTCCTTTCTTTGCTGCATAACTGCATCGAAGTTTCCTTTTCTCTGCTGCATAACTGAATCAAAGTTTCCCTTTCTCTGCTGTATAACTGCATCGAAGTTTCCCTTTCTTTGCTGCATAACTGAATCAAAGTTTCCCTTTCTCTGCAGCATAACTGCATCGAAGTTTCCTTTTCTCTGCTGCATAACTGCATCGAAGTTTCCCTTTCTTTGCTGCATAACTGAATCGAAGTTTCCCTTTCTTTGCTGCATAACTGTATCGAAGTTTCCTTTTCTTTTCTGCATAACTGCAGCGAAGTTTCCCTTTCTTTGCTGCATAACTGCATCGAAGTTTCCTTTTCTTTTCTGCATAACTGAATCAAAGTTTCCCTTTCTCTGCTGCGTAAGTGCATCGAAGTTTCCTTTTCTCTGCTGCATAACTGCATCGAAGTTTCCCTTTCTTTGCTGCATAACTGCATCGAAGTTTCCTTTTCTCTGCTGCATAACTGCATCGAAGTTTCCCTTTCTTTGCTGCATAACTGCATCGAAGTTTCCCTTTCTTTGCTGCATAACTGCATCGAAGTTTCCTTTTCTCTGCTGCATAACTGAATCAAAGTTTCCCTTTCTCTGCTGTATAACTGCATCGAAGTTTCCCTTTCTTTGCTGCATAACTGAATCAAAGTTTCCCTTTCTCTGCAGCATAACTGCATCGAAGTTTCCTTTTCTCTGCTGCATAACTGCATCGAAGTTTCCCTTTCTTTGCTGCATAACTGAATCGAAGTTTCCCTTTCTTTGCTGCATAACTGTATCGAAGTTTCCTTTTCTTTTCTGCATAACTGCAGCGAAGTTTCCCTTTCTTTGCTGCATAACTGCATCGAAGTTTCCTTTTCTTTTCTGCATAACTGAATCAAAGTTTCCCTTTCTCTGCTGCGTAACTGCATCGAAGTTTCCTTTTCTCTGCTGCATAACTGCATCGAAGTTTCCCTTTCTTTGCTGCATAACTGCATCGAAGTTTCCCTTTCTTTGCTGCATAACTGCATCGAAGTTTCCTTTTCTTTTCTGCATAACTGCAGCGAAGTTTCCCTTTCTTAGCTGCATAACTGAATCAAAGTTTCCCTTTCTCTGCTGCATAACTGCATCGAAGTTTCCCCTTCTCTGCTGCATTACTGCATCGAAGTTTCCCTTTCTTTGCTGCATAACTGCATCGAAGTTTCCTTTTCTTTTCTGCATAACTGCATCGAAGTTTCCCTTTCTTTGCTGCATAACTGCATCGAAGTTTCCTTTTCTTTTCTGCATAACTGCAGCGAAGTTTCCCTTTCTTTGCTGCATAACTGCATCGAAGTTTCCTTTTCTTTTCTGCATAACTGCAGCGAAGTTTCCTTTTCTTTTCTGCATAACTGAATCAAAGTTTCACTTTCTCTGCTGCATAACTGCATCGAAGTTTCCTTTTCTCTGCTGCATAACTGCATCGAAGTTTCCCTTTCTTTGCTGCATAACTGCATCGAAGTTTCCCTTTCTTTGCTGCATAACTGCATCGAAGTTTCCCTTTCTCTGCTGCATAACTACATCGAAGTTTCCTTTTCTCTGCTGCATAACTGCATCGAAGTTTCCCTTTCTTTGCTGCATAACTGCATCGAAGTTTCCCTTTCTTTGCTGCATAACTGCATCGAAGTTTCCTTTTCTTTTCTGCATAACTGCAGCGAAGTTTCCTTTTCTTTTCTGCATAACTGAATCAAAGTTTCCCTTTCTCTGCTGCATAACTGCATCGAAGTTTCCTTTTCTCTGCTGCATAACTGCATCGAAGTTTCCCTTTCTTTGCTGCATAACTGCATCGAAGTTTCCCTTTCTTTGCTGCATAACTGCATCGAAGTTTCCCTTTCTCTGCTGCATAACTACATCGAAGTTTCCCTTTCTCTGCTGCATAACTGCATCGAAGTTTCCCTTTCTTTGCTGCATAACTGCATCGAAGTTTCCCTTTCTTTGCTGCATAACTGAATCAAAGTTTCCCTTTCTCTGCTGCATAACTGCATCGAAGTTTAATTTTCTTTTCTGCATAACTGCATCGAAGTTTCCCTTTCTTTGCTGCATAACTGCATCGAAGTTTTCTTTTCTTTTCTGCATAACTGCAGCGAAGTTTCCCTTTCTTTGCTGCATAACTAAATCAAAGTTTCCCTTTCTCTGCTGCATAACTGCATCGAAGTTTCCTTTTCTTTTCTGCATAACTGCAGCGAAGTTTCCCTTTCTTTGCAGCATAACTGAATCAAAGTTTCCCTTTCTCTGCTGCATAACTACATCGAAGTTTCCCTTTCTTTGCTGCATAACTGAATCAAAGTTTCCCTTTCTCTGCTGCATAACTGCATCGAAGTTTCCTTTTCTCTGCTGCATAACTGCATCGAAGTTTCCCGTTCTTTGCTGCATAACTGAATCAAAGTTTCCCTTTCTCTGCTGCATAACTGCATCGAAGTTTCCCCTTCTTTGCTGCATAACTGAATCAAAGTTTCCCTTTCTCTGCAGCATAACTGCATCGAAGTTTCCTTTTCTCTGCTGCATAACTGCATCGAAGTTTCCCTTTCTTTGGTGCATAACTGAATCGAAGTTTCCCTTTATTTGCTGCATAACTGTATCGAAGTTTCCTTTTCTTTTCTGCATAACTGCAGCGAAGTTTCCCTTTCTTTGCTGCATAACTGAATCAAAGTTTCCCTTTCTCTGCAGCATAACTGCATCGAAGTTTCCTTTTCTCTGCTGCATAACTGCATCGAAGTTTCCCTTTCTTTGGTGCATAACTGAATCGAAGTTTCCCTTTATTTGCTGCATAACTGTATCGAAGTTTCCTTTTCTTTTCTGCATAACTGCAGCGAAGTTTCCCTTTCTTTGCTGCATAACTGCATCGAAGTTTCCTTTTCTTTTCTGCATAACTGAATCGAAGTTTCCTTTTCTTTTCTGCATAACTGCATCGAAGTTTCACTTTCTTTGCTGCATAACTGCATCGAAGTTTCCTTTTCTTTTCTGCATAACTGCAGCGAAGTTTTCCTTTCTTTGCTGCATAACTGAATCAAAGCTTCCCTTTCTCTGCTGCATAACTACATCGAAGTTTCCTTTTCTCTGCTGCATAACTGCATCGAAGTTCCCCTTTCTTTGCTGCATAACTGCATCGAAGTTTCCCTTTCTTTGCTGCATAACTGCATCGAAGTTTCCCTTTCTTTGCTGCATAACTGCATCGAAGTTTCCTTTTCTTTTCTGCATAACTGCATCGAAGTTTCCCTTTCTTTGCTGCATAACTGCATCGAAGTTTCCTTTTCTTTTCTGCATAACTGCAGCGAAGTTTCCCTTTCTTTGCTGCATAACTGCATCGAAGTTTCCCTTTCTTTGCTGCATAACTGCATCGAAGTTTCCTTTTCTTTTCTGCATAACTGCAGCGAAGTTTCCTTTTCTTTTCTGCATAACTGAATCAAAGTTTCCCTTTCTCTGCTGCATAACTGCATCGAAGTTTCCTTTTCTCTGCTGCATAACTGCATCGAAGTTTCCCTTTCTTTGCTGCATAACTGCATCGAAGTTTCCCTTTCTTTGCTGCATAACTGCATCGAAGTTTCCCTTTCTCTGCTGCATAACTACATCGAAGTTTCCCTTTCTCTGCTGCATAACTGCATCGAAGTTTCCCTTTCTTTGCTGCATAACTGCATCGAAGTTTCCCTTTCTTTGCTGCATAACTGAATCAAAGTTTCCCTTTCTCTGCTGCATAACTGCATCGAAGTTTAATTTTCTTTTCTGCATAACTGCATCGAAGTTTCCCTTTCTTTGCTGCATAACTGCATCGAAGTTTTCTTTTCTTTTCTGCATAACTGCAGCGAAGTTTCCCTTTCTTTGCTGCATAACTAAATCAAAGTTTCCCTTTCTCTGCTGCATAACTGCATCGAAGTTTCCTTTTCTTTTCTGCATAACTGCAGCGAAGTTTCCCTTTCTTTGCAGCATAACTGAATCAAAGTTTCCCTTTCTCTGCTGCATAACTACATCGAAGTTTCCCTTTCTTTGCTGCATAACTGAATCAAAGTTTCCCTTTCTCTGCTGCATAACTGCATCGAAGTTTCCTTTTCTCTGCTGCATAACTGCATCGAAGTTTCCCGTTCTTTGCTGCATAACTGAATCAAAGTTTCCCTTTCTCTGCTGCATAACTGCATCGAAGTTTCCCCTTCTTTGCTGCATAACTGAATCAAAGTTTCCCTTTCTCTGCAGCATAACTGCATCGAAGTTTCCTTTTCTCTGCTGCATAACTGCATCGAAGTTTCCCTTTCTTTGGTGCATAACTGAATCGAAGTTTCCCTTTATTTGCTGCATAACTGTATCGAAGTTTCCTTTTCTTTTCTGCATAACTGCAGCGAAGTTTCCCTTTCTTTGCTGCATAACTGAATCAAAGTTTCCCTTTCTCTGCAGCATAACTGCATCGAAGTTTCCTTTTCTCTGCTGCATAACTGCATCGAAGTTTCCCTTTCTTTGATGCATAACTGAATCGAAGTTTCCCTTTATTTGCTGCATAACTGTATCGAAGTTTCCTTTTCTTTTCTGCATAACTGCAGCGAAGTTTCCCTTTCTTTGCTGCATAACTGCATCGAAGTTTCCTTTTCTTTTCTGCATAACTGAATCGAAGTTTCCTTTTCTTTTCTGCATAACTGCATCGAAGTTTCACTTTCTTTGCTGCATAACTGCATCGAAGTTTCCTTTTCTTTTCTGCATAACTGCAGCGAAGTTTCCCTTTCTTTGCTGCATAACTGAATCAAAGCTTCCCTTTCTCTGCTGCATAACTACATCGAAGTTTCCTTTTCTCTGCTGCATAACTGCATCGAAGTTCCCCTTTCTTTGCTGCATAACTGCATCGAAGTTTCCCTTTCTTTGCTGCATAACTGCATCGAAGTTTCCCTTTCTTTGCTGCATAACTGCATCGAAGTTTCCTTTTCTTTTCTGCATAACTGCATCGAAGTTTCCGTTTCTTTGCTGCATAACTGCATCGAAGTTTCCTTTTCTTTTCTGCATAACTGCAGCGAAGTTTCCCTTTCTTTGCTGCATAACTGCATCGAAGTTTCCTTTTCTTTTCTGCATAACTGCAGCGAAGTTTCCTTTTCTTTTCTGCATAACTGAATCAAAGTTTCACTTTCTCTGCTGCATAACTGCATCGAAGTTTCCTTTTCTCTGCTGCATAACTGCATCGAAGTTTCCCTTTCTTTGCTGCATAACTGCATCGAAGTTTCCCTTTCTTTGCTGCATAACTGCATCGAAGTTTCCCTTTCTCTGCTGCATAACTACATCGAAGTTTCCTTTTCTCTGCTGCATAACTGCATCGAAGTTTCCCTTTCTTTGCTGCATAACTGCATCGAAGTTTCCCTTTCTTTGCTGCATAACTGCATCGAAGTTTCCTTTTCTTTTCTGCATAACTGCAGCGAAGTTTCCTTTTCTTTTCTGCATAACTGAATCAAAGTTTCCCTTTCTCTGCTGCATAACTGCATCGAAGTTCCCTTTTCTCTGCTGCATAACTGCATCGAAGTTTCCCTTTCTTTGCTGCATAACTGCATCGAAGTTTCCCTTTCTTTGCTGCATAACTGCATCGAAGTTTCCCTTTCTCTGCTGCATAACTACATCGAAGTTTCCCTTTCTCTGCTGCATAACTGCATCGAAGTTTCCCTTTCTTTGCTGCATAACTGCATCGAAGTTTCCCTTTCTTTGCTGCATAACTGAATCAAAGTTTCCCTTTCTCTGCTGCATAACTGCATCGAAGTTTAATTTTCTTTTCTGCATAACTGCATCGAAGTTTCCCTTTCTTTGCTGCATAACTGCATCGAAGTTTTCTTTTCTTTTCTGCATAACTGCAGCGAAGTTTCCCTTTCTTTGCTGCATAACTGAATCAAAGTTTCCCTTTCTCTGCTGCATAACTGCATCGAAGTTTCCTTTTCTTTTCTGCATAACTGCAGCGAAGTTTCCCTTTCTTTGCAGCATAACTGAATCAAAGTTTCCCTTTCTCTGCTGCATAACTACATCGAAGTTTCCCTTTCTTTGCTGCATAACTGAATCAAAGTTTCCCTTTCTCTGCTGCATAACTGCATCGAAGTTTCCTTTTCTCTGCTGCATAACTGCATCGAAGTTTCCCGTTCTTTGCTGCATAACTGAATCAAAGTTTCCCTTTCTCTGCTGCATAACTGCATCGAAGTTTCCCCTTCTTTGCTGCATAACTGAATCAAAGTTTCCCTTTCTCTGCAGCATAACTGCATCGAAGTTTCCTTTTCTCTGCTGCATAACTGCATCGAAGTTTCCCTTTCTTTGGTGCATAACTGAATCGAAGTTTCCCTTTCTCTGCAGCATAACTGCATCGAAGTTTCCTTTTCTCTGCTGCATAACTGCATCGAAGTTTCCCTTTCTTTGCTGCATAACTGAATCAAAGTTTCCTTTTCTTTTCTGCATAACTGCAGCGAAGTTTCCCTTTCCTTGCTGCATAACTGAATCAAAGTTTCCCTTTCTCTGCTGCATAACTGCATCGAAGTTTCCCTTTCTTTTCTGCATAACTGCAGCGAAGTTTCCCTTTCTTTGCTGCATAACTGAATCAAAGTTTCCCTTTCTCTGCTGCATAACTACATCGAAGTTTCCCTTTCTTTGCTGCATAACTGAATCAAAGCTTCCCTTTCTCTGCTGCATAACTGCATCGAAGTTTCCTTTTCTCTGCTGCATAACTGCATCGAAGTTTCCCGTTCTTTGCTGCATAACTGAATCAAAGTTTCCCTTTCTCTGCTGCATAACTACATCGAAGTTTCCCCTTCTTTGCTGCATAACTGAATCAAAGTTTCCCTTTCTCTGCAGCATAACTGCATCGAAGTTTCCTTTTCTCTGCTGCATAACTGCATCGAAGTTTCCCTTTCTTTGCTGCATAACTGCATCGAAGTTTCCTTTTCCTTTCTGCATAACTGCAGCGAAGTTTCCCTTTCTTTGCTGCATAACTGAATCAAAGTTTCCCTTTCTCTGCTGCATAACTGCATCGAAGTTTCCCCTTCTCTGCTGCATTACTGCATCGAAGTTTCCTTTTCTCTGCTGCATAACTGCATCGAAGTTTCCCTTTCTCTGCTGCATAACTACATCGAAGTTTCCTTTTCTCTGCTGCATAACTGCATCGAAGTTTCCCTTTCTCTGCTGTATAAGTGCATCGAAGTTTCCCTTTCTTTGCTGCATAACTGAATCAAAGTTTCCCTTTCTCTGCAGCATAACTGCATCGAAGTTTCCTTTTCTCTGCTGCATAACTGCATCGAAGTTTCCCTTTCTTTGCTGCATAACTGAATCAAAGTTTCCTTTTCTTTTCTGCATAACTGCAGCGAAGTTTCCCTTTCTTTGCTGCATAACTGAATCAAAGTTTCCCTTTCTCTGCTGCATAACTGCATCGAAGTTTCCTTTTCTTTTCTGCATAACTGCATCGAAGTTTCCCTTTCTTTGCTGCATAACTGCATCGAAGTTTCCTTTTCTTTTCTGCATAACTGCAGCGAAGTTTCCCTTTCCTTGCTGCATAACTGAATCAAAGTTTCCCTTTCTCTGCTGCATAACTGCATCGAAGTTTCCTTTTCTTTTCTGCATAACTGCATCGAAGTTTCCCTTTCTTTGCTGCATAACTGCATCGAAGTTTCCCTTTCTTTGCTGCATAACTGCATCGAAGTTTCCTTTTCCTTTCTGCATAACTGCAGCGAAGTTTCCCTTTCTTTGCTGCATAACTGAATCAAAGTTTCCCTTTCTCTGCTGCATAACTGCATCGAAGTTTCCCCTTCTCTGCTGCATTACTGCATCGAAGTTTCCTTTTCTCTGCTGCATAACTGCATCGAAGTTTCCCTTTCTCTGCTGCATAACTACATCGAAGTTTCCTTTTCTCTGCTGCATAACTGAATCAAAGTTTCCCTTTCTCTGCTGCATAACTACATCGAAGTTTCCCTTTCTTTGCTGCATAACTGAATCAAAGCTTCCCTTTCTCTGCTGCATAACTGCATCGAAGTTTCCTTTTCTCTGCTGCATAACTGCATCGAAGTTTCCCGTTCTTTGCTGCATAACTGAATCAAAGTTTCCCTTTCTCTGCTGCATAACTACATCGAAGTTTCCCCTTCTTTGCTGCATAACTGAATCAAAGTTTCCCTTTCTCTGCAGCATAACTGCATCGAAGTTTCCTTTTCTCTGCTGCATAACTGCATCGAAGTTTCCCTTTCTTTGCTGCATAACTGAATCGAAGTTTCCCTTTCTTTGCTGCATAACTGCATCGAAGTTTCCCTTTCTTTGCTGCATAACTGTATCGAAGTTTCCTTTTCTTTTCTGCATAACTGCAGCGAAGTTTCCCTTTCTTTGCTGCATAACTGCATCGAAGTTTCCTTTTCTTTTCTGCATAACTGAATCAAAGTTTCCCTTTCTCTGCTGCGTAACTGCATCGAAGTTTCCTTTTCTCTGCTGCATAACTGCATCGAAGTTTCCCTTTCTTTGCTGCATAACTGCATCGAAGTTTCCCTTTCTTTGCTGCATAACTGCATCGAAGTTTCCCTTTCTTTGCTGCATAACTGCATCGAAGTTTCCTTTTCTTTTCTGCATAACTGCAGCGAAGTTTCCCTTTCTTAGCTGCATAACTGAATCAAAGTTTCCCTTTCTCTGCTGCATAACTGCATCGAAGTTTCACCTTCTCTGCTGCATTACTGCATCGAAGTTTCCCTTTCTTTGCTGCATAACTGCATCGAAGTTTCCTTTTCTCTGCTGCATAACTGCATCGAAGTTTCCCTTTCTTTGCTGCATAACTGCATCGAAGTTTCCTTTTCTTTTCTGCATAACTGCATCGAAGTTTCCCTTTCTTTGCTGCATAACTGCATCGAAGTTTCCTTTTCTTTTCTGCCTAACTGCAGCGAAGTTTCCCTTTCTTTGCTGCATAACTGCATCGAAGTTTCCTTTTCTTTGCTGCATAACTGCATCGAAGTTTCCTTTTCTTTTCTGCATAACTGCAGCGAAGTTTCCTTTTCTTTTCTGCATAACTGAATCAAAGTTTCCCTTTCTCTGCTGCATAACTGCAGCGAAGTTTCCTTTTCTTTGCTGCATAACTGCATCGAAGTTTCCCTTTCTTTGCTGCATAACTGCATCGAAGTTTCCCTTTCTCTGCTGCATAACTGCATCGAAGTTCCCCTTTCTTTGCTGCATAACTGCATCGAAGTTTCCCTTTCTTTGCTGCATAACTGCATCGAAGTTTGCTTTTCTTTTCTGCATAACTGCAGCGAAGGTTCCCTTTCTTTGCTGCATAACTGAATCAAAGTTTCCCTTTCTCTGCTGCATAACTGCATCGAAGTTTCCTTTTCTTTTCTGCATAACTGCAGCGAAGTTTCCCTTTCTTTGCAGCATAACTGAATCAAAGTTTCCCTTTCTCTGCTGCATAACTACATCGAAGTTTCCCTTTCTTTGCTGCATAACTGAATCAAAGTTTCCCTTTCTCTGCTGCATAACTGCATCGAAGTTTCCTTTTCTCTGCTGCATAACTGCATCGAAGTTTCCCGTTCTTTGCTGCATAACTGAATCAAAGTTTCCCTTTCTCTGCTGCATAACTGCATCGAAGTTTCCCCTTCTTTGCTGCATAACTGAATCAAAGTTTCCCTTTCTCTGCAGCATAACTGCATCGAAGTTTCCTTTTCTCTGCTGCATAACTGCATCGAAGTTTCCCTTTCTTTGCTGCATAACTGAATCGAAGTTTCCCTTTATTTGCTGCATAACTGTATCGAAGTTTCCTTTTCTTTTCTGCATAACTGCAGCGAAGTTTCCCTTTCTTTGCTGCATAACTGCATCGAAGTTTCCTTTTCTTTTCTGCATAACTGAATCAAAGTTTCCTTTTCTTTTCTGCATAACTGCATCGAAGTTTCACTTTCTTTGCTGCATAACTGCATCGAAGTTTCCTTTTCTTTTCTGCATAACTGCAGCGAATTTTCCCTTTCTTTGCTGCATAACTGAATCAAAGCTTCCCTTTCTCTGCTGCATAACTACATCGAAGTTTCCTTTTCTCTGCTGCATAACTGCATCGAAGTTTCCTTTTCTTTTCTGCATAACTGAATCAAAGTTTCCTTTTCTTTTCTGCATAACTGCATCGAAGTTTCCCTTTCTTTGCTGCATAACTGCATCGAAGTTTCCTTTTCTTTTCTGCATAACTGCATTGAAGTTTCCCTTTCTTTGCTGCATAACTGCATCGAAGTTTCCCTTTCTTTGCTGCATAACTGCATCGAAGTTTCCTTTTCTTTTCTGCATAACTGCAGCGAAGTTTCCCTTTCTTTGCTGCATAACTGAATCAAAGTTTCCCTTTCTCTGCTGCATAACTGCATCGAAGTTTCCCCTTCTCTGCTGCATTACTGCATCGAAGTTTTCTTTTCTTTTCTGCATAACTGCAGCGAAGTTTCCCTTTCTTTGCTGCATAACTGAATCAAAGTTTCCCTTTCTCTGCTGCATAACTACATCGAAGTTTCCTTTTCTCTGCTGCATAACTGCATCGAAGTTTCCCTTTCTTTGCTGCATAACTGCATCGAAGTTTCCTTTTGTTTTCTGCATAACTGCAGCGAAGTTTCCCTTTCTTTGCTGCATAACTGAATCAAAGTTTCCCTTTCTCTGCTGCATAACTGCATCGAAGTTTCCCTTTCTTTGCTGCATAACTGCATCGAAGTTTCCCTTTCTTTGCTGCATAACTGCATCGAAGTTTCCCTTTCTTTGCTGCATAACTGAATCAACGTTTCCTTTTCTCTGCTGCATAACTGCATCGAAGTTTCCCCTTCTCTGCTGCATAACTCAATCAAAGTTTCCCTTTCTTTGCTGCATAACTGAATCAAAGTTTCCCTTTCTCTGCAGCATAACTGCATCGAAGTTTCCTTTTCTCTGCTGCATAACTGCATCGAAGTTTCCCTTTCTTTGCTGCATAACTGCATCGAAGTTTCCCTTTCTTTGCTGCATAACTGCATCGAAGTTTCCTTTTCTTTTCTGCATAACTGCATCGAAGTTTCCCTTTCTTTGCTGCATAACTTCATCGAAGTTTCCTTTTCTTTTCTGCATAACTGCAACGAAGTTTCCCTTTCTTTGCTGCATAACTGAATCAAATTTTCCCTTTCTCTGCTGCATAACTACATCGAAGTTTCCTTTTCTCTGCTGCATAACTGCATCGAAGTTTCCCTTTCTTTGCTGCATAACTGCATCGAAGTTTCCCTTTCTTTGCTGCATAACTGCATCGAAGTTTCCTTTTCTTTTCTGCATAACTGCATCGAAGTTTCCCTTTCTTTGCTGCATAACTGCATCGAAGTTTCCCTTTCTTTGCTGCATAACTGAATCAAAGTTTCCCTTTCTCTGCTGCATAACTGCATCGAAGTTTCCCTTTCTTTTCTGCATAACTGCAGCGAAGTTTCCCTTTCTTTGCTGCATAACTGCATCGAAGTTTCCTTTTCTTTTCTGCATAACTGCAGCGAAGTTTCCCTTTCTTTGCTGCATAACTGAATCAAAGTTTTCCTTTCTCTGCTGCATAACTGCATCGAAGTTTCCCTTTCTCTGCTGCATAACTGAATCAAAGTTTCCCTTTTTCTGCTGCATAACTGCATCGAAGTTTTCCCTTCTTTGTTGCATAACTGAATCAAAGTTTCCCTTTCTCTGCTGCATAACTGCATCGAAGTTTTCCTTTCATTGCTGTCGAACTGCTTCTAACTGGTCAGCAATTACCAGTACCGTCAGAGGTGAAGTCTTCGAAGGAGTCAATCCTTCAACAATAACCCGCTTAAGAGCTTATTCTTTCTCCCAGCATCCGTTCGCTCTTCGCTAGCTTGAAGTTTCGTAAGCTGCTGAAGTCGCCAGAAGGCCGCAAAGGTCGGCGATCTGTTTCGCTTTGTTTAATCTCCTCCGTAATGAACGATAAAGAGATTACGATTAGAAGCATATTAATTACATTTACATTTTGAAGTCTGCCCATCGCATTGGAGCTGTGATTTATTAAACAGCTAGGCTTGGCGGAAACAAATGGGCACAACGGAAAACGGAAAAGAAATCAATACTGGAACAATAAAAAATGTTCATTTAGCCAAACAGTGAATATTTGTTGATGGGTGTTGCTTGATGCATGGACCGATAATTTCGATAACGAAAAGAAATGAGGATCACAAATCGATCAAATCTTAACTCTTCGCAGGATAAGAACTCGTGAATTAGGAATATGACACGCTTTAAACAGACTGATCGTCGATAAACTAAACATCGTGTTCTGGAGCCTCAAAAGTTTCTTAACTGCAGAGCGATTCCTCATGTTCATTGATTTCCGAAGAGCGACCACTCCTTGATGCTTTTGGCTTCACAGGGCTATTCATTTGTACAGATACTTTGCTTATCTTCCTCAGCGAAAACTTTCGTCAGCTTCCCAGATCCCAACGCATCTCTTGTTAGCAGTGCCAATTGATCTGCTCTGTAATCCATCTCTTGTTATCTGTGTGCTGCCTTATCTTCAACACTTGCAATGTTTTCGCTGATAAGCAATCTTCTTTTTCCTTTTCAGCTGAATCGTACATCACTGGATCTGTAGATAAGGTCTTCGTAGAAATGCCGATTACCTTCACAATTCCGTTTCTCAAGAAAAAAAAACAATTCAAAAGAGTAAAAGACTATTCAGTACATAATCCTGTGATCGGTACAGAATGCTGTCGTCATCTAGATTAGGGGTTCTCAACGAGGGGTACGCTAAAATATTTTGGGATACGCCGTGAGAGCTTAAAAGTCGCTAGATATATGTTTTATTTTATTCCCATTGTTATACTATAACTATAGTTTTATCTATCTATACAAGGGGTACGCCAGTTACATACCCATTTCCAGGGGGTACGTGAAGCATAAAAGGTTGAGAACCACTGATATATATGTTTTATTTTATTCCCATTGTTATACTATAACTATAGTTTTATCTATCTATACAAGGGGTACGCCAGTTGCATACACATTTCCAGGGGGTACGTGTAGCATAAAAGGTTGAGAACCACTGATATATATGTTTTATTTTATTCCCATTGTTATACTATAACTATAGTTTCATCTATCTATACAAGAGGTACGCCAGTTACATACCCATTTCCAGGGGGTACGTGAAGCATAAAAGGTTGAGAACCACTGATATATATGTTTTATTTTATTCCCATTGTTATACTATAACTATAGTTTTATCTATCTATACAAGGGGTACGCCAGTTACACACACATTTCCAGGGGGTACGTGTAGCATAAAAGATTGAGAACCACTGATATATATGTTTTATTTTATTCCCATTGTTATACTATAACTATAGTTTTATCTATCTATGCAAGGGGTACGCCAGTTACATACACATTTCCAGGGGGTAGGTGAAGCATAAAAGGTTGAGAACCACTGATATATATGTTTTATTTTATTCCCATTGTTATACTATAACTATAGTTTTATTTACCTATGCAAGGGGTACGCCAGTTACATACACATTTCCAGGGGTACGTGAAGCATAAAAGGTTGAGAACCACTGATATACATATTTTATTTTATTCCCACTGTTATACTATAACTATAGTTTTATCTATCTATACATGGGGTATGCCAATTACATACACATTTCCAGGGGGTATGTGAAGCATAAAAGGTTGAGAACCACTGATATATAGGTTTTATTTTATTCCCATTGTTATACTATAACTATAGTTTTATCTATCTATGCAAGGGGTATGCCAATTACATACACATTTCCAGGGGGTACGTGAAGCATAAAAGGTTGAGAACCACTGATATATAGGTTTTATTTTATTCCCATTGTTATACTATAACTATAGTTTTATCTATCTATACAAGGGGTATGCCAATTACATACACATTTCCAGGGGGTACGTGAAGCATAAAAGGTTGAGAACCACTGATATATAGGTTTTATTTTATTCCCACTGTTATACTATAACTATAGTTTTATCTATCTATACAAGGGGTACGCCAGTTACATACACATTTCCAGGGGTACGTGAAGCATAAAAGGTTGAGAACCACTGATATATAGGTTTTATTTTATTCCCATTGTTATACTACAACTATAGTTTTATCTATCTATACAAGGGGTATGCCAGTTACACACACATTTCCAGGGGGTACGTGAAGCATAAAAGGTTGAGAACCACTGATATATATGTTTTATTCCCATTGTTATACTATAACTATAGTTTTATCTATCTATACAAGGGGTACGCCAGTTACACACACATTTCCAGGGGGTACGTGAAGCATAAAAGGTTGAGAACCACTGATATATATGTTTTATTTTATTCCCATTGTTATACTATAACTATGGTTTTATCTATCTATACAAGGGGTACGCCAGTTACACACACATTTCCAGGGGGTAAGTGAAGCATAAAAGGTTGAGAACCACTGATATATATGTTTTATTTTATTCCCATTGTTATACTATAACTATAGTTTTATCTATCTATACAAGGGATATGCCAATTGCGTACACATTTCCAGGGGCTACGTGAAGCATAAAAGGTTGAGAACCACTGATATATATGTTTTATTTTATTCCCATTGTTATACTATAAAAAAAAAAATAAATAAATACCCCCTCAAGCAGCTGCTTGCCACAGAGGTCTGACAGGAGCCTATCAGTTTATATGCCAGAGTAGAAGGTCTGAGAGGATGGCAGGACCTCAGCAGAAAAACAACACTATCTATACAAGGGGTACGCCAGTTACACACACGTTTCCAGGGGGTAAGTGAAGCATAAAAGGTTGAGAACCACTGATATATATGTTTTATTTTATTCCCATTGTTATACTATAACTATAGTTTTATCTATCTATACAAGGGATATGCCAATTACGTACACATTTCCAGGGGCTACGTGAAGCATAAAAGGTTGAGAACCACTGATATATATGTTTTATTTTATTCCCATTGTTATACTATAAAAAAAAAAAAATAAATAAATACCCCCTCAAGCAGCTGCTTGCCACAGAGGTCTGACAGGAGCATATCAGTTTATATGCCAGAGTAGAAGGTCTGAGAGGATGGCAGGACCTCAGCAGAAAAACAACACGAACATCCATGCCTTACCCGGGGCTCGAACCCAGGTCCCGTAGATCAGTAGCCACGCGCGCTAACCACTCGGCCACGGGACTATAGATTTATCTGTCTATACAAGGTGTACGCCAGTTACACACAAATTTCCAGGAGGTGCGTGAAGCATAAAAGGTTGAGAACCACTGATATATATATTTTATTTTATTCCCATTGTTATACTATAACTATAGTTTTATCTATCTATACAAGGGGTACGCCAGTTACATACACATTTCCATAAATCTGAATTTATTCTTTCAGTCTAATTATTCTTCGCCTTAATTAAATGGGGGCGGGGGTGGCTCAGTCGGTAGCGCGCCAGGCTCGTAATCTGCAATTCCCAGGTTCGAGTCCCAGCCGGGTCAGCGTTGAGATTTATCTCCGCAAAACTCCCCGCCCGGCCCACGGTAGGGGACACCGATGGCTTGGAAAAGCCGCCGTCCGTCGGATGGGACGTTAAGCCGTGGCCCCGTGTGCGGGAAAGCCATACCCTGTGCACGTTAAAGAACACGCTGAATGGCCTGGACGGGAGGCTACCATCTGTCTCCCAACAGCTGTTCCAGTGGGTCTCCTCCCCCAACTTTCTCTGAACCTTCGGGGCCCATGTGATCTGGCCATTTAGCCCGTGGTGCGCAAAAAAATTGCCGTTCAGAGGTTAAACCAACCTTGATTAAATCGTATTTTATTAATATCTCTTTAATGTATTTGTTTTTGTCTATTATTTAGGACTGTATCTCTTTAATAACTTTCCATTATATCGGACTCATAGCTCCTTTTTACTTATATTTGTAGCAAAATATGTAATTGAATGAACTCCAAGGATCACATATATTGTTCAAGGATAAGAATTTAATTAAAATTTAATTGCCACCTTTATCTCCAATATGGAAAGCAAAATAAAATAATTGGTTGCATACGAAAATAATGAGATATGCAGAAACAATTTCTCCATTGCCTTTTCCCGCCTAATTGCGTCTTTTTCGTCTGACTCTGATGACGTCGTTTAGACGTTTAGACGTTCGTTTTAGACGCTGATGTCCATTTCACAAGGAGACATCCCATGTTCTACCTCTCCCCTGGTGGAACTCAATGATCTCATCCGCCGTGCTTCTGTTATTGCTTCACTGGCAGCCAAGGCCTCATCTCCACTGATTAATAATAATTCTAATCCGTCTTCGAAGCAATGTGGGGTTGATGTATGCACTGCAAACTCGCACTGGAGATCAAGGTGTAACTTATGCTGATTTAGGTCCCAAGATGCACAGGTAGGGTAGAATACGAAGGGTCGATTAGGTTTTCCGCTTTGTACTGTTTCCATGGATACGGAATTGCCGAGTCCGGAGCAAACAGAAGTTCAGGATTACAGTTGGAAGGCAGTGCCTGCGAGCATCATTGTTTGGCAGTGATTCGTTGCTGCGTGAAAGCGAAAATGATCTGGAGCGTTCCTTGTGGGAGGAGGACCACTGAAAAGGAATGGGGGGGGGGGAGGAAGGGTCTAAGGGTTGAAATTTGGAGAACAATGGAGGAAAGGATTTAGTGGGATGTCAGAGGAGGAGAGAACATGTTCTAGGATGGGATCCTTAGAGGAGGAAGATCGAGAGAGTTGGGTTGTTTTACCTCTGAGCGGCACTTTTTTGCACACCATGAGCTAAATGGCCAGGTCACATGGACCCCGAAGGCTCAGAGAAGGTTGGGGGAGGGGACCCACTGGAACAGATGTTGGGAGACAGATGGTAGCCTCCCGTCAAGGCCATCCAGCGTGTTCTTTAACGTGCACAGGGTATGGCGAAAAACAGGCCACGGCTTAACGTCCCATCCGACGGACGGCGGCCTTTCCAAGCCCATCGGTGTCCCCTACTGACCGTGGGCAGGACGGGGAGTTTTGCGGAGATAAATCTCAACGCTGACCCAGCTGGGACTCGAACCTGGGAACTACAGATTACGAGCCTGGCGCGCTACCGACTGAGCCACCCCCGCCCCAAGATCGAGAGAAGTCATTAAGGACAAGTGCAGATGAGGAATGTTTGCACTTAGTATTAAAACTTTGCCTTTAGTTTGTATCTACGATTAAAGGAACGAAAGGCTTCTCGATGTTCACCTCTTTTCAAGAAGAGGAGGAAAAGGACAAACGTCATCTGCAATTATTCGTGAAATGTGTCCAAATTTTGTTTTATGAAAATGTTGCACGACTTTTTCTCAGAGTCGTTCCTATTTTCCCACAAAGGCTGTTATTAGTTTCTTTTCATTCCACACTATGGCAATTCAAGAGATAACTTTTCTCAAAAGACTTGTTGCTTTTATCTTTCTAAAGGTAAAAGAATAAAGTACAGAATTAAATAGGATTCGTTTGATTGCATTTCATTCGATTTCATTTTAGTCTCTGAATTTTTGATATCAGAGAATTATTTGAAATTAATATCAGATTTGTCACCGTTCGCGTTGGAACTTTGTTTTCACCAGTTAAGCTATAAAAGTGCCAGTGACATTAATTTGGAGTTAGATCGCAAAATGGAAGCATATTAGTTCGAATCCTGAGAATTGCAAAGTAGATTTTTAGTTGTTCTCTTAATGAAGACTTTCCATTTCAAACGTCTTACATGAATGAAATTCATTGTAAAACAGTTAGAATTTCACCGCACGAGTTGGGTTGGTTGGGTTGTTTTACCTCTGAGCGGCACTTTTTTGCACACTATGGGCTAAATGGCCAGGTCACATGGACCCCGAAGGCTCAGAGAAGTTTGGGGGAGGGGACCCACTGGAACAGCTGTTGGGAGACAGATGGTAGCCTCCCGTCAAGGCCATCCAGGGTGTTCTTTAACGTGCACAGGGTATGGTTCTCCCGCACACGGGGCCACGGCTTAACGTCCCATCCGACGGACGGTGGCCTTTCCAAGCCCATCGGTGTCCCCTACTGACCGTGGGCAGGGCGGGGAATTTTGCGGAGAAAAATGTCAACGCTGACCCAGCTGGGATTCGAACTTGGGAATTGCAGATTACAAGCCTGGCGCGCTACCGACTGAGCCACCTCCGCCCCACCCCACCGCACGAGAAATCTGGGAAATGGATATATCATGAACAGTTGGATTGTTTTCGTTTAAAATAGCAAAAAATAATGTTTTTCTTTTGAAATTTGACTGAATCAAGCAAATTCTATCACGTGGTCATCTGTATTAACTATCATGTGGTCATATATCTGTTAAAAAAATAATATTTCTTTCCTCGGTAACAGATGCTGAAATAAAAGAAAATGACTTCGGGTTGCCACAACAGATCCCTTTTCATTGTTGGGAAAATAAAAAATATGTCATTTTCTGAATCTAATTATCGGGAAAAGAAATCGACATGCCGCATTTTAATAAGGAAAAAAAAAACACTCACTAATTCGTCGATTGTTTCAACATTTAACCTTTGATTCTGGTGAAATAAACCAAGCGAATATTTAGCTCTTAACTGGCTGGGAGGTCGAGAATTGTGGAATTCAAAGAATACTTTTAATTCTAAGCTTTGATCATAATGCGAAACTAAAACGGATTGCCTGATATTTGGGGGCGGGGGTGGCTTAGTCGGTAGCGCGCCAGGCTCGTAATCTGTAGTTCCCAGGTTCGAGTCCCAGCTGGGTCAGCGTTGAGATTTATCTCCGCAAAATTCCCCGCCCTGCCCACGGTCAGTAGGGGACACCGATGGGCTTGGAAAGGCCGCCGTCCGTCGGATGGGACGTTAAGCCGTGGCCCCGTGTGCGGGAGAGCCATACCCTGTGCACGTTAAAGAACACGCTGGATGGCCTTGACGGGAGGCTACCATCTGTCTCCCAACAGCTGTTCCAGTGGGTCCCCTCCCCCAACCTTCTCTGAGCCTTCGGGGTCCATGTGACCTGGCCATTTAGCCCATGGTGTGCAAAAAAGTGCCGCTCAGAGGTAAAACAACCCAACCCTGATATTTGGTGAAAAATGAAAACCACAATATTGAATTTAACTGACAAATATTTCACTCCAAAAAGATCAAGGGTTTTTTATAAAAAAAAATGTTGGTCATGACTGGTTGATCGAATTTTTCCGAATGGTCTGTATTGGATTCAGCTCTGGAATACATCATCGGTGAGGGTGTAAAGATCTCTCTGAAATCAACAAATCTGTGTCCTCCTTTTCCTTCTGCTCTCAATCAGAATTAACCCGCGAAAAAGCAAAGAAAGTATCTTTGCTTTTTCCTTTTCCTTCCTCCTTTTCCTTCTGCTCTCAATCAGAATTAACCCGCGAAAAAGCAAAGAAAGTATTCACAAAGTAGAAATGTAAAAAATTTTCATATTATGCCTTAAATGAAATAATTATTTTCCCTCGTTTTCTTCACACAGTGTTTGATAATCTCCAAAACACTGCCTGAGAATTTTAGAACATTTTAATTATTTCTAGTTTAAACGCGCTGTTTAATGTACGCCATGATTTGGAACCGGGGTTTTAATAGGTTTTACACTTTTATTAGATTAAAAAGTTTAAGTTAGAAATTCAGATTAGATTTATTCGGATATCAGATTACAGTGTGTTGCATAGAATAAGGAATCTAATATTAATAGTTAAACCGTTAGCTAATATTAATAGTTAAAAAGTTTCGATAATAGAGAAGCATAGAAAATATCCTCTAAACATATTTTATGTTTTATTTTCGTATGATGTTTAACAGTATATGAGCTTGCACGACATTTCCCGTATTTCTCTACCATTGAAAACTTGCGTTGATAATGATAACAGCATGTTTGACTATATAATATTTCAAATCACGTGGAAGCTTGGCTGTGCGTTGTTGATCATAGGTATCGCTACAAGGCACTGCATTGGGAAGGTTTATAATCACAATTAGCAGAAAAATGAGCTAGGCGCAATGTCAGAGAAACTGGCATGCTATCAGAGTGTCGTGGTTCGTCTCCGATTCACGGCGAAACTCAGTTAATTTCGCTAAATTTATCTAGATTGTTTTTGAAAGCACTGAGGATAAGTGGAAGAAATTTTTCAAGGGCAGAAATCCAATAGTAGTTCTGAATGGAACTTGGAATCCAAGGGTTGGGTTGTTTTACCTCTGAACGGCACTTTTTTTGCACACCATGGGCTAAATGGCCAAGTCACATGGACCCCGAAGGCTCAGAGAAGGTTTGGAGAGGGGACCACTGGAACAGCTGTTGGGAGACAGATGGTAGCCTCCCGTCAAGGCCATCCAGCGTGTTCTTTAACGTGCACAGGGTATGGCTCTCCAGCACACGGAGCCACGGCTTAACGTCCCATCCGACGGACGGCGGCCTTTCCAAGCCCATCGGTGTCCCCTATTGACCGTGCGCAGGACGGGGAATTTTGCGGAGATAAATCTCAACGCTGACCCAGCTGGGACTCGAACCTGGGAACTACAGATTACGAGCCTGACGCGCTACCGACTGAGCACCCCCGCCCTTCTGAGGAGGAGAAGTCGGGGCTTATTTTATCAACTGCGGAGACTATGAGACTGCGCAGTCAATGCTTGCTACAGATCATTGTTTGATAAAAGGTGCTTAATCTATGAGAACTGTCAAAGCTTCAACTGCGCAGTCTCATAGTTTCCCATTGCTTTCCCAGTCGCCTCTATCGAATCGCCATTAACAAAGAGAACTATTTTATACTTGCGTAGTAAAGATACTTTTTTAAACAAATGAATCAGTGTAAGGCTGATGTTGTAATGATTTGTTCTTATTAAAAAAAATCATGAAATTTCATTGCTTTCAATTGTCCCTATAATAGTAATATTCTAATGGAAGTATTGGGGCGGGGTGGCTCAGTCGGTAGCCCGCCAGGCTCGTAATCTGTAGTTCCCAGGTTCGAGTCCCAGCTGGATCAGCGTTGAGATTTATCTCCGCAAAACTGCCCGCCCTGCCCACGGTCAGTAGGGGACCCCGATGGGCTTGATAAAGGCCGCCGTCCGTCGGATGGGACGTTAACCCGTGGTCCCATGTGCGGGAGAGTCATACCCTGTGCACGTTAAGAGAAAACGCTGGATGGCCTTGACGGGAGGCTACCATCTGTCTCCCAACAGCTGTTCCAGTGGGTCCCCTCCCCCAACTTTCTCTGAGCCTTTGGGGTCCATTGTGACCTGGCCATTTAGCCCATGGTGTGCAAAAAAGTGCCGCTCAGAGGTAAAACAATCCAACTAATGGAAGTAATAATTCAATAGTTGCAAATCATTTTCAGCTTCATCTATTAGCATTCGAAATTCAGTATTAATAGTATTGCTCCGAATACGGTGCTACTTAAAAGATAATGAGGAGCACTCTTTGGAAGATCTCTTCTGAAGAGTATATAAGCCAACGAATTAATTTGCAAATGTCGTTCAAACAGCGAACCGAACCAAAACAATTAAGCAGTTAACTGATTTTTTTAATCGCACAAAATCTCTCACCTTATTAAATAATTAGGGACCTTTTGAAGGCTTTTTCGTCTTTCATTCTTCAACCTATTACCTGTTTCGCAAATTAAAGTAATTAAATATTATGCACTATCGCTTCTGCTGCTCTGTTTGGATCTTAACGGCTTCTTGCCCAGCAACAGGACTCGCTAATGGCTCTAATATACTCGGGAACGAGTCGATTTTTTTCCCCTAACAGCAACGCGAAAACAACGCGGATGAACTTGTACATTTGAGCCTCCTTTGTCATTAAAGGAGACGTCCGAAACACCGGGACTAAAAAACGCCGACAAGTTAATTAGTCTGTCCCTCGCTCTGTGGCGAGAGTCGTCCATCGTTTTGTTCTAATTAACGCCCTAATTGAGGTATTAATAGGAACGCAGTCACGTAGGAAATAATGGATTTTTCACGGCTCTTTAAACAATGAGTTGAAGCATAGTCGAACGGACGGAGAGAGGTTGATTCCATCCAGCGCCATTGAAGCTTCTCCTCAAGGCTTCTCCTACCCTTTTGCTCGGCGAGGTGGACTCGAGGGCTTCTGCTATGAATGCATCAAAATGGGAAGAAGGCACGAGGATGTTGTAATGACGCCCACTTTAGTGCTCGTGTGGCCGTCAACATTCAATTCAATTTTTATTAGGGGCGGGGGTGGCTCAGTCGGTAGCGCGCCAGGCTCGTAATCTGTAGTTCCCAGGTTCGAGTCCCAGCTGGGTCAGCGTTGAGATTTACCTCCGCAAAATTTCCCCGCCCTGCCCGCGGTCAGTAGGGGACACCGATGGGCTTGGAAAGGCCGCCGTCCGTCGAATGGGACGTTAAGCCGTGGCCCCGTGTGCGGGAGAGCCATACCCTGTGCACGTTAAAGAACACGCTGGATGGCCTTGACGGGAGGCTACCATCTGTCTCCCAACAGCTGTTCCAGTGGGTCCCCTCCCCCAACCTTCTCTGAGCCTTCGGGGTCCTTGTGGCCTGCCCATTTTGCCCATGGTGTGCAAAAAAGTGCCGCTCAGAGGTAAAACAATCTAATCAATTTTTATTCAACATAAATATGTATCAATACAAAATTTTATGAAATATACCCAGCTAAAGTAACTGAATACCTGAGCGCTGGTGTATAATTATGACAAAAATATAAATACAAAAAAATAGCAAGGCAACAATTGATAATTGAACCAATCAATGATGTAGAAGTCAAAAAATTAGTTTTACATACAGTTATCATTCATTGTTTAGTATCCATTCAGAAAGAGATTTATTAAATAAATATTTAGAAGTAATTTTCTTCATTGTATCTGGAACACTGTTGTATAATATAGGCCCAATATAGTTTATATTACGGGTAGTAGCTTGCTTTGATATAAGTGGTATTTGCAATTTAAATGATGAGTCTCTAAGTGGTATATATGTCTGTCGAACCTGAAATAGATGTAAATTGAAATGGACATATTCAATAACTTTTAAAATGAAAAGTTGAGACACAGTCAGTAACCCCAATTTCTTAAATATATGGCGAGATTCAGAGAAGCGACCTTTATGGTCAATGATTCTAACTATAAATGTTTGCAGAATCAACAGCCTGTTTAAATTTGTTTTTGCGGCTCCTCCCCAGGCTTTTATTGCATATTGTAGCTGACTATATACACAAGCAGAATATAACATTTTTAAACTTGTTTTATCGAGTAAGAATCGTAGTGTATAAAATTTTGCTATGAATGGTTTTATCTTATCCACAGTATAGTCAGTGTGCAACTTCCATGAAAGGCTTTTATCAATAATCACTCCTAGGTATTTAATTTGATCAACCTTCGTAAGACGTTCGCAACTGCAATTTAAAATGTTGTAACAGTCCTTGTGATGAGAAACCACTCCAGAGTCACTGCTACCATCAGTTGATGCCTTCAACTGGAACTTTATATAACATGTTTTAGCCTTATTTAAACTTAATTTATTCAACATTAGCCATTGATAGAGACGATGAATATCTCTGTTTGCCATTTGGTATAATTGCTCATAGGTGTTACTTTTGTATAACGAAACAATATCATCAGCGTAAGAAATAATTTCTGCCTCAAAATTTTTGTCAAATATATCGTTTACATATAATATAAATAGCAGAGGTCCCAGTACAGAACCTTGTGGTACACCTGTATTAATATTTTTCGTATAACTATATATATCATTTATCCTAACGATTTGTGAACGATTTTCCAAGTAGGGATTTTAGCCATGTAAAACTGTTACCTCTGATTCCATATTTATAAAGCTTAGCCTGCAATATTTCATGATTTACCAAATCAAAAGCCTTTGATAAGTCCAAAAAAATTGGGAGTGTTTTAAAATCTTTATCCAGAGATCACGTTAATGAATTTATTAAATGTAAAATAGCATCTTCTGTGCTTTTTTTCTGCTGAAATCCATATTGATTCTTTGCTATTACGTTAAACTTTAATAAAAAATTGTTCAACCTGACAAAAAATAACTTTTCCAATATTTTTGACATTATCGGAAGTAAAGCAATAGGTCGATAATTTTCTATGAGTTTTGTTTCCCTTTTTGTAAATAGGAACTATTATTGAACATTTTAAGGCATTTGGGAAAATACCAGAAGATAAAGACATATTAAACAAGTAGTACAATGTTGTTCGTATCGATGGATATATTGCTTTAAAATTATCCACGTTTATGTCATCCCAGCCAATCGAATAAGTCCTTCGCAAATTTTTTTACCATGCTGTCTAATTCTTCCAACGAAATTGCTATCAGACCCTTTGAATTGCCCTGGGAAATGATTATTCTGTTAATCTTAATAACTTAAGATCTTCAGGCACTACCAAATCTGATTCCGAATTACCAGTTTCATATTCAGTAGCTATATTTAATCATTAAAAGCATTAACTATTTCAGTGGAACTATCTGTAAAATATACCATTTTATTATTTAAGCTCATTTCAAACAGATGATTTTGATTTTTTTCCTACTATTTGTATTAATTACTTCATTTATAATATCCCATTTCTTCTTTGTATTTTTTCCAGCATATGCCAGTTTTTCTTGAAAATACGAATTTTTAGCTTTTGATATTATGCTATTTAAGGAGTTTCTGTAACTTTTGTAATAGTTAGCATCAATTCTGTTTTTTTTTTCCATGAATCTATGTAAATGATTTCGGTACCGTATTGACTTAAGTTCTGTGGTTATCCACGGTTTTAAATTTTTTAATTTTTTATTCACATTTCTCTTTCCTGTAGCTTTTTTAACTAATTTTTTAAAGTCCTCAAAGAAATGGTCAAAGGCTTCTTTACGTCATAATAATTTTGTATATGATTCCAACTATAGTCCTTGAAGCCTTGTTGTAATTTCACTTTGTCTGTGTAAATAATTGACTGTATTGACTCCTTAGCTTTGACTGAGACATTTGTTGTTGAAGAAAAGGTGAAATAAATCATATAATGATCTGTGATGTCCGTAGTTACAATACGTATAGGGGCAACAAGAAAAAAGAACTTATTTTCCTTATGAATAAATGATCTATACAAGTTTGTGATTGTGATCTCGTAATCCCCGTAATATAATTTGACAAGTTGTATAGAGTCATAAGATCTAAATAACTATTTATATGTTCTGTAGATTTTGAGATATCCAAGTTTATATCTCCGGTAAGAATAATATTACGATCTGGAAGTTTATCGACATGTTGAAATAATTCTTCAATGAAATTCATTTCTCCACCTCCAACATAACGATAAATCGACAATAAGACTACCGACATTGTCGAATTCAATTGAATTTTTAATGCAATAACTTCAGCTGAGTTCATTTCGAAATCTAACTGGGAAGCACACCAATGCTGCTTGATGTAAACCACAATTCCTCCAGATCTGTTAAAATGTCTACAGTTAAAAAATCCTTTGTATCCCTCAATATGATATAAAGATGTTTCATTGTCAGATATCCAAATCTCAGAAAGGATTATTACATCTGGTTTACAATTACTTCTTTCTATCAATGCCAAAAACACATCAAAATTCACTCGTAAACTTCTGATATTCAAATGAATAAAACTAATTCCTTTTTCGAAATCAGAATGGATCAATTTAAGTTCTTCGAGGTCAATATAAATACCCGATGTTCCTTCCATTTTATGGCTAGAAAAAAATTAACCAAAGCAAAAAATCAAAAATGCATTTTAAGGAACTTAATAGCGCATCAGATATTAATTAAGTTTGACTCATTGTCAATTCTGATGGCATTTGAGTCGTCATTTTTCCTTAGGAATATTTTTCCCAATTTAATCCATACATATTTATATTTAAATTCCTTTTGAAGAGCTTTGACTTTATAAAGTAATCTCTTCCTTTCTATTGTTAATTGCTCATTTATGTAAAATGGTTTCTCTTCCATTTCTTCATTTAGCGAATTTAGAAATAACTTCTTCCCTTTCCTTTTCCCCTCTAACCACTTATTTCTGATGTCTTCGTTCTTAAACTCTATTTCAATATTACCAGGTTTATCAGCATTACGAGACTGAACCCTTTTAATTAATTTTATATCCTTTTGTTTCTGGGGAATTTGTAATATAGTAGACACCTTATTTACAATTAATTGTAAATTCTCCTGCGGTTGTTGAGGTATACCAACAATCTCTAGATTTTTTTAATGCATCTTGTCTTAAATCATTAATCTTAGACTCTAATATGTTAATTTGTTTTTTCAATAAGAATACATTTTCCTTAGTTTCGTCAAGTTCAGATCTCTGACATTTAAGCTCATTCATAATTAATTCATTTTCCTTTACGAAGTCATCTATTTTTTTTTTTACTACAGAAATCAACAGATCTAAGAATATCAACATTTTGTTGATTAATTCTTTTTTCAAACTCTGCGAATTCTTTCCTAATTTCCAACTTAAAAGTATTAATAAGCCCCTCTTTTAAATTATGATCAGAAGAATCCATAAAGCAACTTGGCTTACCATTGTTCACAGAATGGTTATCTTCATCTCCCATAGATGGCAGCACGTGTTCCACTTCACTTGTAGAAAGGGAATTGCCCATCGTTGAGGTAACTCTTTTCTTCTTACAATTATTACACATCCATTTGCTTCTTCTGTCTATTGAAATATTTCTATAAACCTCGAGTCACATCCAATATGAAAAGTAGCTTTACATGAACCATAACACTGTATATATTCCTTTTTTAAATCTCCGTCCTTACTACACACCTTACAAGTAAATTCCATGTTGCCAAAAAAACATAGGCCTGCTTTGCCAGCAGAAGAATTGGAACTCTCTTTGCGGCAAAGAAAAGGCAATTTTCATTGATAAAAAAGGACGGACAATGAAGAACATAAACTTTCACGGTGAAAAATAAAGCAAACTCTATGATTGAAATGTATCCAAAACTTGCTTCTGAGATTGGTTATTAGATTTAGAAATTATTAACTTTCGTTCATCCTGAGGAGGAAATTGGCCTTGTTTGTGGTTACCTAAATTCAGTTTCATTTAGGTTTGAACTTATCTATCGCTGTCGCCATCACCACCAAACTTTAGCAATTATTGGACTCGAGTTCTCCTGTGAACTTGGCAACCGTACCTTCTACAACTTCGGGGAGGGGAGAAAGTTCAGTTGCAAGGTGACGATCTTGTCAGAGTAGAAATTTTCTTCTTCTGTGCCCTCGTTTCTATCGTTAAGAAAGAGAGATAGTTGAAAAGAGCGACGTTCATCATATGATGTATGAAATCCATGGTCCCCTACTAGAGGAGTAGGGTTGGGTTGTTTTACCTTTGAGCAGCACTTTTTTGTACACCATTGGCTAAATGGCCAGGCTCAGAGAAGGTTGGGGGAGGGGACCCACTGGAACAGCTGTTGGGAGACAGATGGTAGCCTCCCATCAACGCCATCCAGTGTGTTCTTTATCGTGCACAGGGTATGGCTCTCCCGCACATGTGGCCACGGCTTAATGTCCCATTCGACGGACGGCAGCCTTTCCAAGCCCATCGGTGTCCCCTACTGACCATGGGCAGGGCGGGGAATTTTGCGGAGATAAATCTCAACGCTGACCCAGCTGGGACTCGAACCTGGGAGCTACAGATTACGAGTCTGGCGCGCTACCGACTGAGCCACCCCCGCCCCCTCGAACCTGGGAACTACAGATTACGAGCCTGGAGCGCTACCGACTCAGCCGATTGAGCCACCCCCGCCCCTAGAGGAGATAGTGAGAAAGCTAAAACTTAAGCACATTAAAGAGCACGCTGGGTGAGTGTAAAGAGGAACTTTCATTTTCTCTAACATTGAGGAAGAGATAGTGTTAGCTCATATCGTGATGTTCCCAGTGTGCTTGATCTGATGTCTTTAGTCCCTTGATTTAAGATTTTCTCCGGTAATCCTCATTCGGTTCATGGTGCGAAGACGACACTGATAGGTTTAGAAGGACCGCAGCCCATCGGGGAAAACATTAAGTCAGTGTTTTAGGCCATATCTTGTACACATTAAAGAATATCTCTTGACATAAGACCGTTCCAGGTGTCTCCTAAACAGCTAAATAGTGGATCCCCTTTCTCCCGGGGCGGGGGTGGCTCAGTCGGTAGCGCGTCAGGCTCGTAATCTGTAGTTCCCAGGTTCGAGTCCCAGCTGGGTCAGCGTTGAGATTTATCTCCGCAAAAATTCCCCGCTCTGCCCACGGTCAGTAGGGGACACCGATGGGCTTGGAAAGGCCGCCGTCCGTCGAATGGGACGTTAAGCCGTGGCCCCGTGTGCGGGAGAGCCATACCCTGTGCACGTTAAAGAACACGCTGGATGGCCTTGACGGGAGGCTACCATCTGTCTCCCAACAGCTGTTCCAGTGGGTCCCCTCCCCCAACATTCTCTGAGCCTTCGGGCTCCTTGTGACCTGGCCATTTAGCCCATGGTGTACAAAAAAGTGCCGCTCAGAGGTAAAACAACCCAACCCCTTTCTCCTACCAAGCTAAACACTTGGGGACCTTGTTATTATCTCATTGAGTGTGCAAAAGTGCCGTTTAGAGATAAACAAAATGGAAATCTAAAGGCTCCCTGGTGTGTTTTCCACTTAGCTCAATCTTCAGTCTTAAAATCATTGTCGTCTGTTTATTTACTCTCTTTTGGAAAAAAAACTATCTTCCATACATATATATGTTACCGCTAAAGCTCGAAAGCCGTTAATGTGCACATTACCTAGCTAATCTGCAGATTAACTGATTTGCTCCGTTAACGTGCGGAATCAAGAGTTTTCCGCATTTTACCCAGGTAATGTGCACATTAACGGCTTCCGTATCGTTAAAGTTCAAAAGTTTGTTTCTCTCATAGTGGTGAATCTCTTGAATATGAATCTTCGTGTCACGTGATTCACTCGTCCGCATTATAAAAAACGCCCCGGATGAGCGGAGGCCAAGTGAGAACGAATCGGTAAAGTGATTCATTCTTGATAACGAATCACTACAATGATTCGTTCTCACTTGGCCTGCTCATTTTGGGGGCGTTTTTTATAATTCGGACGACTGATTCATGTTGACAGAGGGATGACCCTGGTTTCAACTCTACTCTCGGACACTAGATAAATAACATTATGTTAATTTAAGCGTACAGAAACGTTCCTGTTGTTCCAGCAAAGATCTTATTTTCACTTTAACGAGTGCCTAGTAGGTAATGTGCAGATTATCCAGGTAATTTGCAGATTACCTAGGTAATTTGAGAAATGAAACAATTTTCCGCACGTTAACGGATCACCCTAGTTAATCTGCACAATACCTAGATAATCTATAGAATAACTGATTTCTGCACTTTAGCGGTAACATATATATATGAAGAAAAATCCCGTATATGTAAAGAAAACAAATAAATCTGATCCGCTTTCCTCCCAGATTGCAGATCCTTGAATCATTAGCTCTTGCTCTTCCTTAATGCGTTTCAGAAAAATCAGGACGAGGAAAATAATCTGACGTCTTATATCAGTTCATCAGAATGGAATAGTATTGCTCTTTCTGGAGGGAGAGAGAAATTATTTTTCCCAAACAGAGCAGTGATAAAAAAAGAAAAGCAACGGAGAAGACTTTCAGAAAGTCAAGAGAGTGAGAATGGCCAGGGTTCGTCGAAGCAACAACGAGGAGCCACTTTGATCCCATTAAGAATATCGCGCATTCGGAATCTATCAGATGCTGCCGACGCAAGGAAGAGGAGAGAGCGAGGGAGGAGCATCTCTCTTTGTCGCCGAAACAAAGAGAAGAAGGGAGGAGAAAGAAAAACGATGGGGATGAAAAAGCGAAATGTCAAAGAGGCACGGGAAACAGATCTCGAGCGTGGGCAGCAGCAGATGCGACGCGTTGGCAGACGGGAATCGGTTCATTTGCATAAAAAAAGAGAGATCACTATCCTCTGCATCTTTTGGAGATCGAGAAGTGGCAATGAATGGCAAAGGGCTTTGGATCCGGTATGCGACAAGAAGATAAGAAGAAAGTTTTTTTTTCAAGAAGGTGAGTTACGGCTTCTCCTTCTTCGCAACGATTAGTTGCGACTTTTCGCTGCTCTTAAGAGAAGAGCAAGTCCAGCCATGGTCGTCATTCTTATGCATTTCAGTGTTCGTAGTAATAAAATAAAATAAATGCCCCCTCAAGCAGGGGCGGGGGTGGCTCAGTCGGTAGCGCGCCAGGCTCGTAATCTGTAGTTCCCAGGTTCGAGTCCCAGCTGGGTCAGCGTTGAGATTTATCTCCGCAAAATTCCCCGCCTTGCCCACGGTCAGTAGGGGACACCGATGGGCTTGGAAAGGCCGCCGTCCGTCGGATGGGACGTTAAGCCGTGGCTCCGTGTGTGGGAGAGCCATACCCTGTGCACGTTAAAGAACACGCTGGATGGCCTTGACGGGAGGCTTCCATCTGTCTCCCAACAGCTGTTCCAGTGGGTCCCCTTCCCCAACCTTCTCTGAGCCTTCGGGGTCCATGTGACCTGGCCATTTAGCCCATGGTGTGAAAAAAAGTGCCGCTCAGAGGTAAAACAACCTAACGTTAAAGAACACGCTGGATGGCCTTGACGGGAGGTTACCATCTGTCTCCCAACATCTGTTCCAGTGGGTCCCCTCCCCCAACCTTCTCTGAGCCTTCGGGGTCCATGTGACCTGGCCATTTAGCCCATGGTGCGCAAAAAAAGTGCCGCTCAGAGGTAAAACAACCCAACAACTCTGTAACTCTACAGTTCTTCTTTTGCTACCCCTTCGTCTTGTTTCCTCCCACTCCGTCTTCAAAAAAAAAAGGTATAAATGCGCTTTAGAAAAGAAGTTTTAACCACGCTTGCGGCTGTTCAAAGCATTCAAACATTTCTCTCTTTTGAAATATTAGAGAATCTTTGAAATCGAGCAAAAGTAATTTTCATAGGAAACAGGAAAGAGAAAATTTTTTCTCGGCAATTTTATCCAATCTTTTCAAATATTAAACAGCAACTCAATAAAAGAAGTTGGAATAAAAAAGAAGTAAAAAAATATGGGCACGAAATTGCAGTCAATTACCGGGATTCTCGAGACATCTCCCGAGGGCTGCTCATGCGCTAACAAAACCAAGCATCCCGCGGTGCGCTTCAGAAAGGAAAAAAAAAAAGAAACGAAAAAAAGCAAATTTGTGCAAATTAATTAGAAATCAGTTCTTTTCTTGTTCCACTCTTTTAACAGAAGCTTGAAGAGAAGCAGTCGAATTCATTGGTTCTACCACTCTCGAGAATTCTGGATTGTTTTTACTCCCTCTTTTCGAGAGTGACATAGTTGGACTTCACAGCCTCAGGAAGTACTTCTTCTTCTACTGTGGCTTCTTTTTTTAAGTTATGTAAACAGCAGTGGCATTTCGCTCTATCCCAGGGGCAGAGCGAAAGAATGGGATGGGCTTTACTGGAAAAGAGGAAGAATCGAGTGAAAAAAGAAAATAAGAAAAAGATTTAAAAATAGCCACCTCAGTTTCATCAAGTCGGGGTTTCATTTGATTACGACCAGCTCAGCATTAACAAAGACTTCAAACTAGACGAAGAAGAAATAAAGGGAAAAAATTCCCAACCTGTGGTCTTCTTATAATCTCTGTTATAGTCCTACCGAAAAGTAATTAATTTGCTTCCATTATGTTTTTTCCGCTGAAGATGTGTCAGTTGCTGATACCAAACGAAAGAGTTGGACAGTTAAGGGAGAGTTGGGTTGGGTTGTTTTACCTCTGAGCGGCACTTTTTTGCACACCATGGGCTAAATGGCCAGGTCACATGGACCCCGAAGGCTCAGAGAAGGTTGGGGGAGGGGACCCACTGGAACAGCTGTTGGGAGACAGATGGTAGTCTCACCTCAAGGCCATTCAGTGTGTTCTTTAACGTGCACAGGGTTGGGTTGGGTTGTTTTATCTCTGAGCGGCACTTTTTTGCACACCATGGGCTAAATGGCCAGGTCACATGGACCCCGAAGGCTCAGAGAAGGTTGGGGGAGGGGACCCACTGGAACAGCTGTTGGGAGACAGATGGTAGTCTCACCTCAAGGCCATTCAGTGTGTTCTTTAACGTGCACAGGGTTGGGTTGGGTTGTTTTATCTCTGAGCGGCACTTTTTTGCACACCATGGGCTAAATGGCCAGGTCACATGGACCCCGAAGGCTCAGAGAAGGTTGGGGGCGGGGACCCACTGGAACAGCTGTTGAGAGACAGATGGTAGTCTCACCTCAAGGCCATCCAGTGTGTTCTTTAACGTGCACAGGGTACGACTCTCCCTATACGGGCACACGACTTAACGTCCCATCCGACGGACGGCGGTCTTTCCAAGCCCATCGGTGTCCCCTACTGACCGTGGGCAGGGCGGGAAATTTTGCGGAGATAAATCTCAACGCTGACCCAGCTGGGACTCGAACCTGGGAACTACAGATTACGAGCCTGGCGCGCTACCGACTGAGCCACCCCCGCCCAGTTTCAGGAGAGGCACGTTGTCAGCGGCAAAGGGAGATATGCAGCAGGCGATTTGATTCATTTACAATTCGTAAAAGTGGTTTTTCAGAAACAGATTTACTTCAGGCTACATCTCATACATAATCAGATAGAAACTTCATAAAATGAAGAAGGCAATCCCCTACATAAAGGACCGAGATAACCTAGAAGCTCTATTGGACTTGTTCTGGTTTTTCATACGATATACAAACACATACACGAGGACATGCGCGAGGTTTAGTAGTCAGGTGCGCTAACCACTAGACCAGGTGTGGACTAAAGAAGTCGTTTAATCTCTGATTTTCGGGGGCTTCCTTGGAAAGTATGAGTTATTCAAACTCTCAATTCACATTTGATGCATATTTGCGAAATATTTGATAAGGCATTTAAAAGAAGTTTTTATGTAGGAAGCTAAAATTGTTTGTGGGAATTGTGGATTTTATTCAATATCCACACAAAGAATAACTTCACGTTTGTATTTATTACTCGGTTGCTTTTTTTAAACATCTATTTAGCGATTATCTTTCTTTAATCTTTTGTAAAAAAAATGTCAGTTCCCTCCCCCTCCCAAAATATAATTTTAAAGTACTCCACTGATTCGAAACTAATGATAAACTAAAATCTCTTTCTGAGTGAGTTGTGTTGCTTTACCTCTGAGCGGCACTTTTTTGCACACCATGGGCTAAATGGCCAGGCCACAAGGACCCCGAAGGCTCAGAGAAGGTTGGGGGAGGGGACCCACTGGAACAGCTGTTGGGAGACAGATGGTAGCCTCCCGTCAAGGACGTCCAGCGTGTTCTTTAACGTGCACAGGGTATGGCTCTCCTGCACACGGGGCCACGGCTTAACGTCCCATCCGACGGACGGCGGCCTTTCCAAGCCCATCGGTGTCCCCTACTGACCGTGGGCAGGGCGGGGAATTTTTGCGGAGATAAATCTCAACGCTGACCCAGCTGGGACTCGAACCTGGGAACTACAGATTACGAGCCTGGAGCGCTACCGACTGAGCCACCCCCGCCCCTTTTTGAGTGAGAATAGAGAACATTTCCAATGTGATCGACTATAGATAAGATCGACTATAGATAGATAGCTATAGAAAACAGATAAAACCAGCTGTTTTAATTATTATTCGGAAAAAAATCGGCTTTTTTTTTTTTAAATAGCTCTTCAGTTGTCGAGTTCCGATCCCAGAAATGATCATTTAAAAGAAGCAGTCAGAATTTTTTTCATATAAAATTAATTTTCTTACGTAGCAATGAACTCACATCTGTGATAGTCTTAAGAGCTATTTAATTCTGATAAGTTGAAAAGTGGGGAAAAACCCGCGAAAGTGCATCCTAGACTCGAACACGAGATCTCTTGGCTACGTAAGGTATAACCAGGAGATCGTATTCGAGATAGATATTCGAGATAGTTTTTTTTTGTTTCTTTAATCTCCACTTGGGACTGAAAACTTAATTCTGAAAGGTTAATAAGACAATTTTATAGAGTACAATATGAAGTTGACACATTCTCAGAATCAAAAGGTCGGGTTATTTTTCCTCTGAGCGGAACTTTTTTGTACACATTGGGCTAAATGACCAAGACATAGGGTCTTCAAATGCTAAAAGAAGGTTGAGAAAGGGGATCCAATGGACAGCTTTTAAGAGACCTACGGAAACCTCATTCAAGGTCTTTCGGCTTGTTCTTTGACGTGCACAGGGTATGGCCCATTAGGTGTGGCCTACCTAATTAGCCTAGTGTCTAACTGCACAGGGTATGGCCCATTAGGTGTGGCCTACCTAGTTAGCCTAGTGTCTGCACAGGGTACGGCACACTAGATGTGGCCTACCTAGTTAGCCTACTGTCTAACTGCATAGGGTAGGCACACTAGGTGTGACCTACCTAGTTAGCCTAGTGTCTAACTGCACAGGGTGTGGCACACTAGGTGTGATCTACCTAGTTAGCCTAGTGTCTAACTGCACAGGGCATGACATACTAGGTGTGGCCTACCTAGTTAGCCTAGTGTCTAACTGCACAGGGCATGACATACTAGGTGTGGCCTACCTAGTTAGCCTAGTGTCTAACTGCACAGGGTACGACACACTAAATGTGGCCTACCTAGTTAGCCTAGTGTCTAACTGCACAGGGTACGACACACTAAATGTGGCCTACCTAGTTAGCCTAGTGTCTAACTGCACAGGGTATTGCACACTAGGTGTGGCCTACCTAGTTAGCCTAGTGTCTAACTGCACAGGGTACGGCACACTAGGTGTGGCCTACCTAGTTAGCCTAGTGTCTTGCTGTACAGGGTATGGCCCATTAGGTGTGGCCTACCTAGTTAACCTAATGTCTTGCTGCACAGGATGTAGCCCATTAGGTGTGACCTACCTAGTTAGCCTATTGTCAACTGCACAGGGTACGACACACTAGGTGTGGCCTACCTAGTTAGCCTAGTGTCTACTGCACAGGGTACAGCACACTAGATGTGGCCTACCTAGTTAGCCTAGTGTCTAACTGCAAGGGTACACTAGATGTGGCCTACCTAGTTAGCCTAGTGTCTAACTGCAAGGGTACACTAGATGTGGCCTACCTAGTTAGCCTAGTGTCTAACTGCACAACGTACGACACACTAGGTGTGGCCTACCTAGTTAGCCTAGTGTCTAACTGCACAACGTACGACACACTAGGTGTGGCCTACCTAGTTAGCCTAGTGTCTAACTGCACAACGTACGACACACTAGGTGTGGCCTACCTAGTTAGCCTAGTGTCTAACTGCACAGGGTACGACACACTAGGTGTGGCTTACCTAGTTAGCCTAGTGTCTAACTGCACAAGGTATGACTCTAAGATAGCAGGAAGTCCAAAACTGAGGGACTTTTAATCTTTCCACAACATTTTAACGAAATTGCTCTGCGGCTCAGAGCTCAAGGGCTCAGCGTCCCATTTTCCCACGGATGGCGATCTTTCCAAGCCCACCTGTGTCACCTGTCTCCCGGAGAGCAAAACGAGAGTTAGCGGAGGAAATCCTCAATGGAGGCGAGACTCAACCCTCGATACATTAGATTATGAGTCTAAGGCTCTACCAACTGAGTCAACTCTCCCTCATAATTCAGGATCCTTCATTTTTATATAAAATATTTTTTCTCTAAATAAAAGACATCAGAAATTCAAAGTGTTGGACACAATGAAATTCAGAGCCTAAGGAAAAGCGGATTAGCCTTTAATGCTCGTATTCTAAGCAGCGAAATGCGTAATCTCTTAAAAGCTGGAAAGTAATGCTTCGGCTTATACTTGCCTTTTAAGGAGAGCGAATGGCCATTTTTCACTCTCGTTAAGCACCGAAGGTTAATAAGATTGACCTGATGCTAATCATTTTAGGCTCTAGAAACTTTGCATGGTGCACGCAAAGCCAAAGTTAATCATTTTGTGCTATGGAAATTTCAGTTTAGAGCGAGTTAAATTCAAGGTTAGGGAGATAAGTGCTTCCTGTCGTCTCATCGGAGAAGAAATATGTGGAAATTATAAAGCTAGAAGGTGGACAAGTTCTGAAAGGAAATTAAGTTCACGGTTCCGAGGAATAATAATAATAACAAAATCTTAACCACATTTCACAGGGGGTTATGGGTAGTGACGTAAGTATCGCACAGGCTAGAGTAGACTGGAGTTATTCACCCCCCTAGGTAATACATATCCTTTATACTCCCTCCAAGGGGGCTCAGCCGGTAGCGCGTCAGGCTCGTAATCTGTAGTTCCCAGGTTCGAGTCCCAGCTGGGTCAGCGTTGAGATTTATCTCCGCAAAATTCCCCGCCCTGCCCACGGTCAGTAGGGAACACCGATGGGCTTGGAAAGGCCGCCGTCCGTCGTATGGGACTTTAAGCCGTGGCTCCGTGTGCGGGAGAGCCATACCCTGTGCACGTTAAAGAACACGCTGGATGGCCTTGACGGGAGGCTACCATCTGTCTCCCAACAGCTGTTCTAGTGGGTCCCCTCCTCCAACCTTCTCTGAGCCTTCGGGGTCCATGTGACCTGGCCATTTAGCCCATGGTGTGCAAAAAAGTGCCGCTCAGAGGTAAAACAACCCAAACAACCCAATACTCCCTCCAAAAAAAATTCAGTCATAATAGATTACATATGCCGCATAAATTTACCGAGATTTTTTAATATGTTTAAAGGGAGCTAAGAGTTCAAAACGCAGTGAAATGAAATACCCACAATGGCGTACCCAGAAACTTCCAATGAGTTAGTTGGCTTGCTTTGCCCTGAGCGGCACTTTTTGCACACAATGGGATAAATAGCCAAGTCACATGGACCCCGAAGGCTCAGAGAAGGTTGGGGGAGGGAACCCATTGGACAGCTATTGGGAGACAGATGGTAGTCTCCCGTCAAGGCCATCCAGCGTGTTCTTTAACGTGCGCAGGGTATGGCTCTCCCGACACCCGTCCCACGGATTAACGTCCCATCCGACGGACAGTGGCTTTTGCCAAACCCATCGGTGTCCCTTACTGACTGAGAGCGAGGAGTTTTGGGTTTGGAAAGACCGCCGTCCGTCGGATGGGGCATTAAGTCGTGACTCCTTGTGCGGGAGAGCCATACTCTGTGCACGTTAAAGAACACGCAGGATGGCCTTGCCGGGAGGCTCCATATGTCACCAAACTGCTGTCCAATAGGTTCTTTCCCCCAATCTTCTCTGAGCCCTTGGGGTCCTTGTGACCTGGCCGTTTAACCCATTGAGTGCAAAAAGTGCCGCTCAGAGGTAAAATAACTTAATCCTTTTTTTAAATTATTTTTTAACTTACGAGTTTTAACTGTTCTTTGTGTATAAAATTTTTTACAGTATATAAAATTACAAAAGTTAACTAATCCAGAAAAGATGTGAAGGTAGTTTGGAAGTAATGCCATTCTAATGTTGTGCATAATGAGCCATTCCTTCATATTGCACTCAATCATCAATTGTCATTATTATAGCATTATCACAATATTCAATTTTGGGGCGGGTTTGGTTCAATGAGTAGTCTCTACTGCTCCCAGCCCACTGCGCTTGCATCGAGATTTTCTTTCTAACCCCTGCACTGTCGTTGGGAGAAAGGATAAACTGGAGAACTTCAAACGCACCCTTCTGTGTGATGAGACGTAGATCAGACGTGGGACCGTGATGCATGTAAACTATACTCAGTGCACTTTGAAGAACACACTGATAACCTTAAAGGGGAGGCTTCGATCTGTCTTTTAACAGCCCCTATCCCTCCCCCGTCAATCTCCTACTGGTGTTAATTATCTTCAGACACCAAATGCCCCATTCCTGCATATTTACCTTAATGTTTGGTTGAAATCAGGAGTGCATCCAAAATTTCTTTGAAGGAAAAGTGCTCGTCCCTTGCCCAAGGATCCCGGTGTCAAGTTGTTGGGTTGTTTTACCTCTGAGCGGCACTTTTTTGCACACCATGGGCTAAATGGCCAGGTCACATGGACCCCGAAGGCTCAGAGAAGGTTGGGGGAGGGGACCCACTGGAACAGCTGTTGGGAGACAGATGGTAGCCTCCCGTCAAGGCCATCCAGCGTGTTCTTTAACGTGCAGAGGGTATGGCTCTCCCGCACACGGGGTCACGGCTTAACGTCCCATCCGACGGACGTAGGCCTTTCCAAGCCCATCGGTGTCCCCTACTGACCGTGGGCAGGGCGGGGGAATTTTGCGGAGATAAATCTCAACGCTGACCCAGCTGGGACTCGAACCTGGGAACTACAGATTACGAGCCTGGCGCGCTACCGACTGAGCCTCCCCCCCCCCCCCCCCCCCCCCAGTGTCAAGATATTGATAGTTTATGTTCAGAAAGAAATCGGACCTGAATCATATTCCGGTTTCCAACTCCGTAATAAAGTGTAATAGTCTCGAAAATAGTCTCCTAAATACGGAATTCCCGGTTGGAATGTTTCGACTCTGAGTGTCAATGTTTGCATACAATGGGCTAAACAGAGGCAGCTCTATCATAAGGCGAACTAAGTGACCGCCTAGGGACTCGCGCTAAACTCTTTCTACTACGTCAAGGGGTCTCGCGTAATGACGTTTGCCTAGGGCCTCGAGAGTTCTAGAGTCGTCACTGAGGATAAATGGCAATGTCAGAAAGATCTCAGTGTCAGAGGTTTAGGAAGTGAATTCAGTGGACAGCTGCGTTTAGGGGACAGATGGTTCACAACACTAAATGCGTCATAAAATTTACCTAAAAAATTAATTTAAACGTAAATAATAAGCAATGTTTCAAGCCATTTAATCAAACAACTATATATTTTAGAAATTTAACGATTATTTCAACCTTAGAGAATTATGAATGAGTTTTGTAAAACAAGATCATTTATTGTTAAATATTCCAGCTCATAATATCTTCAAATGCTGAACGAATATTATTAAAAAATTCGAGATTTAAATAGATCTGATGGCGATCTTTATCTTCAGCCACATTTTCCTATTAAATGCACATTTTAGAAGTCTTCGTGCAGGCTTCAAAGTTAAATCCATTCACGTAACTTGGGAAAAGCAGTGTACATGCATTTATATATAAAATTATAGCATTAAATTATTTTTATATTATTGAATTATGTATTTTTCAGTGAAATTTTAAAAGCAGTGAAACCTAAAAAGTAAAAAGAATAAATGGAAGTAAATAAAGATTGCGAAAAAATTACTAATAAAGATGTCAATATAATAGAACATCAAGGATGTTTAGGTAAGCTTCAAAAGCACACAGGAAATGTTGAATCAACCTGTTTCGTTGGGGGCGGGGGTGGCTCAGTCGGTAGCGCGCCTGGCTCGTAATCTGTAGTTCCCAGGTTCGAGTCCCAGCTGGGTCAGCGTTGAGATTTATCTCTGAGGCACTTTTTTGCACACCATGGGCTAAATGGCCAGGTCATGGACCCCGAAGGCTCAGAGAAGGTTGGGGGAGGGAACCCACTGGAATAGCTGTTGGGATACAGATGGTAGCCTCCCGTCAAGGCCATCCAGTGTGTTCTTTAACGTGCACAGGGTATGGCTCTCCCGCACACGGGACCACGGCTTAACGTCCCATCCGACGGACGGCGGCCTTTCCAAGCCCATCGGTGTCTCCTACTGACCGTGGGCAGGGCGGGGAATTTTGCGGAGACAAATCTCAACGCTGACCCAGCTGGGACTCGAACCTGGGAACTACAGATTACGAGCCTGGCGCGCTAGCGACTGAGCCCCCCCCCCCCCCCCCCCCCCCCAAGAAGCAGTAATTTAATTACAGATGAAAAAAGTATGTGAACGTGAACTGATCCTTTGAAATGCGAAATCTCTTAAAATATTTGTGGTAGGAAGATGATTCTTGGACTGATTGTTTCACATTTGGATACAGTCGCTCAAAAAAGTATCCGAACACTACAGTTGATTACAGAATTCAGAAAAAAATATCTGGCAACGTTTTTTTTTTAGAAAATAGTGATCTGGCAACCTTCGTCTCACGTGACACGAAGGTTGCCAGACCACTAATTTCTAAAAAAAAATCGTTGCCAGATATTTTTTTCTGAATTCTGTAATCAACCGTAGTGTTCGGATACATTTTTTCCAGCGACTGTACACTGGATCACTGCTTTCACATTTTCAGAAAAATAAAAAGGTTCACGCATTCGAGGTTAATTTTTTTTATTGTTCCGAAAAATTTCTTGAAAGGAACACTGTTGCATGAGCAATGCCGCGACAAGAGCATGTCAGGGGCGTTGAAAAGAGGAGGTCAAGAGGGGTCATTGCTACGGGGGGGGGGGGGTCTCCCAAGGGCCCGGAAATCAAATGTTTTTTTTTTCGTAAATATGGATGTTCACGATACAATTCTAAAAATTAATTTTTAACTTTTGTTTTTTATTTTCGTTTTCAGTAAATTCTGCCCAAATAATCTTTTTTATATTTTAGTTGTGTGTTATCGAATTATTCGCAACTAATGAGGGGGGGGGGGGCTCAGTCGGTAGAGCGCCAGGCTCGTAATCTGCAGTTCCCAGGTTCTAGTCCCAGCTGGGTCAGCGTTGAGATTTATCTCCGCAAAATTCCCCGCCCTGCCCACGGTCAGTAGGGGACACCGATGGGCTTGGAAAGGCCGCCGTCCGTCGGATGGGACGTTAAGCCGTGGCCTCGTGTGCGGGAGAGCCATACCCTGTGCACGTTAAAGAACACGCTGGATGGCCTTGACGGGAAGCTACCATCTGTCTCCCAACAGCTGTTCCAGTGGGTCCCCCCCCCCCAACCTTCTCTGAGCCTTCGGGGTCCATGTGACCTGGCCATTTAGCCCATGGTGTGAAAAAAAGTGTCGCTCAGAGGTAAAACAACCCAACGTAAAAGAACACGCTGGATGGCCTTGACGGGAGGCTACCATCTGTCTCCCAACAGCTGTTCCAGTGGGTCCCCTCCCCCAACCTTCTCTGAGCCTTCGGGGTCCATGTGACCTGGCCATTTAGCCCATGGTTTGCAAAAAAGTGCCGCTCAGAGGTAAAACAATCCAACCCAACCCGCTTCGAGCAATAAACCTGATGAGTAATTATCAGATATTTCTGTTTTATTGCCGAGGTGTGTCTGTGTTAGATATCATAAAAGAGGGTGTGGCAGTCTTGACAAAGTTTATGTTCATAAACTTCATAGACATAGACGAAACGCAATTAGAGTGTGCACATTAGTTGCGCCTCCATTGCATCTAAAAACCAAACTTAGATTCCACCTAAATCTTTTCTATGATTAAAGAACCATATGAAGGATATTGGGGGACAAAATGATTTAAGCACTTAAAGCACTCTGAGTATGCAACGGTATCCCAAAATATCAGATACCACTCAATAGCAATGGGAAGTTAAATTCGGAGCTCTGAAAATTTCTAAAGTAGGCGTTTTATGGACAAATCAAACAGATCTATCGATTATTGAAAATATTCGTTTATTTTTAAAAGAGTTGTGGCAGCTAGAACACTTCATAGCAGCAGTGCCAATGGTTAAATTTTTCTCAAAAGTTAAGACAAATAATAACTGCTCTATTAAGCCGTTTACTAAACTAAAAGTATCTTTCAAAGTTCAAGTTATTGTTCTTCCAGTTTTCGTCAATTTTGAAAAACAAATCTTTGGTGCGACCATAAAAGCATCATCTGTTGCTAAAGAGATCTGCCAACTTCTCTTAATTCTTTCAACACACAATGAATGACGTTGGAAATATGAAATGATGCTGGAAGATTTTGATCTCACTGAAATCCTAAACTTACCTTCCGTCTTTGTCATAGGAAGATTAAATTAGAATGTGCAGAGCTTCATATTTAGCTTTCCATTCACTTAACTTGGGATCATATCTTAAATTTTTGACATTAGTTTACTTCATTTTTAATTGCATTAATTCACAGTATTCTACTTTATCCACAGTAATTCAACACATTTTCATATGCCATTTGCATTCGTTTTCAAATGACATCTCTAGATTATTCTTCCATTTATTGGGGCGGGGGTGGCTCAGTCGGTAGCGCGCCAGGCTCGTAATCTGTAGTTCCCAGGTTCGAGTCCCAGCTGGGTCAGCGTTGAGATTTTTCCCCGCCCTGTCCACGGTCAGTAGGGAAAACACCGATGGGCTTGGAAACGCCGCCGTCCGTCGGATGGGACGTTAAGCCGTGGCTCCGCGTGCGGGAGAGCCATACACTGTGCACGTTAAAGAACACGCTGGATGGCCTTGACGGGAGGCTACCATCTGTCTCCCAACAGCTGTTCCAGTGGGTCCCTCCCCCAACCTTCTCTGAGCCTTCGGGGTCCATGTGACCTGGCCATTTAGCCCATGGTGTGCAAAAAAGTGCCGCTCAGAGGTAAAACAACCCACCTCTTCCATTTATTTTTCAGTCTGTTTCCATTTAAAAAAAAATAGTTTTATAATAATGGGTCAAATTCTGTCATATATAAAAAAAGTAGATCATTGTGATCATTTAAGTCTCATCACAAAAAAGTGTATCGAGAAGCATTTAAGATGAAACAGGAAGAAATGGCGATAGAGTCAAACTTTCGCTTATCTGAAACACAATGTTTCTCCCATTTTAAAGGGGTGGGAGTGGCTCAGTCGGTTGCGGGCCAGGCTCGTAATCTGTAGTTCCCAAGTTCGAGTCCCAGCTGGGTCAGCGTTGAGATTTATCTCTACAAAATTATCCGCCCTGCCCACGGTCAGTAGGGGACACTGATGGGCTTAGTAATAGGCCGCCGTCCATCGGATAGGACGTTAAGTCGTAGCACCGTGTACGGGAGAGAGAGCCATACCCTTCCCGTCAGATGGGACGTTAAGCCGTGGTCTCGTGTACGGTAGAGCTCATACCCTGTGAACCTTAAAGAACACGCTGGATGGCCTTGAAGGGAAGATCTGTCTCCCAATAACTGTTCCAGTGGGTCCCATCCTCCAACCTTTTCTGAGCGTTCGGGGTCCTTGTAACTTGCCATTTACCCCACGGTGTGCAAAAAATTGCCGCTCAGAGATAAAACAACGCAACAAAATCCCATTTTATAGATGCATGTTAATGGCATAGTAGTAAAATAAAAATAAATATCCCTTCAAGCAGCTGCTTGCCACAGAGATCTGAGAGTAAGAGCTGCACAAAAATTCCAGGTAGTTTTGATCCGCAGCCAAGCATGCTAACTACAAACATATAGGAAAAGGGCGCTAAATCTACACATTATCATTTTCCTTACTCTTATGCTGGGGCGGGAGTGGCTCAGTCGGTAGCGCGCCAGGCTCGTAATTTGTAGTTCCCAGGTTCGAGTCCCAGCTGGGTCAGCGTTGAGATTTATCTCCGGAAAATTCCGCGCCCTCCCACGGTCGGTAGGGGACACCGATGGGCTTGAAAAGACCGCCGTCCGTCGGATGGGACGTTAAGCCGTGGCCCCGTGTGCGGGAGAGCCATACCCTGTGCACGTTAAAGAACACACTGGATGGCCTTGACGGGAGGCTACCATCTGTCTCCCAACAGCTGTTCCAGTGGGTCCCCTCCCCCAACCTTCTCTGAGCCTTCGGGATCCTTGTGACCTGGCCATTTAGCCCATGGTGTGCAAAAAAGTGCCGCTCAGAGGTAAAACAACCCAACCCTACTCTTATGCTATATAATTACTAAAGTGACGAGGAGGGGCACGGAAACAAGACTATAAGCTTTATTTTGCACTGAAATTATCAGAAACTAAAAAAGCACCAAATGTAGGCAAACTGCGCCTTTTTATCAAAACAAAAGCTCGAACTTTTCCTCGTGAATAATTTTTACCTCCCCCCCCCCCCTCAAAGGAGGCTTTATGTAAAATCGTCCATAGCCTCAGAAATTGAAATGCCACGATACAATTCTGCATTAAATTAAATGGCCTGGTCACAAGATCAAACTGAGTAAAGAAAGGGGATCGACTAGATAACTTTAGAGACAGATAGAAGCCTCGCCTGAAGATCTTCTATGATGGGGTTTAAGGTACAGTCGCTCAAAAAAGTGTCCGAACACTACGGTTGATTACAGAATTCAGAAAAAATATCTGGCAACGATTTTTTTTAGAAAATAGTGATCTGGACAAAAGAAAAACCTTCGTGTCACGTGACACGAAGGTTGCCAGATCACTAATTTCTAAAAAAATCGCTGCCAGATATTTTTTCTGAATTCTGTAATCAACCGTAGTGTTCGGATACTTTTTTGAGCGACTGTAGGTGGTCATATTATTTTGATACTAGATCGTGTGGGCTCAATCACGGAAATATTGAGCGTGTGCAGTTACCGTTCACAGCAAACTGGATCGTGTGCAGTAACTACACACGTTCCAGTTTGCTGTGAACGGTAACTGGAGCGTGTACAGTTGCTGTACACGCTCCAGATATTTTTCCTCAATTCTGTAAATCACGTGACACGAAGGTTGCCAGATCACTAATTTCTAAAAAAAATCGTTGCCAGATATTTTTTCTCAATTCTGTAATCAACCGTAGTGTTCGGATACTTTTTTGAGCGACTGTAGGTGGTCATATTATTTTGATACTAGATCGTGTGGGCTCAATCACGGAAATATTGAGCGTGTGCAGTTACCGTTCACAGCAAACTGGAGCGTGTGCAGTAACTGCACACGCTCCAGTTTGCTGTGAACGGTAACTGGAGCGTGTACAGTTGCTGTACACGCTCCAGATATTTTTCCTGAATTCTGTAATCACGTGACACGAAGGTTGCCAGATCAATAATTTCTAAAAAAATCGTTGCCAGATATTTTTTCTGAATTCTGTAATCAACCGTAGTGTTCGGATACTTTTTTGAGCGACTGTACACAAAGTATGGCTCTCCTGCACACAGGTTCACATCCGATGAATGGTGACTTTTCTAAGCCCATTAGCATACATTTTCTCCCCTAGGATAGAGAAACGATTAAGGATAAAATCTTAATACAATCAGTGGGAATACCAGGTTATGATCCCAGCTTGCCACCTACTCAGCCAAATCCTGAACTTTATTCTTTTAAAAGCACAGACAGGTTAGCTTGCCTGCAAGTAGAACACCACATAATAAAAATAATAAAAATAAATACCCCCTCAAGCAGCTGCTTGCCACAGAGGTCTGACAGGAGCCTGTCAGTTTATATGCCACAGTAGGAGATCTGAGAGCTAAAAACTTTTATTTCATCACTAGCGGGATGGAAAAATTGACTTCAAGTTGTATAAAGAAATATAAGTTATTCCTCAAACAGCTGCTTGCCGAGAAACTTACCTAGAAAATCCCATTAGGAGGGGGAGGGAATTGATAAGCTTGAGTATGATTTTAGGGGCTGACTTAAAAATATATACTAGAGTGATTCATATGTCTGTGATTTTTTCACTATGCAAAGTGTATACGGTGACACATCACCGTGTTGTATTTGCATACCTCTAAGCGTAATACTAAGGGGAAAGTATAAAGGGTTGTTGGGTTGTTTTACCTCTGAGAGGCACTTTTTTTGCACACCATGGGCTAAATGGCCAGGTCACAGAGACCCCGAAGGCTCAGGGAAGGTTGGGGGAGGGGACCTACTGGAACAGCTGTTGGGAGACAGGTAGTCGCCTCCCGTCAAGGGCATCCAGCGTGTTCTTTAACGTGCACAGGGTATGGCTCTCCCGCACACGGGGCCACGGCTTAACGTCCCATCCGACGGACGGCGGCCTTTCCAAGCCCATCGGTGTCCGCTACTGACCGCGGGCAGGGCGGGGAATTTTGCGGAGATAAATCTCAACGCTGACCCAGCTGGGACTCGAACCTGGGAACTGCAGATTACGAGCCTGGCGCGCTACCGACTGAGCCACCCCCGCCCCTAAAGTATAAAGACAACTGCATCAGTTCATAACTATCACAATTATCAGAGTCTTGATTTCATCGTTAGAAACGTTATAGAGTGAATTAGTTAAGTATTAAAATTGGTGCAATTTTTCATCCTTACTGGAAAAAAAGATTAAAAGCTACTAAAGCTGCTAGAGAGATATGCCAAGTGGAGAGTGAGGGGTTCTCCATTCGTGGTACTCAAGCTTGGTACCAAAATTTCAAAAGTGGTGACAAAAATCTCGAAAGTATAAGTTGCGATCGGGACGGTCAATATCGGTATATCGCAGCATTCTGAGCCACACCGTTGAAGTCGATACATCGACAAGTACTCGCAAGCTCTCACCCGAATTTGATTGCTCACAAATAACTACAGTGTGCCATTTGCAACGCATCAGTAGTTGCAGAAGTGTTCCACGTGAACTGACTACTGAATAAAAGCAAACCGTCAGATCCAAATCTGTAAGGAATCTCCTTGCTAATCCCCACGACCATCGTTTTATCAAGCAAATTAAGTATAAGAATGATGAAAAAATTTCAACTGGGTGTTCACATGAATTTTGCAACAATCCGAGCATTAGTTTGATCCATGTCTTCCTATCTCAAAGAGGGAACGATTCGAAACGACGGCAATATTGTGTGCTTGGTGAAATTTTGAGGATGTACACTTCAAACCGACATCAGGTATTCCTTCAACAAGGCAACGCAAAACCGCACACTGCACTTGGGATCAAAGAAAAGCTTCGAGCACTTGTATTTCAGCTTCTTCCTCACCCAACGTGTGGACCTAGTTCCATCTGATTTCCACCTCTTTCTCTCCGCAATGATCACATTTCATCAATAACTCTCCAACCCAAAGAGAATTTTTAATTTCTCTCTAACAACAAAAAAAAAAGTCGCTTACGCAACAAGTAGACGGCCCTCGTTTTTCGAAAAAAATCTCTTTTCAAAAAATTCGTCATTCGGAAAACTCATCATTCGAAAAATTGACTTTCGAACAACTGATTTTCGAAAAACTCGCGGCACACCACTGACTATAGTTGGCCAGGCGGCGACCAACAATTTTCGCTCGAAAACAATCTTTTTTTAAATTTTAATCCTTAGCCCCCTTTTCCCTCCAACAGCTTTAGCCACCGAAGGATTTACGTGCTAACACAATAATCTTCCTCGTCCATTAGAGGTGGCTGTAGCAATACAAAAAAAAAATGTAGAAGGTATTCATGGACCTGATGTTTGGCATGGTTCTCATTCCACCTTATATTATTTATATGAATAATATATATTGTTTATTTGAATAATATATATTGTTTATATGAATAATAACGTATACCAGCGCTGCCCAACTAGCGGCCCGCACGAGGATTTTTGTGGCCCGCAAACAAAATCACATTTTTACTTGAAATTTTAAATAAATATCTATCATCCACCTTATAATTTTTTGTCAACTTATATTATTTTACTTGATATGCAATCTTCAACTTATTCATTTTATTTGCAAATATTATTGCATTATTTCAACTTACTCATTCTATTCTTATTGCCCAACAACTACGGCCTTGATTAAATATTTGATTAGGTTTAGAAAATTTATATTAGTTTATTATTACTTATTATTTTTCGAGGTGACATGAACGGACTTTTCAATTTCCTATCCTGTCCTATTCTTTTTTTTTGGCCCGCGAAATATTGGCGAAAGGAAAAATGGCCCGCAAAATATTGGCTAAAGAAAAAATGGCCCGCGAAATATTGGCTAAAGAAAAAATGGCCCGCGAAATATTGGCGAAAGGAAAAATGGCCCGCAAAATATTGGCGAAAGGAAAAATGGCCCGCGAAATATTGGCGAAAGGAAAAATGGCCCGCGAAATATTGCCGAAAGAAAAAATTACCCGCGAAATATTGGCGAAAGGAAAAATGGCCCGCGAAATATTGGCGAAAGGAAAAATGGCCCGCGAAATATTGGCGAAAGGAAAAATGGCCCGCGAAATATTGGCGAAAGGAAAAATGGTCCGCGAAATATTGGCGAAAGGAAAAATGGCCCGCGAAATATTGGCGAAAGGAAAAATGGCCCGCGAAATATTGGCGAAAGGAAAAATGGCCCGCGGTCTTAGAGAAGTTGGACAGCACTGACGTATACTATGACACTTAATACAATACTGTCGAGGACTCTGGAATAATCAAAATTAAAATCTCAATATAAAAAAAGAACAGTTTTCCAACAAATCTTGACCTAAATATGACTTTAAACGTTTTTTTTTTTAAGATTTATACCAAGGAAAAAAATTATTTCACAAAAGAGTTGTATACATGACAAAATTAACAGGAACTTATAATTGAAATGAACAACGACTGTTTAATTCATGTAGTATTTGAAATACCAAAGTTAAATAACTGTTGCATTTTCTGCTGACTAGTTTCTTTTCGAAAACTATACGATTTCCAAAACGCTCGCTTCTCAAGAAGTTTATTAATATATTATTTTTTATTATAAAATTTTTAGCCTGAATTTTATAAGGGTATAAAATTCAGTTGAATTTTATAAGTATTCAGCTGAAGAGTATAAGAAAAACTTCACGTGTCAACTTATACATGTGGGGGCGGGGGTGGCTCAGTCGGTAGCGCACCAGGCTCGTAATCTGTAGTTCCCAGGTTCGAGTCCCAGCTGGGTCAGCGTTGAGATTTATCTCCGCAAAATTCCCCGCCCTGCCCACGGTCAGTAGGGGACACCGATGGGCTTGGTAAAGGCCGCCGTCCGTCGGATGGGACGTTAAGCCGTGGCCCCGTGTTCGGGAGAGCCATACCCTGTGCACGTTAAAGAACACGCTGGACGGCCTTGACGGGAGGCTACCATCTGTCTCCCAACAGCTGTTCCAGTGGGTCCCACCCCCCAACCTTCTCTGAGCCTTCGGGGTCCATGTGACCTGGCCATTTAGCCCATGGTGTGCAAAAAAGTGCCGCTCAGAGGAAAAACAACACAACCTTAATTTAATGCTTGACAAGTTCTATGAAATGTCGTACAAACGAGCACAAAACATAAAAATACTTTTGGATGCTCTTTTATCTATAAGACCAACATCAGCACAGAATGGAACAAATTGACAAAATCCCCAATTAAGCTCTTTGTGATTATGTTGGCGATTTTGGTCAATTTAATGAATTGTCTTAATTTGTTCATTTGTCTTTGGTGTTTCCAAAATTTTTGGGACCCAGCGAAGCAATTTCTTTCATCAGTTCTTCGTTACAGCTGAAGCGTGTATTTATTTGCTACAGGTGCGGTGTCAATAATGATGTTAAAAACGTTGATTTCCAAATTCTTAAATGGAAATGATTCAATATGTCAAGCTTTCTAAGTAAGTAGTTCACCTGAACTTTTTTGCTCCTGGAATTCGTTCTATAGGAATAATATGGTTATATAGCAAAAATTTTGGAATCATTTATCTTGTGATGACCAGGGCCATCTTAGGCTTAAACCTGGGCCTCTAGGCAAAAGTGAAATACGAGTCCTCCCTTTAAAGTTATTGAAGCGGTGTATAAACAAAATCGCTGGCCCCTAGCATTTGCCTATGCCAAAAGATAGCCCAGGTGATGACTACAGTCGGTGTAGCCCCACTTTGCGCCCTGATGAAAACCGTAACCGTTCCAATGGTTTCATTTTTGAGAATTGTTCACCGACCCCCCCCCCCCCCCCCATAAAAAAGTGCTTTCCTGGAACAGCTACTGAACACTCAATAATCAAGGATATTTCTATACTCCTTGTCAGTAGAGGATTGTGAGAAAGGAAATATCGCAACAGAAAGATAAAACAAGAAATACACCAAAGTTCCTCGAAAATAAATCAATCGGATATAACGATTTTATTTACTTTAATTTAATGAGATTCAAATATTATTTTTCCCCTTTTTGTTATGCAGCAGTTCGACTCATATCTATAAATAATAAGGTGAATTCGCCATTCTGACCTATTATCGATACGATAATTCACAATTGGAAATTTATTGCTCGAAATCGGATGCCCCTGAATTAGAATTTTAAATTTTATTTCGTTTTTTGATGAGATTTCTGGCCTCGGGGACATCCTCTCCACATACCAAAATTCTACACTACAATATGTTTGATGAAAAGCATTCACGCGATACACGAAATTAATAAAAAGAAATAAAATCCCATATGCTACTCGTGAGAGGTATTATACATTAAATATACCAGTGGTATAACCAGAAAATTTTTTAATGAGGGTGGAGAGATGTTTGAGGTTGTTGCGTCCGCTGGGCTATGACAAGTTTTTGATTTTTGGAGAGTACCTTAGAAAATACATGATATTGAGGTCCTCAAGGAGGAGTTATAACCCCATAATCCTCCCCTTGGATACGCCACTAAAACATATATATACGCAAATGTAAAGCCACTGAAACAAGAGGATGAAGAAGTTCACAAAATGCAAGGAAAATTCAAGAACATTTTAGTATTATGACATATAGCGCCATCTGTCGTACGTAGCATGCACAAGAACCAGGAAACTATTCTAGCAGCAAAACAAGCTAAAATGAAAACAGGATTTGTAATATAATTATTGCACAGTCGGCAAACATGAAAATCGGCTTTCAATGGTCAAGAAAATATAAGAACCATTTTTTCAGAAGCTTTTTTGTACAAGCACAAACTAATTTCCATTATGAAACTATCTAGTATTTTGTTTCATTCTGTAAACATTTTTTTAATTACATGTTTAAATTTTGATATATTTTCCCACGAGTCTGAATCAGAGTATTTATAAACTTTCAGACGAAAACATAATTGACGCACATCCCAACACCTGGATATGTATTCAGGTATGGTAAAAATATAATTTATATTTGAAAATTGAAATACCCTTATTCCTTTGTTTAAAGACTAACGGTCCTCTCTCCAAACTATTCTACCGCTGATATGCAACCATCCCCCACACCTCGAAAAATAATTTTCTGGATGCGATTCTGATCTTATATCAACAATGACAACAAAAATTTGAGTTTAGCTACAACTTTATTTGAAAACGAAATTACAATCCGCTTAATTTTCATCAATTTATTCGTTTCTCAGGAAACATCTCAAAATTTTAAATTTGTACTCCAAATTGGTTTCATTATGCGAATTAAAATGATTAGTTCAATTTCGTCTTACCATTTTTTAAAAGGTAACATTATATTGTTGCCCCTCCCACTTTTTACCATGCAATGAAAATACACAAATAAGTAAATTTGAAAAAATAAATGGTTAATTCGAAATAAGAACTTTATTTATCTGTTATGAGATACAAAAATAATAAAATATGTTGTATATTATCAATCTTAAAAACACAATTATTACACTTACTCTATAATGCGTCTATGGCTGGGTGTGGCGTACCAAATTAACCTGCATTTACGGTGAATATATGATAATTATACATTTTCTTCAATAATGCATGGTCACCCTAGGCAGGGCCATACAACGGCTTTTGCAAATTTAATATATGGGCCCCTTCTCCTACTCTTTGCCACAAATTAAACATGAAAATAAACTTGTTTATGGTAATAAGAGTATCTTCAAAGTTGTTTTCATATAAAACGGAGGGGGGGGGGGGGTTAAAAAAACTAAAAAGAAATTTTAAAAAATATTTTAAAAATAACTCAACAAAGTTGAAAACTTTAATACCACAATATTGACGTGACATAAAAATCTTACATATCCAAGTTAGCAGGCTGAGTTGATAATTTATTTATTGATTGTTTATTAGCAGACTATAAGTAGCTAGATATAAATCCAAGGATCTGACTTTAATGATGACGGTGGCCTATCACATTTTATATGAAAATAAAGCAGTTTCAAATACAGTCCTGAAATTCAAAGAAATTAATCACAAACGCTATATCACGATACCAGGGGGCAACTACTTGACGGAGGTCTCATGCCCAATCCTAATGCTGGCATGGATTTGCGACATTAGGATTGGGCATCGTAAAAATATAATTTATTTTGAAAAATTGAAATACCCTTATTCCTTGGGGGAATAAATAGTTATGTAGGCAATACTGTATGATACTGAATTACTGCAAAAGGTACTGTATATCAACAGTACCTTTTGCAAAACTATTAGGTACTGTTGATATACAGTACCTAAATAGTTGATAATAGGCAACTCAAGAACTGAAACAATAATTATACTGACAAACACATATTTCTTGAGCAAAAGCTTGAAAGAAATTTTCGAATTTTCTGTACAAAGAAAAATGAAATAAAAAATTTAATAATAATATATTCAAATTTTTATTATTTGAAATATATTATTTTTAACAAAAATTTATAAATTCCTCTCCCCTGCATTCCACTTTTGCATGGCCCTATCTTAAGCCACAGTCTATATTGGCCTATTAATTATCTTTATTATTTGCGTTATCGTTATTATTTTCTCAATGTCATTATATAAATTACTCTGGTGTACATTATTTGGTAATAGGTTGAACGCCGGGTGTTTTCCAATGGCGGAAATTAAGGCCGAGAGTTGGGGGGTTTTTTTGGCGATTAGTGGGGTAGTCAAGTGATCAAAGAATTTTTTTGTGAAACTCAAAAATTAAAAAAAAGTAATAAAACACGTATAACTGCATAATGGTTGGGAACCTCCTGTAGCTTAAGAGTGATTTTTAGAACATGCAACGGAAGTTTCCGAAGAGCATCAGGTCACCATTTATACTAAAGAAATTTTTAGACTTCTAAACTTTGTCGTAGATGGCATCTTTCTTCACAAATTATCTTTTATCATCAGCTTGCTAATGAATACATAACAAATTTTTAATCTATTTTAAATAAATTTTTATTTTTATCCCATTGATTTCACCTGAAGAATGAAATAGGAATATGATTACATATTAATCACTGGCATAGCGAGGATTACCCAGAATTTGGAGAATTTTAGTTCATATTAATGTTTTTTTGTCTATGCAAATCGTTAAACTACAAATTTCTTAAAAACGATACTTTTCTAAGAGATTAAATCTTCATTCCCCCCCCTTTACTCTGTTTTAGTTTAATAGCAAATGGCAGTGGCTGACCGTGACTAAAAGTTTTGATGGGGCGTATTGACTTGTAGAGGCAGAACCCGGATACAGGATCAAATTTTGGGAGATGCCCGATATTGAACTGAATCAGACTGAAAAAGACGCTCTTCAGTGCATATTTTTTTCCCCAGCTATTCTCAAAATGCTTTATTTAGAAAAAAGGTTTGGAAAACAAAACTCGGAAAGGTAGTTCAATTCGATACTTTTGCCATTAATAAAAAATAATATCCCCTCAAGCAGCTGCTTGCCACAGAGGTCTGACAAGAGCCTGTCAGTTTATATGCCATAGTAGAAGGTCTGAGAGGATGGCAGGACCTCAGCAGAAAAACGACACAAACAGCCATGCCTTACCCGGGGCTCGAACCCAGGTCCCTTAGATCACAGACCGTCCCATGACCCGCTAACCACTCGGTCATGGGACGGCTACTTTTGCCATTATCTTTTAATAATTACATACTATATATATGTAATTTTCTAATAATTACATACTATACATATATACGTAATTTTCCTCTGTTCTAGTGGTATTTTAAAATATTAGTCGAAAAAAATATATCTAATATAAAAGTTTAGTATTGTTTCAACTCCGTTTCGATTATAAATTTTTATTATGCGAAATTTAATTACTCATCGTAAATTTTCATTTGAAGACTTTTTGTTATATTTTTAATTTATATGATTGATTTGTTAGATATATTACTATACATTGAATAGTAAAAAAAGTGATATGGCAACACAATGAATTATTTACAAAAACACCAAAAAACTGCTTATGAGGGCGACTGATATCAAACTGGAGACATTTAGCATTTTAAGTTGAAAGACATTGCACTGAGCCATGCACTACTAACGGAACATTTTGTTAAAACATATATTTTTTTCTTTGTAAAACAAAAGTTCAATACATTGTAATATTTTCATATCTAAATGTCCTTCCTTGGTTAAATGAAAAGTTGGTGACCCAGTTCAAATACATCCTGCCGGGAAAGTTTAGGACTGTTAAGCCTGACCCAAAGATTTTGCGTTAAGGAACAAGGTTTTCGATTACAGGTTGAATCAGCCAATCAAGTGTAACAGGCCACTTTGAATCAGTGACTACTCCTGCAGTTCATTGCTACTGTATTTCAGCACACGCGCATTTGTGTAATCGCACGGGACCTGGGTTCGAGCCCTGGATAAGGCATGGATGTATGTGTCGTTTTTCTGCTGTCCTGCCATCCTCTCAGACCTTCTACTATGGCATATAAACTGACAGGCTCCTGTCAGACCTCTGTGGCAAGCAGCTGCTTGAGGGGGGTATTTATTTTTATTTATAATAGATATTCATTCTGAGCGGTGGCCATAATAATCAATTTGTATTGTATAAACTAAAGCAGATGTCGCACCGATGTACAAATAATCATTACAAACGAATGCAAAAATTGTTTTTTTTTTAGATAAGACGGTGTTGAATAATTACCAATCCTCTTATTTCTCGTGATTATTTGTGATGGAGCAGTGCTCCAGGTCAAGGCGATCTCAAGTACCAGCCATTTACAAGTGCGAGTTACGTCAGAAGGTAAGCGATCGTTTCCACAGATATTGCCTTCGACCATACGTTTATGATCAAAGGATACTATAATTAAATTCCCTTTTTATTTTCATACATAACACGTATTCATAAATGAAGTTGCCGTTTCTTTTCACTTAGTTTTTCTTCGTTACATATTTAAACATAATAATTTTTGTTATTTAACTAAATGAAAAAGAGTTGTGGTCATATTTTGCTCTAAGAAATAATAGACAACAGTAAATATTTATTTACACCTCAGCTCATAACACTTAAAATTCTTTGGCCACTTGCTTTTGAAGCTAAGTACATGTAAATAGAAATGTTCCGAAGCGTAATTTTATCTTAATGTTATATCGAAAAGTACCATTTCGTTACGTTGAATGGATAAAATGGCACAGGGACCGCAAAGTGCATTTCTACCGAAACAATGTTTTGCACAGTACTGTTATAACTTTATACAATATCAGTCAAGTAGCTGTTAACGCTTAATGGATAATTTTAACTGAAGAAATATCAAGCAGATAGGGCATAAAAACACCAACTTATGTCAAGTTTAATAAACTAGAGGAAAGCATTCAATGCTTTCAAATTGAGGTAACTTTGCTAATTTTACATTTACAACTGAAATACAATTATACTTTTGTACAATATCAGTCAGTAGTTGTTAGCGCTTATTGTGTAATTTTAAAATTGCCCAGTAAACCTTGGATCCTTGAAATACATCGACTGGCATTTCAAGTTCTTTTTTCAGGGGAAAGAAAAAGAGTTTTAATTACGAAAGCATAAAGAATGGCATACTTTAAAAGATAAATCTATGCAAAAATATGAATACTCGGATTAATGAGCAAAGATGAAATCAATAGTATCTTAACTACGAATTATACATGGTCTCCATAACGTCCAGTTTTGCCAGATGGATGCCTTTCCCTTTAGATTAAGGGCAAAATACCCCTACATCTGACGATTTTTCAGGAGAAAAAAATAAACTAAATTATGAAGTGTTTTTTTTTTCTGTTTTCAAAAGTGCAATTTTTTTCAGTAAAATATTACCCCTTGGATCCTACGATGCAGTAAATATTTTCCTGACAGAACTTCGAAAATATTGGCTTTCTTTAAATGAAAGTAATACTGAAATTTCAACTAAATAAAGGCTCAACTATACATAGAAGTTAAAGGGCTAAGCTTTTTTTATATTAAAAAAAATTCTTTAAAGTTGACGATTTTCGATAAAAATTAACCCAAAAATGAGGTGTCTCCTTAAATGAAAAATTTAATGCTATTCCATAGGATCTGATCGCAACATTTTGGGATAAACAGTTTGACAAGGGACTTAAATTATGCTTACTAAATCTGGGTAGCATAAATTCTCTAATTTATAACTTGCATATAGTTGAATTTTTACAGGTGTATTAATTTTTGAACTTCAAAATATTTTTCTCATTTTATTACCCTACTGCTGTTGCTAATAATTTAAATGAATAAATAATACAATTTATCAAAATTCGTCAACATGCGAGTTCACATTCTTGTAGTCAATGATTACGTTATACTCATTATCCAAGCGAATTAATGCACGTTTTGTATTTTACTTTTATACTTTCATTTTTAAACCTTATATAATCCAGTTGATCATTGGAAAACTGAAGGTTTCTTTCACTCCCGTCAATATTGATCGTAATTTTTGTGTAGTAATACTTTGAGAACTAAGATGGCGTAAGAGTCCACTGAAACTTATGTAATATTCACGACGATGAATGAAATAAATTTTATCTTTACCTTTAAACAGCTAGTATTACAGAATCATAGGCACCAAAAAAAGGGAAAGTTATTTTAGTACCAAACTTCGCTGTTTTGCTATAAATTGTCATTCCGTTCGATATTTTTAGTTATATTATTAACTATTGAACTGAGTAAAATTTTGCCCTTTGATTGCAACAATAATAATGTGCATCGATTAATACTAAAAAAATTGTTACTTTCAGAGGTTTTTAGCATTTATCAAAAACATTAATAAATATTTCCTAACGCGAGTGTTTATTCTAACTAAAGTGCGGTTTCGCATTATATTGTTTCTGAAAATATATACTGCCATACATATTTTGTTATGACGTTGTTAGAATAGCGAAGCTCCTTAGGTTTAAGACAGCGTCAAAATTTCAATTTAGATCTTATATATTATGGTATGATGTAAATATAGAGTGTGTTTATCACATAGAGAACTTAATTAAGCTTTAATAAATTAATTTTCGGTAAACAGCTTTTTAGTACTGGTGAAATTCAGGATGCTAATTATCCTCATGCCAAAGATTATTTAGTTTATATAAAGTGCTAATAAAAGCGAGTATGTGATATTTTTTAACATTTATTAATATTTAATTCATTACAGCCAAAATATTTCTTTAATTATTCGAAAGATACCTCTGATTATGCGATATTTTATCCGATTATTTACTTTTATATTTCAAACTATTCCATTGCATTGAAAGAGGATACTCCACAAATTATTTACAATCAGTTAAACAGCAATTGAATTGTTCAACTCATAAAAATGATTCTAAATTTACTTAGAATTTACGTTCTAATGATAAGCAACTTTTTTAATCTATATATTTGACTTAACTTCCATATTAGCACATAAAAATTGTAACTCTTAATGAAGGGTGACGTAGTGGTTAAAGTAGCTAATTTTTTAAGTTTAGGTCCTCGTAGATCGGTCATTGATTTCATAGAGTACCAGGTACATAGGTACCCATAACCTCTTCCATCTAAAAATGTGCCTGGTTGGCATCAGTGTAAACACAACTTTGTAAAATGAACCACCAATGGTGGGTCCCGAAGGACAATAAAAATAAACATTAGAACCAGTATGGATGCACAAGAGACCTAAAATGGATGACTATCTTTGCTGAAAGCCATCATCTTAGGCCTCTTGTAACTATTCACGACTTCATGATTGTAGTCGAATAAGCAGGATACAATCCCATGTGGATTGCTTTGAACATTGTCAAAGAAACCACGTGATAGAAACTTAATATAAGTGTAAATATGGTCGATGCCCAGATCTTTGTGGATTTGTCTGTTCGTTACAAACCAAGGGGCATTGATCGCACATCTCAAAATCTTGTTCAGCAAGACCTGTATATTGTGTATATTGGTTGCTCTGGTGTTCGCCCAAATAGGGGAAGCATAGGAAATGATGGGACCAATGACCATGTCGTACAGCAAAAGCTTGTAAGTTTAGGTCCTCGGTTACCGTTTTTTTTTTAAAGCGTTATGTGGGCGAAAAAGTTCACTTCTGCCCGAGAGATGGTATCTCCACTATTGCGCTGAAACGCGTTAACGTGACGTCAATATCCACTCGTTGATTAGTTTCCCGCCCGCTGATAATTCTTTTGGTCAACACTGATGGCGCGGTGCCGGTAGGGTTACAACTATGGAGGTTGTAGGGAGAACTTATCTCTTTGGGAAGAACTGGAGGAAGCATGTCGCTCTTAAAGTGAAGGCAAACCGTGAGATGCATGCTACGATACTGGTGGAGAAAGTACTATGAAAGACTATATAGCAATCAACTTTCAATATTTAAAAAATATTCTGAATAGAAACTCATCTCTGTACGTAAAATCTCTAACAAATCTATTAAACCTCGATTGCCAACAATATTCATTCTAAAGAGATAAAAGCTGGTATATTTTAAGAAAATCAATGTCAGTCATTAAATTTTTTCAAAGGTGAAAGCGAAGAATAACGTAGATTAAATCATTTGTTGATATAAAAGAATTTAAGAAGTTTCTTTTTTTTTGGGGGGGGGGGGGTATTTTTTTCAAAAGATTTAAAAATAATCAATAAGTAAATATTTAAAAAAGTAAACAATAAATAAATAAAAACCAGCCGTATATTTTACACCTATACTAAAAAGTTACTAAATGTCTCAAAAGCATAATAAAAAATGGCAATATACACTGAAGAGCCAAAACATTATGACCACCTGTCTAATATGACGTTGGTCCTCCATGTGCCGCCAAAACAGCTCTTACCCGATGAGGCATGGACGCTACAAGATTTCTAAAAGCATCTTGTGGTATAAGCAGATCACACGTTAACAGCAGATCGTTTAACTCTTGTAAGTTACGTAGTTGAGCAGTCGCAGTTCGGATATGCTGTTTCCAACACAAACCACAGATGCTTGATTGGATTGATGTCTGGGGAATTTGGAGGCCAAGGCAATACCTGGAAATCTTTCTCATGCTCCGCAAACCATTCTCGAACAATCCGGGCAGTGTGGCATGACGCATTCCGCGCTGAAAGAAGGAACTATTAGAGGGGAATACCATTGCCATGGAAGGCTGTACCTGGTCTGCAATGATGTTTAGGTAGGTAGTAGACATAATAGTTTCCTGCACATAAATAACTGGACCCAAAGTTTCCCAGCAGAACATTGCCCAAAGCATTACACTTCCTCCACCGGCTTGGTTTCGTTCATTGGGGCACTCTGGCGCCAACACTTCCCCAGTAAACGACACGTACCCAGCCATCCACACGGTAAAACAGGAAATGAAATTCATCGGACCAGCTTCCAATCATTCAAGGTTCAGTTTTGATGCTTGCGTACCCACTGTAGGCATTTTAGACGGCGAACCGAAGTTAGCATGGGCACTCAGAGTGGCCTGCAGCTACGCAGCCCCATTTTATTCTCATTATTATCAGCAGAGTTCGATGTACTGTGTTGTGACACATTACTCCCATCACCAGCATTCAAATTATGGGCGAGTTACATCACAGATCCCTTTTGTTGGCTCATACCATATTGGGATAGCCTTCGCTCACCTCTAACATCAATGAGCTGTGGTTGGCGTTTCGTTCGTGGTTTTTCCCTCCTCCTCCACTTTTTGAAGATACTAACCACAGTTGATCATGAGAACCCCAAAAGCCTTGCAGTCTCAGAAATGCTCTGGCCCAGTTGTCTTGCCATTACAATTTGGCCTTTGTCAATCTCACTTAAGTCCGCTGCCTTTCCCATCTGAAGAACAAGAAAACACTGATTAAAAGATGCTCAGTATCAGGTGTTATACCGTTTCATTACCTTCACACACGCCGTCGTTTACCTGTAGTTGCTTCGATTTTCATAGATGCGCTGGTCATAATGTTTTGGATCTTTGGTGTATACATTTGGGAGGCAGACATTGAACCTCCATATCCCCCTTAAATACGCCCTGAATTTTTTCTTATTTTACGTGGTTCAGGAAAACGAGCCAAGTTATTGTTAAATGTCCCATCATATAGCTCTCTAAATACCGAATGAATATTGTTGTAAATTACCATGCAGAATACAGTATATAAAGTGCTCTGAAATTTGTTTTTCGTTTCTTTTAGACGAGTGGTGCCAAACTGTGGATCGTTTGTGTCCCACCACTGCTTTTTGTGCAACCAGCGACAACTTATATTGATGTAAAAAATATAAACGATACTTGGCATTTGTTACTATTATTATTACAAATTTGTAAATAATTTATTTTCATAATTTTTCTCGCTGAATTATTGTGTTTACATGTAAAGTTCTGCTTTCAGTGTGTTCTACATGTTAAAATGATCTTACTGCGGGTTCGCAGGCTCAGAGATTGAACTCATGTGTGCCCTGTTGATAGGCAAAATTGTGCACCACTGATTTACGTTCGCTATGTTGCACGAAACAAACGCCATGATATATAACAAAATTAATGTCAAAATAAGTTGTCCATAAACGCCTAAAAAGTAATATTTTTCTTAAGCAAACTGAATTTATCTTTAGTTTGAGCAATCATAATGTTCATACTCTACAAAGAATGAATAATAAGATTAGATGCAAATCACATTACATGAGCTTCATACACATGACGACATTACATGAGCTTCATAATGTGATTTGCATCTAAAATTCTGAACATTTCTTGATGACGAAGGGAACGCGGCACCTTCACAATAGGTTTCAGCATCTAGTCAAGGTCTAGTACGGCAAACGGCTCGCCTCCTGTTTTTCGTACTGCCATGGGTTCGGTTCAACTGCAAGCTAAAACTGCCATTGAGATATAGGAATTCTCTGTACCTCTCATTTATTCTCATGGGGATATAGGAAATGTTACCTCTGTATTTCCCCATTTATCAGGGTTGGCTTGTCAATTAGGCCCAATGATTATTTTGTCTATTTCACCTGATTTTTACAAATTATTGGTTTATTGCTGCAGAGCGAGTATTAGAAATAAAAAAATTGTGGGAGCCAACATGGGGGAATTTTGCTTGGTGGCTGATATAATTTTAAACAATAGCAACAAAATCGGTTGTAAACAATTAAAACTATCATTGATGCATAATAGTAACATAAATCTTTTAGTATTAGTTGCAAACATTTTACAGAAAAACACTCGGTAAGAATTTATGAAAAATAACACAAATATGTTCTGATGCATAAAACCACGTTAAGAAATGTTGTGTACATGATAAAAAATCCTTTAACACTGATGCTCTGAATGGCTAACAACCAAAACTTAACATTATGTTATGTTTTTGCCTAAGAAATAGCCAAAACATAACACACTGCTTAATCATTGCAACAACCAGGTACAGAGCCAGGAAAGGGTGGCTTTCAAATTTCAGCACTCCGTCAAAAATTCCAGGAAAGTAAAAGCATTCTGAAGATCAAATTAAAAATAATTTTTGTGAATTTAATTTTTTTAAGTCATTTATTATTTTATCGCAGGCAATTGTATAAAAGCAGTAAATAAATCATATTCACTAGCAAAAACTGTATGTGTGTATGTGGGCAAGAGATTGGATTTTAAATGCAGTATAACCTTTCTCCATCCGTTTCACAGCTCTTTAAAACATATCTCGAAAAAATGCATAAAATATAAAATAATTTTTTGTCTCTATTACCCTTACCAGCATTCGAAAGAGGGGAGGGATGTGCCCTGATATTCACCTATACGACAAATATGGTTTGCTCACAACTGGGGTTGAATATAAATGGGATCAGTTTAGGTATTATTCTTCATATCAACAGCACTATTCTGAGTAAAAGTGCATAGGAGATGAGGGTTATTTGAATGATGCAGTTTATTCCAATTGAAAGAGGCATAGCAATCAATACTCTACTAGTCTTAACAGACAGCATTACAATGAGCTTAATAAACATCTAAGTGATCAGCTGAAAGCTGATAAGAAATTTGGTTTGACAGTTTGGCCCACAAAGCAGAGTTGCTGTCAGTACAACAATAGAGCATTGTATCAGAGAGTAAATATTTAGTATGAACAAAAACCGTGGAGTGCAGAGAGGAAATATTTAGTGTGAGAAAAGTGTTTTTGAAATTTATAAGTAATTTTAGTCGTTTGAACCTATTGAGAATGAACCCTTGAAATGGTTAATTGAGCATTTAAGGATGCTCTAAATAATGTGATTAAATCTGCTCTCAGTGTGACAATGAACTTAGATATATAAAAAGCATGGCTTTAAAATTAACTTATATCACAATTTAAAAGTTATTTTAGCAAATTCAAAACTAAAGCTACACAAACCACCAGGAGTTGAATAAATTATTGCTGAAATGCTGAGAATCGATGATTAAATGAATGTTTCTGTTAACATGTGTTTCTATTAAAGGATTTTATTACAAGTATAATAATTCCTATTGTTGAAAACCATTATTACAGCTCTTGTGACATATACAGAGAAGAGGCGTCTTTTTGCTTATGATAAAGTATGTACTTTGAATAATTGAAATTATGGACAACTTCAAGTGTGGGATTAAAAGTAACAAACAAATTCTTTCATTGAGGCACATTTTTGACAAATACTTGAGTTTCAAAAACCTATAGTTACTAGCTTTGCAGATTTTAAGAAAGTTTTTGACTGTTGATTAATGACATTTTTGGTTGACCATAAAGTTTTATGAAATGCCTGAAAAGTTAGTTAATATAATGATGGCTCTCCAAAATAACACTGAGTTAGAACAGCTTTGTTTCATTGGGTTAGTATCACGACTGCAGTTAGTCAAGGATGATTTTTTGCCATATCTTCTCCTTAGTTTTATGATTGATTATATTGTGAAGAAAGTCTTGCATGCTATAGAGATTTGAAACTATCTTAGCATACACTGACAATTTAGTCTTATTAGCATTGATATTCATGAGATGAAATTTTTCAAGTTCTTGACAAGGCTAAAAATAGGATAAGCTTGATGATAAATACATAGAAAATAGTAACATAAAATCACAAAAGAGGTGGTAGTGCTTTAATTCTTTAGATGGTTGTGTTCTTGCATAAGTTTTCAATTTAATTATCTTGGGAGCTATGTGACAGATCTGAACTGTATATGCAAAATGTGGAGAAATGGCATTGCTGCTGAAACTTTTAAGAATTTGTGGTATGTGGAAAACAACAGATACATCTAAAGAAAGAGCCTGGTTAACAACAGTTTGTCCTCTCTAAACTTTGCTAAGGTAATAAAACTTGAACCTTTTTAAAGCAAGTTTACAGGAGGCTTAATGCTTTTGCTTCCAGATTCTTATGTAGAATCTTGGGTATTAAATGTTTGGTGATGCAAATAATAACATATTCAGAAAAAAGAAGTCATCAACCAAATTTAAACAATATCTTGGAGAGGGAGAGACTGCATTTGTTTGCTATGTTACCCACAGGACGTGCTAGCCATAGAGTTATGAAGTGGGTGGCAATGTTAAACAGGTCCATATTAGAATTGTCCACCAATGGCTTAATAAGCACCTGTTTCTCAAAATCAATGTATCTGAAGAACTAAATTATAGTCAAGATGGCCTTTACACTACTTGAGGATTGTGTGCATGTGTGTTTAATGTTTAAATATGTCATGTTCAGTACCAGATCTAGGGGGTTAGGGTGGGGCAAGGAGACCATGCCTCCCTAAGAATGCTAGTAAGGGTAATAGAGGCAAAAATTATTAAAATTTATATTTCATGTATTTTTCAAGAAAATTGTTAAAGACCTCTAAAACAGGAGGAAATATTATACTGCAGTCGAAATCCAGTCTCATTGCCCCCTCCCTTTTGCATTTTTTGGGTCGATTGTTTTCTTGCCCACCCCTCAATTGTTTTCTAGATCCAGGCCTGGTTAAGTTCAATATTCAATCCTCTATGTGCATGTTCATATCCATAAGTTAGTATTAAATTTTCAAGTAAATTTCCATTATTGTAACAAATATCGGCCATTTTATTAAATCCACAGCGTCAAAATGTTTTGGAAGTGGCAACCCTATTGCCAGGAATCTTACATTTAAATCTGAGAGATGACCAAAGCATTTTTTACATTTTCTCATCATACACTTTCCAATTGAACAATTTTGAAGTAAGAGAAAACTAACTGATATACAAAGCAACAGAAAACTAACTGATATTATCTATGTGCCAAGAATGGTTTGATGGACTCAAACTAACATCAATTCGAAATAAAATTGTAATAAATTAGGATGATCTTTTAGATGATTTGATGATATGAAAGCTTGAAAGTATTTGCATAAAATTAAAAAATTTCAATTTAGGTTTTGCTAATAGAAATATTTAGTAAATTTGTAATCCAATTTATTGTCTTCAATCCAAAAAGGTTGGCAAAAAATAAATTTTCTTGAAGTGCCAAATTTCCTTGAACTGTTGGGCCAGCACTTAATTAAAATTATAATTATATATACCTCTAATTTTGAATCTACTCATGGAAAATTACCATTTCTTTCCCTGAAACTCAGCCCCACTTGCATCAATACTGATTACAAACCTTAAAACTGTCTTTGTATGTTGCTTCTCATTTGGTTCAATTCTTGTTAAAATCGATTTCCTCTCTAATTGCCCATGATTTACATTTATTATTCCATGCAGGGACATACTTAGGAGGGGGGGGGGGGTCCAGAAACCACCACTCCCATTTCCAAAAACTAAATCCTGGGTATGTGCCTGATTCCATGAACTCTACTTGTCACTGCTTAATCATTGGCATTTTCTCAGACAATCTATTTCAACTTAAATGTGCTGTGTATTCAGAAAAAAGAAACCTTGAGGTATGGATTGCCAGGTAATATCTCCCATCAGGCACATAGCCAGAAAATATTTTGATGGGGAGGCAAAAATAATAAAAAAGACAATAAAACAAGATAACAGATATAGGTGCAATATTCTTTATAAAGAAAATTACCCTTCAAGCAGCTGTTTGCCATAGATTTGATAGGAAACTACCAACATAATATGCCACTGAGAAGATCTGTGAGGAAGGCAAACCCAGTAAAAGTATATACTTATATATTATAGAATAATGGGTTAAAAATTAATACACAAAAATTTGTTTCCTTAATGTTCAAACATTTTTTATCATCCTAGATTTTTTTAAAGGGGAACTTATTAACTATTCCTCTGACTAAATATCTGTCTTCCACATTGGCAAAAGCATTCTAATGAAAGGTTATTTACCATAATTTACAAGCTTCATAGTGGATGTAACTTAGACTCTTAGTTCTTTAACTGGATTCTTAAAAGCTGAACCTTATAGAGCTTTAAAGATAAAAATACTTTTGTACTACTCAAATTTTTTGTAGATTAAAATGCTGCCTAAATTTATAAATGAAGAATGCAAAAATTAAAAGAGTCGAAAACTTTAAACGCAAAGCAATGTCATTAGTCTAGACTAGACAAATATCTTTTCATGTTCTGAAAGCATTAAGCAGGCTGACCTGTTGCTTCTGAAAAACTTCACAGCTGTCTATTATTCTTTTATTATACCTGCTCCTTCTACAAGTTTTTTTTTTTCAATTTCGTATATGTGTAAATTAAGAATTATTAAAAAAGTTTATTATACAATTCCGTACAATTATAGATAGCTAAGTAGACAGCACCAATAGGATTTTTTTTACCTCTTACTCACTATTCTTAATGGATTGAAAGTAATGCCTTTCTTTATTTTTGCCATCCATTCGCTATGAACTTCCACTCAATAACTCCCTTCCTGGACTACTGAAAATAATTTCTAACCACAAGCAGTGAATGCATACATTTATAGCTAAGTAGCACCAATAGTATATTTTTTTTACCTCATACTCACCATTCTTTGCAAGTTGCAAAAGCTATCTTTCTCTTCTGCCATCCATCTCCCTTGCTGGACTGATAGAAACAATTTCTAATCATCAAAAAGTGTATACAGTTAGGATTTACATATCGGTGAAATTCGATTTAGATAATTAATCAAAATTAAACTTTACTGATTATTCTTCCCATAAATAATTTTGTATGATGGCAATAATGTTCTATAATGACTTATGTGTCTTTTGTAAAATGAAAAAAAAAGGAAGTGGAATGCTTGATGCATAATTATAAACTGTCTGAAATAAAAAAAATAATATCTAAAGTCTGAAATAAGGAATAAACGAATTTAGGCATAAGAGAAAAGAGGAGGATTGGTCCAAGGAAAAAGTGGGATGGCCTCTCACTTCAAACACTGATAAAGCTCAATAAACATGAACTGCTTCTTATTTTTGCAATATGCTAGACAGAGGACTTAGATGCTACTCCTAGTTTATACAAGCTTTCTCATTAGACAATGACCACTAAGACAGAAGTCAGGTTTGTTGACTACTATCTCAGTTAGAACCAATAAGACAAACATCGAGACAAATTTTAAATCACTGCTTTTTTAAAATCAGTACATGATTCCATTTTTGCCTGAGAGCTGAGAAGTTCAAAAAGGCCTGACAATTTTCTGAGAAGATATCCTTAAATATAAAAACATATGATTTCGAAAATCAGTTTAGCTACTTGCCCTTGCTACCTGATATGTATACATTTCCAAATTAGCAATACTAATGACTTTTATTAATAATCTGCATGATGCTCCAGGAAGCAAATGTTAACTTTATACAGAATTAAAGACATTTCTAATGAAGCCTTACCCCAATATCTGTTGTTTGCTATCATGTCACAATATATTTGATTCTATACAATTTGTACATATTTTATAAACAAACTGTAAAATATGCAGGCTATCCCCAAAAACCAAAAGATAACGTTCTTGCTATTTCCAAAATTTTAAAACTATTTTATATGTGATATCAAAATGATACTTTCAGTTTTGATGCAATAAATAGCAATAAAAAATCTTAAAATAAATAATTATCATCATGATGTTTGGAACATAAACACAGTGATAATACTTATTTATTTTAAATCTCTTCAAACAGCAGTTATTTTTTTTCATAATGTAATAGGAATCTAAGATTGAAACAAATTATTTCCAAATAAAAGAAACACAACAAGAGTTAAATAAATATTTACGTTGTTACTGTTTTCATTTATTGTCCTTTGATTTTTTTTTTTTACTTTTTTTGGACAATAGCACAAAGTCTCTTCTTGTCTGATTATGTAGTATAAATTTGTGTCAGTGGGAAATACATGGAATATTAGGGATGAAATTTGTACTAGAAGGGTGGATATGCTCTATGTTTGTGGTATCTACCAACAGAACAGAACAAGACGGGGGCACTTGATAGTTGCAGTTCTCAGTTGTGGCTGTCTGTTGTTGGTCTGTTCGACAAGGCATAGTTGGTCTGTGGAAAGCTGTGTCGAAGGCACAACCACAGAGGGAACACAGGGGACTACGGAGGGAGTCACTGGACAGGTGGAGCTAGGGACTCAGACAGTGACGTCAGCCTCCATGCACATCTGTCCACCCAATGGTCCCTCCAAGGGGGGTCTAATCTAGCCCTAGCTTCCTTTCGTACATTTGGCGTAGGAGGAGATCATCTGCAACTCCTTGGCTCGCATGGCTTCCCGAGGGCGTTAGGCATTCACCCATCATGGGATGGTAGACGGAACACATTGGTTTAGTTGCTATGGCAACAGTCAGCAGTCAATGACGTCTGACTTGGCTTGAGATCGCTGAGGAGGCCTTCGGGGAAAGCCTTGGGAAGAAAAGCAAAAATTAACATAAATATCAAGTGTTAAATTAATGCTATTTAAACATATTTGAATTTTAATTGTGTGAACACTTTTTAAGTTCTCAAATGTTACATATATAATAAAAGCATTGTTTTATTTTGTTAATTCTTCTGTCTAAACAATGTAAACAGTATAAGATAATACCAGTTCAGATTAAAATTAGATTTACGGAAAGTTTTTATATTATTTTAGTACTAACCTTTGATACAGTAATGTAATTTATAGGTGATGTATCATAATCTATAGTGAAAAAAGAGAAATTTCTGATGGATCTTGTACCATATTACTCACAGCTTAAACCACATTTAGAGATGCTCTGTTGCAACAAATATGGAAAACGAAAAAACTGCAAACTAATATGTAAGTTTAAGAAAATAAGAAATCATGAACAGTTTTAATAATTTATGTTCCATATTATGGATTTAATTTATTGGAAAAGTTCATTAAATATGAATTAAGAATATTAGCCTTTAGGCTAAGATGGTAGAATACAAGAGAAGAATAAAAAACTAAATTTTGTTTTATTTTCAACCGGATAAGTTCAAACTACTAGAAATACTGAAATGGCTTTTAAGACAGCATTTTTATAGACCTCTATTATCATATCCTGCTGATAAACTTCGACTTAGCCAAAGATTTTGTATATATTAAATATATAGATGAGTACCCTAAAATAAATCTGAATTGAATTAAAATCATTACAAAATAATATCTTTTTTCAGAAGGAACAGCTTTCAAATTGTGATAATTTCTTTGTTTATTGTTTCTCTTACCAATATAGTAATTTGTTTATTTAGTTATTCATTTATTTGAATGAATGAATGATGGAATGAAAATAACCGATACAATAACCAGTCTAATACGGCTCAAGTTCCACTGAATTACATCATTTACTACTAGTTATTAAGCTCATATCTTTAATTAATTAGGAATTTTATGTTCCAGCCATTGTAATGATTTAACAGCAATCCACGAAAAATTCAGTTTTAGCAATTAAAGCACTGATTAATACTGCAATTCCGAATTTAAAAGCTGAGTTGTAACCAAAAAAATATTATTACTAGATACTTCTCATGGTTTTTAAAATCTGCTATTTACTCATTTCATATACAGATATTTAAAGTGAAGCATTTGTATACATATGTTACAGTTAAAATCGGATTTCAATTAATTCTATCTTTATCTAGTCAATGCTAAAAATGACGAAAGCTATTTGGGAAAACCTGAATTCTTTTTTAGGATTTACTAAAATTTCATTTTTACAACTAATTTTCTCACAGGCATTCAATTCATTTCACAGTCAATTAGTTTAAACTTAGAATAAAATTTAATTTAGATATAATTTGTGATGATATTAATCAAAACTACAAAAATTATAACAGAAATAACATTATTACAGAACAAAAACATAATAAATATTATTATAGAACAAAAACATAATAAATATTATTATAGAACAAAAACATAATAAATATTTAGTATAATAATTATTTTATATTATTTCAAAAAACAAAATGTTTACAAAAAAGTACACAAAGGGGATACACAAAGGGATTATAGTTTAAAAACTATACAAAGAATTTATGAGTAATTTTTATTAATTTTTGCATGATAAAGTACTATTGCATTTTGAGTTACATAGAATGTTTCTTTCACACATGCACTTATTACTTGAACATATTCTTCTACAATTCCACTGGACAAATTCCTGACCTGTCCCTAATAGTTGTTGCTACCTTTGAAAATAGTTCTTTGCCTACAGGCACATCAGGCACAGAAATAAGTAACTGCTTGCAAACATCAGACTCAGATCGACTGAAAAGTTTCATGAGAATACCATCTCTTGTTCCGATCATGGGCAATCTTGCTTAAAATAAGATGTTATTTATGTGCTTAAAATAAGATGTTATTAAAATAAGATGTTATTAAAATAAGATGATTATGTTTCTTAGTGCACCTTTTGCTTTGTTAATATCTGGAATTGTGACTAACATTATCCTCGAATTTTGATGCAGGATGAGATTAAACCTATCTTTTTCATTTGTTGTGCCTGTATTTGCAAATTTTCTGGCAGATATAATATTTGATTCCTTATTGCAATTTAAGCAAAGAATCTTTGTGCCATGGCCTTCTTCTGCATCATTTTTAGGAACACTACAAACAATGTGAACACTCTAATTACATATTGAACATGTATGAGCTTGTATGAACAATATTGACTAATTATGCCTGTGGGAAAACTAGTTTTAACTAAAATTTTAGTGAATACCAGAATTCCTAAAGAAAATTTGGGTTTTCCCAAATAGCTTTCGTCATTTCTAGCATTGATAGATGAACTAGAATTAACTGAAATTGGGGTTTAATTGTAACACACATATATATATATACAAGGAAAACAGTTCATTGATTTATAACTTCTGCAACACAAAAATGTAAAATTATGAGCTTTAACTAACTGACTTTTACTCTACTTACTAATTTCACAAGAAATTCTTTTTAAATCTTATAATTTATGCAACACAAAAACTATTACTTTTAACCAACTGAATAATTTTCATCATTTTTTTATTAAACAGTGGTAACTTATGAAGTTTTTAGTGACAACTTTAGCTATAGTATAGCATGATGTGAAAAAATTGTGCTCCAACCAAAAGCAATACTAAAATTTATGAATGTCTTGACCTAAACTGAAATAATAATAAATAAATACCCACTCAAGCAGCTGCTTGCCACAGAGGTCTGACAGGAGCCTGTCAGTTTATACGCCATAGTAGAAGGTCTGTGAGGATGGCGGAACCTCAGCAGAAAAATGACAGGAAAATCCATGCCTTATCTGGTGCTCGAATTCAGGTCCCTTAGATCAGTACATTATACAACAATGCTTTTTTGAACAGAATGTTTTTACTGATATAACTAAGTATATAATAAAGTGCATGATCCTTACATATGTTTGCCAATGATAGATGCGTGTTTACATGCCTAGGCACACTCTTCTCCATTTACAAAGAATGTATAAAAATGCTACACTTTTTTCTTGTCCCCCATTGACTATTGGGCATAAAGTTGTTAGAGCAAAAACATTCAGACTACTCCAATTTGATACTATTATATAGACATAGTAATTGTATGCTAATTGCATAAAAGTTTTGGCAATATTTAACACATTACAAATGTATTTCATTTTTAAGTCAGTGGCCTAGTATTAAAATGAACGAGTGGCCACTGGAATTAAAACTATTGCAAAAATTAATGTAACTCTTATTCTTTATTTATAATAAAAGATTTATACACCATACTAGACTTAACTGGCAAGAAATGCTGCATCTAGAATATTTGTTAAAATTGATTCACTAAGATCTATGTTAAAGAACACAAAGGGGATACAGGCCAGAAACAACAGAAAACACACTCTGAGCAAACTATTATAGTGGAAAGAAGAACCCCTTAAGTGATCAAAATCATCAAACATTTCATAATATATATATTGTAGAAAATAAAACAATTATCAAAATCAGTAGTGAAAAGTGATATGCTGTAATCTACATAATCTTTTATTCTTTAAAATCAATATATATTTCTCTTAAGAACTCCAGATCCTTTAAAATTTTATAAACTTTACAGCACCTGTTGAGCCAAATTAAAACTGATAGATTTTTATGACAGATATTTTATTGTATAAAAAAAAAGTATTGAAAATATTCCGTGAAATAAAAAACAGTTTTATAAACATGTAATGAAATTAATAAGTAAATGAATAGAACATATTTTCAATTCAATGCATTAATTATGTATATTAAATTTTGATTACCATTTTTAATTTCTGATGATTTAATTACACCAAAAAGGATTGTAAAAGTCAAAAGCAAATTAATAGCATATGTTAGCTACCCATGGACTACAGTAACATTTCCATTCTTCCTTATTTCAATTATATCAAGTATATATTATTATTTTTATTCATCATTTTTAAGTTCTCAACTCCTCTCTTCTCAACCTCTATAAAAAATTCAGTACAAGCTCAAACAAATCTATGCTACTGCTGATCATAACAGTTGATGAATATCTTTCTCTTACGATTTTTTTATAAGAAATACCTACTGTGTTATGGAAAAAAATGGCCAGATCAAAAGGACTCAGGGCACAGGTAGGTGTGGTGAAGCCACACTATGCTGTAGAGACAGATGAGAGCCTCCTATTAAGGCCATCCATGTATGCAGAATATTGTTCTTTTGAATATAGGATTATACAATCCACCATGATTAATGTTCCATCCAAAAGACAATGTTTCACCAGCATCTTCTTTTACACTGGGAGTATAAAGTGCATGCAAGGGGGGAAAAACTAAATGCTAAACTAGCTGGAACTTGAACTTGCAAACCTCAGGTTATGAAAATGGTGTGTTACCACATGAACTACCTACACCTAAATGTTTTTTTAAACTATTTCCCTATTTACACCCACTAAGTAATAAATTGTTAAAAACTAATGCCAGTACTTTCATCCCATTTATCTTTTGCAAATAATAATATTTTGCGAAATGCATTTTTGGTTGCCAAAAATAGCTGTAATTATATATTTCATGAGATGAAAAACATTTTCCTTAAATTCTTAACAATAAAAATGCAAAGTAAATTTACAGATGTGGGTGTAACGCATACCTCGCCCTAGCCTGGCTATTCTGTCTCTGTCACATTCAGCTTCTGACAAGTCGTTGCCGCTGCTTCCCCGGAGCACCACAGTGTCCGCCCTGCTGAAAGTGTATATTGTCCCTTCACTGTCACTCTCATCACTGGAAAGCCTGTAAAAAGGGCAAACTTATCGAAAGGAAGAGTGAGAACAAAACCGTACAAGTCCATGGGAAGCTGGTTTAAGAATAAACAGTCATAGAACATAAAATCAATTATCTTGACTGTAAGGTAGTTCTGTTTTTCTTTTCTTTTACTTTTTCCACTACAGATATAAAATTAGCAATATTTATACTGAATATAAATACTGCATTTAAAGAAAAACAGTGTTAAGTATGCTTAATTAATGAATAACTTAATTAATAAACAAGTGAAATTCATGAGCAACTAAAATTTTAATGAAAGTCAACAAGTTACAACACAAATTCGACTGTTCTATTCTACCAATGCAAATCAAGTGTAACATTTAATTAAAAATAAATAAGAAAAAAACAGAAACAACAACAACAAAAAATTCATACTAATTATGCAGAGGAACAAAAAAAAGACTGGTAAACAAAAAAATTGTTTGGTGTGTCACTGTGTGACACATGAATGTTGCAGGTTTGCCATCACTGCTCTATTTAATTCTACATACTATAAAAACTTGCAACAGTATATATACTTGTTAATAACTGCTTATGTTAAAATTGTCCTATTTTTGGCATAGGATGTTAAACTAATTATAGCATTGGTATGCAGAAGAACTATCATGATGATGATAGTTCTTCTGTGCCTCAGTTGACAGTCAAACAGAAGCTTGCTTGAGCTTGGTTGTTTTACCTTTGAACAGGCTAAAGGGCGAGGTCATAAGGACCATGAGGGCTTAGAGAAGGTCAGGGGGAGGGGACCTAGTGGACAGCTGTTGGGAGACAGATGGTAGCTCCTCCATCAAGGCCATCCAGCATGTTCTTTAATGTGAACAGGGTATGGCTCTCATGCACACAGAGCCATGGCTTAACATCCCATCTAATGGACAGCAGCTTTTCCAAGCCCATTGGTATGCCCTACTGATCGAGGGCAGGGTGGCGAATTTTGTGGAGATAAATCTCAACTCTGGCTCAGCTTGGACTCGAACCTGGAAACAGCAGATTACAAGCCTGGCATGCTACAGATTGAGTCAATCTGCCCTAGAGCTTGAATGAGGGATTTAATGAACATGAATCACAGTTGTGTCTGTTATGTCATCAAATCATCATTTGTTATACTGATTGAGACATTAAGTTTTTTTATACCACTTTTTTTTCTAGTCTGAAAAAAAGCTCAAATTTCTGACATTGTCACATTATGGTCAATTTTTCCTGATCTTTTCTTCTATTAAACAGAAAACCCTCTTTATTCCAGTCCATTCCTTTCTAAATTAGTTTTCTAAGCTTTCACCACATTGCATCAACTATAACATGCTCAAACAATTAGGAAAAATTGAAGAATCTAACAGAGTATTTGAGAGCAATGCCAACTGCAGCTGAAAAGTTATTTAGACTCTACAAATAATATTCAAATGCAAAATATCAACGCAAACAATACAAACAATACACATTTAAGTAGCAGGTAAACATATTCAATCACTGACCAATGAGAATAAAAACTTGTTGAAGAAACAGACAGCTTATTCATGATAGCTGATTACAAAGTAAACAGTGTTGACACAGTCATGAAACACCAGACAATGTCCAATATGAAAGATATAACAGAGTCTGATACTTAGAAAGCCATAAAGAGGCTGGGAACTAAATACAATGTAACACCAATCAGTTGTTTGGTATATTACATAAAGCATTCTCAGCAACAGTGCTACAGTAGCACAATATCCACAGGATATATTATGGATCAGTCACATAGTCATGAGGAGGCAAGACTGCTATCTACTCCTGAACTGCTATCTACACTTTGGTCAATTATTAAATTACATTCAAAATCAAAACTAGGCATTGCTACTTGATCTACACTACTGTACTCAATCTGAGTTGGCAAAGAAAAAAAACCACCTGGAAGAAATGCAGCAATTAGAATTAAAATTTTGTTGCCAGGCTATGACTGCATATATGCAACTACATATACAAAAGCTCAAAGTAAAAAAGGCAAGAATCACTGCAATTTAATATTTTTTTCTTGACTATTTAACACAAGAAAGACTATCCTGAGTATTAATATTCAAGTTTCTTGCCTAGCAAGTCAAATAAAAGCATATTACCTTTAGTTAATATTTGGTTAATGATGGTTCATTATTTAAATCTTATCAAACTGTTTACTATATAGTAAAATATTTTATTGTATTGCTAGCATGTGGTATAATTTGTGGGGAACTTAATTTTTTGCTATATTGTTAAAATGATAATTGATTCAAAACATTATGCATGCTAATGATGCATAAATAATAAATATTTTGGAATTTCCATATATAATCTGCAACATATTGTACTATACAGTAATAAAAATTTATATCTCTTGGAAATTGTTATTCAAATAATAAATATTTCATTATGAATGAAGTAAATATGCAACAAAGATACAAATGACTACATTTTATTTCACTAAAGGAAGGAATACAGAACTTTCTGCTTGTAGCATCAAGTATTAAAATTAATTCTATTTAATATTATTATTTAAAAAAAACCCTCACTCAAGTTAAACAAAAAAACTTTCAGAGTAACATGAGAGCTCTGAGTATGGAAACTGAATGCAAAATATAACTATCAGTTTCAATAATAAATGCCACGATAAGTTTAAATGTTAAACTGTTAAGATAAACTATGTAGCTTTTCCAATTGCATCAACTTTATATATTCTAAATTATTTACTCTTCACAGACAGATAATTTTGTGTTTTCTGTGGTATATATTGTGCCACAGAATAACTGGCTGGCACAGATGGATGACTGAACACCATATAAAATGTCAAATATGTGAATATAAAACACAGTACCAGAGATATACGACCTTGTATCTCCAATGCTTAATAAACATCAGTGTACAGTTATGTAAATGTTTATGAATGTGAACATTTACATAATTGAAGAAACATATTAAAATTTACATAATTTGAAGAAATTTAACTTTAAATGAAAATGTTATGTTAGTCCATGAATGGATGGAAATCGCTATCATCTAATACATAGCAGATGAAGCGATGATACTGTAGACAAAGTCAACACGTATAATTTCAAAATCTTGTCCACTTTTACATTGACTGCTACACTTTAGAAACCATGTGGCCTATATTTACCCAAGGTTAATCTAAATAATAAATTTTTCTTTTATTTCTGTGATGTGCTTAAATTTTCCATAAATAATTTCTTCTCCATAGCATTATATCATATCATTCAGTTAAAGAAGCTTTGCACTTTTGAGTAGAAAATCTAAAGCCATGTCTATATAATGTTAGACTGAAATTGGGTAAATGAGATAAGAGTTTATTGATATTAATATTTTGTTTTAATTCATCTGTTTATTTCTCATGAAGAATTCTTGACCCTTTTTTGATAGCTGTTAAAGTAAATTGATCACATTTTTGTAACTGTTTAATTACTTGCTGTTGCTTACCTGGAGTATGGAATATCTGACTTGAACAAATTGTAACTATCGAACTTTTAGAGACCAGATACTTTAAGAACCTGCTATTCCCTTTATTGGCATTCCTCAACATTGGATTAAAACTTGACTTATAATGAGCTTTCCTTGTCTCTGCCTATATCTAGCTGTGCACACAACTGAAGCCATCTTATCTTCTTCAAGAGTTGGTGCTTTTAGTTTCAATTCGCTGTTAAAGTTCATAAATCTACTAATTATTAGTATTAAGTGCTAATAAAGTTGGATATCTAGAAACCAAATGAAGCAGAGTAAATCTATTTTTCATGGCCATTGCTTTGCTGAAACTAATATATCAAATAAATCTGTGCATTTTTTTACAGATAAGTGCACTTAAAGTAGTGATGAGGTCTTTAACCAATAGGCAAAGAACTATTTGTTTACATAAGATCTCAAGTCAGGTGAAATGGAGTTGTTTTTGTAGTTCTGATTATGTTATATAAAATCTACAAGCAATCAGGCTGTTTTACAAACCAACCTTATGTTAGTTTTATTATTTGAATGCAACAAAAAATATTTCCCTTAACCTGGAAGTAGATGCACCACTTTTTCTGGGTTAGTGGTTACACATGGCCTTCTAGCTGTTACTGACTGAAAGCTACTGCTCTTTAAAATCTTTTGTTCCAAATACTTATTTTTGATCTTTATTTATATTTTCACAATTCTATATTTTTTGAAAGAAATACAAATATATCCTTTATATTTCAGTGAAATTATAAAGAAAAACAAAGAAAACAAAAGTATTCATCCTTAATTTTCTAGTTTATATATACAGGGTGAATCTGAAAAATAGGGCAAAACTTTACGGGGTGGTAGAACGCAGCTATACGAGCAATATTCGTCATAGAATGTATGGGTGGAACGCAAACGGCGAGCCACTAGGTGGCGTTGGAAATGGTATAAAAGGGTGGTGCCTGGTGTCTTCGCAAATGTGCGTCGGTCCCTATCCCGCAGGTTTCACAGCCTGCATTACAGCTGGCGGCAGCTCTTTTGAGCAATTTCTTTGAGCATGTACCTCAATTACATTCCTGTTAATAAAATGTTTTCTGAAGTATCTCCTCTCCTTCTTGTGTTCATTCTTTAAATGTGACAGTGGAAAACTACCTTTTAACTTCTCACCGCTTGCCTTCCGACCATACATTCTATGACGAATATTGCTCGTATAGCTGCGTTCTACCACCCCGTAAAGTTTTGCCCACTTTTTCAGATTCACCCTGTATATTTGCAATACTTAATAATATTGCTACTGCACCCATAATTCATCAAAATATATCTTGAACATTCATCTTCAAAACTAACACAGAATGATAAGATGTAAAGCACTCAATGTCAGTAGGCATGACACGGTCTAAAGGTCTCAATATTACTTTTTCCACTCCACCACAGTACAATAACTTGCCAAAATGGTAAAATATTATGTCTAGACAGCAGGAGCATTTGAGGTCAGCTAGACAAGCAGACCTGCAGATTTCAAAAACTTCATTTGTGGTAGTATGAAATGCAAAAGTAGGAACTAAAAGACCAGGGCACAACCATCCCTGAGTTAAAGTTAGTCATATTTAATCATTTTTATTATGACTATTAAGTGGACTGCAACAAATAAGAATTTTATTAGCATATAAAGTAGCAAAACAGTGCTAACATGTTCAATAAAATCAGATATCGTATCTAAATAAATTTAAATTTGAATTTTTATCATTCTAAAAATGTTATATGAAGAGATGATTACTCAGAAATGATTTAATAAAAAAGAGTAAGGAACAAAACACATACCCCTTCTTTATCCCCTTGGAACCTGATTTCTTGGCACCAGACTGACTTCTACTCTTAGGACCACCCCAGGAAGGCCGTCCTCTGTCTCTGGGCAAAGCCCCAAACCCTGTAGGTATAACACGGGCTTGGTGAGGAGTGTTCACTGGTGTCGCCTCATCTGATGTGCTGGAGTCATTATTTTGGCCTGAGGCACCAGCTGAAAGGTACAGCACTCCTTAACATCCTGCACCTGGCCACTCATTGTGAACAGTGGCGATGATGCTCTATTGTTGTGTTTGCTTTACCAGAAAACAAGGAGGTTCTGGTGTAACTCCCAAAAATATAACAATTTTGGTTATATATTTTTTTAAATTTGCCTTTTATTTTAAAATATTACAAAAATCTTGTAAAATAAAATCATTAAAATATCTCTACAAAGACAAAATGTTCTGTTGATTGATATGTATATAATTACATAATGTGTATATATACAGTCAAACCCAGTTATAGCAAACCTAATGGGATTGTAAAATACGTTCAGTATATTTGTAATATAAAAGTAAGACTTTAAATAAACCCAACTTTTATGCTTAATGGATATATTTTCCAAAAGTGCTGTATGCACAGTGAGCATTATAGGAAATCAGTATGTCATTTATATATATGTGTGTGCTAACTGCTCATAATACATTACTATTTTGTGTCATATTTTTTTAATCAGCAGCAAAATGAAATATAATGTAATGGTAATGTAAAATATCCATAGTAGGGATGTACTTAAGATGGTAGAGGTTTTGCTCCCCTTACAAATGTCAGGTTTAAAGAAATTTCACTATAAATTTGATATTCACTACAATTTTATCTTGCTGATGTAGCAGTAAGTTTATTTAAAAATTTCCAGTGCATATGAAATTAGTAAATTTTGGAAAAATTCTTATTTTTATATCCTTGTACCAAATTTTTTTTCTCTCAGCAACAATATGCCACTGCTGGCCTGTTACGAAGATTTGGCATTATAGCCCAATGAAAGGTAACGTTTTACAAATGAACACAAAATTCCAAGGAACAGTACTTTATGTCCAGAAAATTTTATAGTTTATTATCATCAAAGTAACTGGGAAATAAATTTTCAAAATGATAAACAGAAATCCCAGCATACAAGAGTAGTCCAATATGCAACTAGGTTCTTTATTTACTGTGCTATTTTTAAACTTCTCTGCAAGATTTTAGAACTATTGAAAAACTGAGCTCCTCTTCCCCTTTAATTCCTGAAGCATTTTTTCTACTTATTTTATTCAGAGATTACAGTTAAATTACATAAAGTTCTCTATAACTGAAGAAAAAAAAGACTGTCAGTTTAGGGTGGAATTGTTCCTAAGCATCTGAATTATAGATAAGAGGTTTGTTATGAATGAGGTTAGTTATAAACAGAGTCAACTGTATACGATACACACAATATAATAAAATAACAGTGCACATATCATAAATTTAATAACACTGTATAACATTGCATATAATATATAAATATAACATAGAAGTAAGGCAGCAAAATTCAACAGTAATGGTAACAATGGCATATCAGGATATATGGCAACAAGAATATACACGATGAATGCCAAAATGGCATATAAGACATATCTGTCTATATTTCAGGTAAGAAGTATTCCTTGGTATAGAATAAACATTTCTATATCTCTACAGAATGAAATTCGTAGATAAAGGTAAATGCCATGCAAGGTGAGTTATGTATATTTGATGTTTTTACAGTTCAGTGATTAATTTCTAGTACACAGATAGCACCAGCCAAAAAGGTCAATACCCTTGATGTTATAAAGTCCGAGTGCATAGAACTGTTTTAAGTTGGTGGTCTACTTATCTGATCAAATTACCTTACCAAGGTCTGCCTATCTGACCTATTATCTTACCTTACCCAATTTCTGACCTGTGCTACCAATTTTTATAAGATTAGACTAGTGACTAGTTATTGGAGCTTATGCAGACACTTGGTAATGTATTACAATATATTTTATATTTTCTTTTTACTGAAATTAATGCTTATTGTAGTATTTTAAGATATTTAGTTAAAAAAAGATCTTATGTCTTACTATTCTGCTGCTAAATGTATCTGCTCTACTAGGTCTTAGATGCATGTCATGGTCTATTAGTTCGACCCACATCTTCAGTAGGCAAGTGAAGAAAGGGTGTTATCAACATGTATTAAGCTGGCACTGTGTCAATATACATAGGGTTGGGTTGTTTTACCTCTGAGCGGCACTTTTTTGCACACCATGGGCTAAATGGCCAGGTCACATGAACCCTGAAGGCTCAGAGAAGGTTGGGGACCCACTGGAACAGCTGTTGGGAGACAGATGGTAGCCTCCCATCAAGGCCATCCAATGTGTTCTTTAACGTGCACAGGGTATGGCTCTCCTGCACATGGGGCCACGGCTTAACGTCCCATCCGACGGTCGGCGGCCTTTCCAAGCCCATCGGTGTCCCCTACCAACCGTGGGCAGGGCGGGGAATTTTGCAGAGATAAATCTCAACGCTGACCCAGCTGGGACTCGAACCTGGGAACTACAGATTACGAGCCTGGTGCGCTACCGACTAAGCCATCCCCGCCCCTCCAATATACATAGGCATCAGAAGTGGTTTCAAGAGGGAGCTGTAGTCTCAGGTAGTAATTCTGCTGAAATCTACTGTAAACCTACTTACATACCTACTTTAATACCCTTTACATCAGCCCATTCAAATAAATATAAAGTATCCACATTCAATTCATATTTTTGATAACTTATTGTAGCCACAAGCAACCCTTAATCAAAGAACTAAATTATATGTATCAAAAATTATATGTACCAGAAATGTTCATTCTATGTCAAGGAATACCTCTGTACCTGAAATATAGTTAAATATGTCTTATATGCCATTTTGGCATCCATCGTATATTCTTGTTACCATATATCATGATTGCTTTTGTTACCATTACTGTTGGATTATACTGCCTTACTTCTGCTATGTTTTGTTTACATATCATATCATATACAATGTTATAGAGTTTTATTAAATTTATGACACACACAATAATAAATTACCAGAAATATTGGGTACACAAGGACTATATGGAATGGTCAATATTGCATTTCATGTAGCAATTTTTGCTGAGAATCATTTACACCTTAAGAACATCTTCCCCCTCCACCCCCAAAAAAGGTTGAGAGTTAAAATGATGCTTTTGGTTATGGAAAATTGATTAATTGAATTTAAAATATCTTTAAAATGAAGGTGATTGCAGCATTGACCATTAAGTAGATAAAAAATTATTAAAAATATATTTGTTGAATGCAAGACAACTGTCACACAATAATTAAAAAAAATTGAAAACTCATATCAAGTTACAAGACAGATGCTTTCACCAGTAAAATTAACCATCTTCATTTCAAGTTATGTACATTTCAAACAGTCTCTATGTTAATGATTCATCTTCGTTAAAGGCAGTAATCAACTGACTGCTAGCTTTCTGACTCCACCATTACTTAATTAGTGAGTGAGCAATGAAACCATAGTCAACTGTTTTAGATGGAGAAGCTGTAAAATACTTGAGAACTGCTAAATTATTAAAGTTAAAACAAGTTGCTTAAACAATTTTTTCCTTAACTGAAAAGCAACAGCATTCTACTTAAAAAGTACTCTACCTAAAATCTCGCTTGCAACTCTATTCCTACTTCAAGACTAAAACAATGAATAGTGTACACTCATTGGTCAGGATGTCCAAATTTTTCAGGATACAAACTGATCACCCAAAATTGCCCAAGGTGTCATAATATTGAAATATTTAGTTATTTTCCTATAAATTAATGCAACGCATAGGATAGCCCAATATTTTTGGCAATATACTATATAAAATTATATAAGTATATTAAAAAGTGATATGTTAAAATCTGTTTCATTCTTGTAGCTAGATTGACTTAGCAGATTTTGGTTTTTACACTATTGTAGTACAATAGAACAATTTACAGATAATACAAATAAAATTATATATTTTAAAGCAGTATCATAAAATTCAATTATCTTTAGAGTTAAACTGTTTCATTAGATTTTATATTTATAGTACATATCCAATTAATACATAATATTTTAAACTTAGTTCAGTAACTTCAGGAATTTCTCTGAAATACTTTGTGGCAGCGCATCTTTTTTCAATCATCAATTTCAATCTTTGATAAAGGGGCCTGGATCTAGAGGAGGGCCTAAGAGGACCATGCTTCCCACCATCTCCTTTAAGAATGCTAGTAAGGTAATAGGGGAAAAATATTGTTAAACTTATGTATATTTCAGTATTTTTTTTTTTTCAAGAAATTTTTTGAAGACCTCTAAAACGGAGGAGGAAATGCTATACTGCAATTGAAATCTAGTCTCTTCCCCCCCTATATTTTTATATCTGGGATTGGCACTGATGAATGATAATGTTATAAAAATAAGAATCCACTAGTGGAATAAACAAACTCATTATGAAATTAATGAAAATCAATAAGCCAAATTATAACATATGTATTGTAGCAATTACATATGTATTGAAAACTGACAGGGAACCAACATCTGAATTTGACTCATTAATTTTTAATTAACATTGGCATATGAGAGAAATCCATCTGAATCTCTGAGTATCACTGCTTATCAACAATAACACTAATCAGACTTCAGCAGCTCCACTTGGAAAGAATGAGTGATGCTGAGATGAGGCTCCCCCAAGCTACAATCAAACTGAGCACCCCGAGGGAAGTCAGCAAGTGCTGCTGAGAGACAATGACCTAATCCACAATGCCAAGAGACTGCCCTGTGAGGGGCATGTAGTTATAATTAAGTATATGTGTTCCATATCATAATTTGGTGGACCAAACAAGGTGAACCATTACATTCTCTGCCAGTTACCACTTCATCGCATAATTCATAAATTGATGCAAAAGCTAGTAAAAAGTAGAAGAGGTACAACTTTCCCAGTATTTGGAGCACTGAGAAAGATGTTTAGTCAAATTTTGCCTACATATCACAATGTAATGAAGATTTACTTTTGGGTTATGCAAGATTTGAAAGAAAAGTCACAATCTTATGATATTACTGTTGATGAAATATCAAAATAATTACCATAAAGGTAGAAGAGATATGGTGTACAGCATCACTTTCGATCATATTAAACAATCGTGTAAAAAATGCTCCATACTTATAAAATATAACAATGTAAAGGTCTTTTCCTATATGTCAAAGGGAGAGTTCTAAAGGAAAGGCTAATGTTATTTCAAAATGTTGCAAAATCAAAGCTATTTATAATTATCATGTAAATGAACTGATTTTTATTCTAGTCATTGCCCAAAATCTATGATTCGAATGAAAAAGCAATGCAGCAAACTACACCTCTTCTACCTCTAGGGCAATCACTTCCTCTATTTTATCAAAGGCAGGACATACATATGTGGCTTTTATTGTTCCCTAACCTAGAGGTAATGTCTCATTAAATTATCATAGGTAGGCAAAATGTAACCACTCACTTCTCTTGGTGTCTTGACTGAGCCTATTTATTTCTCCTGGTTTTCACTCAGGCTTGCAATGATATGCATTAGGTGATAAAGGCTTAACCAGATAAAGAAAAACTATACTCAGTATCACAAAGAGAATGACTGAACTTCTTAAAATTATTATCATTTGCATAATAGCTTTAAAACACAAGATGTCGGCCAAAATATTTAAACAAGCGATTCTGTGAATTTCTCTGTCCTGCTTCTCTTCCTGTTATGTCTTTGATAAGTTCCTGAACTGCTATCAGTTTTAAATCTTGCTCATAAACACCAATTTCCAGCTTGTTTTCTTGAAAGCTTACTAAAACTAGCCTTAATGATATACTTGCTATGGCCACTGTTCCAGTAGGAATATACTTTTTGTGTTGTGTTTTGCTCTACCTTAAATTGCAAAAAAGTAATACATAAAAAATGAAGTCTTAGTTGGGATTTATATCAGTGATAGAACTAAGTAAGAAGTTCTATCAGTTTAAATGCAATGACTTCATTTTTATTATCTCAGACCTGATAATGAAATGCTACAGAGTATAATAGTTCCCAATCTGAGGGATAAGGTGAAACAAAGAAACACTGTAATGCCCTTACTTTAAAAGGAAAAACAGTACAGAAAATATAATTAAAATTGTGGATATTTGTAAAATGCTTACTTACCAGGAACTCCGGGAGTAAGGCATGCTCCTTGGCGTCGTTCATTAGGTTTAGGTGGTGTACCACTAAATTGGCGTATACCAGGATCAGTGCCTTCTGATTCTGTGGTTCCTGTCCCACTTGTATGGCTCTGACCACGGTTATGGATGCCATCATACTGTAATGGAGGTGGTGGGTGGCGACGAGCATATTCATATGCCCTTAATAGCTCCTCTTGGTTAGAGGAGCCTGATGTTAGGCTATGACTGTTTGGAGCTGGGGGAAAAAAAAAGGCAAAATGGCTTTTATTGTCTTAGAAATTTGTATTCTTGCAGAGAGAAATAAAAATATACATATCATAATATATAAAATATTGGAAATTAGGAAAAAATAAATTCACTTCCTTTTAAATAATGATAATATATAAATTTTAAAACATGTTCAACATTAATATTTAAATTATTTTCTTTTGTAAGTAGGTGGTGGTGGTAATGAAACTTGAGCTCTGTGAAAACAGCTTACAGGAGCAGGTACAATCTGATGGAAAAGAGTGTGTGTGTGTGTAAAGGGGAACTGTAGGATAGCATTTCAGATTAAAATATCACACAAAATTTGGTGTGCCATGAATTTGCTTTTAACTCATTTAATTACTCAAAGTACTTACTAAACTAAATCATCATCATCATCATCATCCTCAAGCAGCCATGGGCTATGGATGTCCAACCAGACCGTGCAATTTAGTTCTCCAAGCAAGTCTATCCTGGGCTACATCTACTGCATCTGGCCACTGCATACCAATTCTAACAAGGTCCTGTTTGATATTGTCTGCCCACCACATCCCAGGTCTCCACTTCTTTCTGAGGCCTTTAGGCACACTGTTCATAACCCTATTCGCCAATCTATAATTAAACCAGCGGAGTCTCTCTCTGCACAATATGCTGCTTAAAGGAGGTTGCAGACTCCTTTGCCTAACCTCATCATTAGTTACAAAGTTAAACCACCTAATACCAGTTTTCTTTTCTTTTTGTAATCATTTTCCATAAAGTATGTTCAATGAATCTCCAACACTTAAAGTGAAGAATACAGTTGCACCTCCCACAATGAACAGATTTATGCAGTGCTGTTGTCTCAGTATTGAAGACTTTCCACATAAGTTTTGTGTTAAAGACTTGAAAAATTAATATAAGAAACTGGCCTATAATTTATATATTTTTTTCTTGGGTGATTAAAATAATGTCAAAAACAACATAGCACTAAGTAGTATAAAAAAACTAAAATATGTATCAAATAAAATTAAAAATGTGCAGATCATGTAATGATAATTTAGCAGTTTGAAAACATGTACATGAATGGGCATTATGACCACTTTGAATGTTTTCTTAGAATACTGATGTCATTAGGCTTAATGAAGCTCACACAAAAACTCACTTATTTTAAGTAAAACAATCACTTTTTACACAAATCAGCTAACATATTCTAAGTAAACTTATTTAAAACTCATTGTATTACTAACTCACCATAAATCATCATAAAAACAATACAAAAATGTGATTAAACCAACAAGAACAGTACTGCAAGTTTGTTCATGATCGAATAAAAAAAAAAAACTAAATAATAATTAATAATAAACTGAACCAAGAAGATAATGCGGCAAATAAAAAAATTCAATGAATGCTATACAGCAAATACCATAGTATATATAATTGTTCAATAAATATGTTTTCCACAGAAGTCATTTTTAGAAAAACTAGGGAGAATAAAAGAGGAGAAATATGGAGTAAAATTTAGCATACCTTGGCTTTGATATAATTCTTCACTAGCTTTACCACTTTTACTTGATGGAGGGTCTAAACTGGTCTGAAATCAAAAATAATTATATAAGAAACCTGAAAAATACAATGGGATTAAAAAAATAAGGAAGTACACTTATCAAATTTAAACCAAAATACCATTGTTCTTCAAACATTTTTTAACAAAGCCACATAGAGATAATTTATTGTTAAGTAAAGAAACAGTCGAATATTTAGGAGGAAACTTTAATAATTGAAATTTAGAAAAATTGTTTTAACTCTAGGCAGTGGTGTAGCATTTCATATATTTGGGCAGTGGGAAAACAAAAATTAAATTTGATCCATGCATAATATTTTTTGCATTTCTCACACTCTTTCTGAACAATAAATAATATTGAATGACCTAGTAAAACTGGTATATGAAGAATTTTAAAATTTTTATTAAAAAACATAAATATCAATCAGTAGTAAAAACAAAGATTACCTGTTGTAGTGGAATTCAAGAAACAATTTTGCTGAAAAAATGAGTTTTGTCATGAGTAGGACTTGAACCCACATTTCCCAGCTGGCATATAACTGGGAGATGTGGGTTCGAGTCCCACTTACAGTAGAAGCAATTTTTTCATCAAAATTATTTCTTGAAATATAAATATAAAAGTTTAATGAAATAATATAAATATTCATTTAGGCTGACACTATCAATACATGGAATTGCATTAAAAAAATTAAAGTAGTGTAAATTATGAACAAAATCATACACTGCTCAAAGTGGAAATCACAACACCAACAAGAAATGGAAGTAGAGATAAGTAAATTGCAGGAGGCAATTTGCCATCAGGGATATGCAAATGATCAAAGTTTTACAGAGAATGGACACATGACACCCAGCAGAGCCATAGATAAATACCAAGCACCCTCATATTATAGCATGACCAACAGTGAAGTTGGAATGCATGCTGCAAAAATGTTCAGAACATTTCTTGGAGGTGCCAGTGGGTCCCCTATGTGCAATTGATGCCTTCTGAGAGAGAGCAAATCATCAATATGCAAGAGCTCAGATTAAGCCTTCAAGCAATTGCTGCATACATGGGGCATAACGTGAGCACAGTGGAACAGTGTGTCTCATACAACATCATGAAGCACCAAATGACATGGAGGACAGGTAACAGACCATCATGCCACACCACAGGACATGAAGATCGTATGCTCCATAGGAGGGGCCATTCACGACTCTTTCACCATGGTGACTGTGCTGTAGAATGATTTGCAGACTGCTACAGCTACCATGGTCTCCATGCAAACCATTAGACAATGGTTGCATCACAAGAAATGAGGGCGAGACATCCAGTCCAGCATCTGCCATTGCAGCAGCATCACCAGTTATGCTGTCTCCACTGGTGTTGAGCGAGACAACATTGGACTGAAGAATGGAGGATAACGTTATCCACAGACAAGCTCCGATTCTGTTTTGGCAAGCCAGATGCCTGTTTGTCGGCATGGCATCAGTGTCATCAATGACATGAGGAAGCCTATTCCATTAGCTACCATACGGCTACCCACTGTGGTACAATGGTATGGGGTGGCATCGCATGTAACAGCCAGACACCTTTGCTCCATATTTCTGGTGTGCTAACAACAAGATATTGTACTGATGACATTGTTAATCCTGTGGCACCACCCTTCATTACCACCATGCCTGGACTGATTCTGCAGCAGACACACTGCATGTGCAACAATGGACAGTCTCCAAGGTGTGGAAATTCTCTCATGGCTGGAAATTCTCTCATACTCCCCGGGCTTGTCACCCATGAAGCATGTGTGGGAACTTATGGGTCACCGCCTTTGCCAGCTCCCTCTGGCAGTGAATCTGGTACAGTTGTGGATGCTGTTTGGGATGCCATACTTCAGGACACCATTAAACATCTGATTGATGGAATGCCAAGACTTATGAGGAAGCCTCATGCCAAGACTTAGGCTTGTATATCTGCCTGAGGTGGGCCTACTATGTACTGATGAATCTGCAATAAACACATGCACCTTGCATTCTCACATTCCGTTTTTGCACATCTACCCTCATAGCTTCTGTCCTGTCAATTAAGAGTGTATACATCACTTCCTTCACGGTGTTGCAATTTTCACTTTGAGCAGTGTATTTACATAGTACTAAAAAAATTTAAAAATGTACAAATTTTTTATTCATTTTTAAGTTATCAGAATCATGAATGGAGGTGCTTGCATCTACTGAGACCCCCCCCCCCATTTCTATCCCTTGACTAGAGGTTAATAAATATAACTCACAATATGAACATTAATGTCAAGAAATAGATATATCATACAATGAACTACATTGAGATGCCAGTTTATCAGGTATACTTCACATAAATAGTTCATTCAACATGAATCATGTCACATGACCACAACATGCAATATAAATCAGGTACACCAGCTCTTCTAGCATGAGTTCAAATGTGTATCAGAATGGGTAAAATGAGTGACTTGAGCGACTTTGAATATGGCATGATAGTTGGTGTTAGGCATGCTGGATCTAACATCTCCCAAATGGCCATCCTCCAGGGATTTTCATGCGTAACTGTTTGAATCAAAAAAACTACCAATGGCTGGTAATTATGTGGATAAAAACAGCTTGTGGATCAAAGGGGTCAAAGGAGACTGGGATAATTGTGTAAGTGAACAGACAGACTACAACCAGGCAAATCGCAACAGAATTTAACATTGGTGTGAAGAAGGTGATCTCTGAATGCACCACATATTGGACCTTGTCACAAATAGGCTACAACAGCTGCTGACCACGTCGATTGCTGGTGTTGTCAGCAATGAACATGAAGTTCCAGTATTGATGACTCCAGTGGATGCATCGATACTGGACTGTTGAGGACTGGAAAAGGTAGCCTGGTCAGACAAAACAAGATCCCTTTTATATTATGCTAATGGAAGGATCAGAATTTGGTACAAGCAACATGAGACCAGACAGCCATCCATTCTGGTGTCAACAGTACAGGCAGCTGGTGGTGATGGAGTGATGGTATGGGGAATGTTTTCCTAACATACATTAGGCACTCTGATACCCATCTAAGGACATCTGAATACCACAGCGTATTTGAACATCCTTGCTGACCAAATTCATCCCTTCACAGCTACAGTTTATTCTCTCTTAGATGTACAAGTTCATCTAAGAGAGCATGATAATGTACCTGCTCACAAAGCAAGTATTGTCACTGAATGGTTCCAGGAATATGCCTATGAGTTTTCCTTGCTTCATTGCATTCCCAGTCCCCAGATCTAAACTCTATTGAGCATCTTTGGGATGAGGTGGTAAGGATTGTTTGCAGTAAGACTGTGCTATCATCCAATTTGCAGCAACTGCATGACGCAATAATTTCCCCACGTATAATATTCCTGCACAACACATCCAGCATTTTGTAAGTTTTATGCCCTGATGAATTTGGGCTGTTTAAAGTCAAAAGGAGCACAATGTACCACTAAGTAGGTGTACCTAATAAACTGGCATCTCAATGTATGTGTTATGTAAAAATGTCATTAAGATGCACACATAATATAATTTTAGTTTTTGCTCTGTGCGCACAATGACCAAAATCTTGTGCCTACCATGACAGTAGTGTAGACAGGAGGCAGGTTCAGACATAAGGTGAGGTAACCATATGGCTAAATGTGGACAGAAGTGTGTACAAGAATATAATTCTTGGAGACATGATATATCATTGAAAGATGAGAGAAGTTAGCTTAGGGAGTTGTAGAAAATATACAATTGCTATATTTTTCTAGTTCAGAGATTTATTTCAATGTGCCAGAAAGTTACAATGTGTGTGTGTGTGGGGGGGGGGGGGGGGTTGTGACATACTGAGGCCCTAATTTATGGATTATTGAACTTTTTAGGTAATAAAATATTCATGTTGTGCTAAGCTTTAGGTAATGCACTATCAGAGCCTTTGAAATATATATAATAGAGTTATAAATATATAACTTTCCATTTCCCCTGGAAACACCACTAGCACTATGAATTATTAGTAAATCAGTTTTTCTTTTTATTTTTCAACTTATTTTGAAAAAAAAATATTGTTTTCACTTTGTTGTCTGTCTGCAAACATTTTTTTTTTTCCAGAAGTAAATAAAAATTCTTTTTACGTTAGACAGGTATAGATAATTATTAGGATTCACATTTTCCGACTCTTCTAATAGTTTTAATAGTGCACTCTAAAAGTGCACAAAAACTAGGAAAAATCGCAAATTTTAACGAAAAACTGCAAATGATCTGTTTGGACTAGAAATTTGAAATTTTGATGCTAGTGTGATGGTAATGGTGTTTACACTGACAGGACTGATTTCCCCATTAATCCAAAGAATGTGATAAAATGCAACTTTTCTTTTGACTAATGAAAAATTATTTTTGTGTTTCATAAGCACTAACAATATGCTGCTCTTTGTATTTCTTAATCATCCATTAGTTCAAATTTGAATTTTTAGAGATTGCTAAAGTCAAAAAATGAAAATCTTCATTATTTTTCAGAACAAACATCTCATATTCAACAGAGACAATATGTTATTCTTCTAGTTCAGTTTAGAAATTTCTTTTTTTTTCAAAGTACATACACATCAGATAGACTTTAAGTGAACCAAATGATGCATGGGTAATTCCAAACATAATTGCAATAAAGTGTAATAGAAATAAATTGGAATATATCATAATAAGTATAATACCAAATTTAAAAGGCTAGCAATCTTTTAAGGTTCAGAAACTAACATTAAAATCAATCCATAGTAAATACACAGATTACCTATAGATATAGAATTCAATAAATGCTTATGCGGAAAAAATTACTGCAAGAATTATTGCTGATGGTGCAGGATTCAACATTAAAAACTAGCCACCATCAAATGATTAAGAAACAGTGGCATAAAGGTAAATGATTTAACTTCTTACCCACTGTTATTAAAATAAATTACTACAAGAGATATAAGATACTGTGATTATATTTTACTCAATTTTATGAGAATTTTATGATATTTATTTTGAAATATTTATTGACTTTTATTTGCATATGGTGTATATAATAATAAACTTGAGAATCACTGTTTAGAGTAAAGTCAGAAGAGAACTTTCTTATTCAGTAGCAGATTAGAAGGTTGGGATAGTCTATCTGTGTGATGCACTTTATGCACACAATATGTTAAATGTTAAGGTCACAAGCATCCTAAAGACTCAGAGCTATGTAGGGGAAAGAGACCATACACTTGTTTGACTAGTGGCAGATGGAATCCTACCACCAAGGCCATCTAATATGTTCTTTAATGATGTGCACAGGGTCTGATTCTTCTATACATGGAGTCATAGTTTAACTTCCCATCCAACAGATGTGGCCTTTCTAAGACCATCAGTATCCTTTTCTCACCAAGGGCACAGTGAGATAAGGTATAACATCTCAAATGTAAAGACAGTTGGAATTCAAACTGGGAATATTAAATTATGATCCTGACAAGCTACTAGCCAAACCCACCTACACAATGCACACAGTAGATTAGAGTAAAAATATATAGTTAGATTATAAGTAATTTATTGAAAGCTTGTGTACAATGTAATAATACAAAATAATGAAAACTGAAAAAAGTAGTTAAATAACAGAGAATGTAAAATTTAGTAAAAAAAATGCCTCTTTACAAATGGGTGTGAACAAATTAAGGAAATCAATTCCTCAAGATTTTGAAGTCTAATGAAGAATGAATATAATTTTCACACACTCTTTTGCATTGTTATTATTACTTATCTGTTTTTTCTAAAAGTTATAGCTTACTCTTTATCATACAGTATAAAATATAGTTTAACTTGTTGTGGTTATCAAAAGTAAAATATACAACTAGGAGTGCTTGGTTTAAAATTATGGCTGTAGTTAGATAAGGCTGCATTTTATCACTTTTTTTTAGTTTGCTGATCGATTATATTATGAGGAATGCTTTGAAAGGAGATCAGAAGCAATTCCATACATCAGGGGTTAATTTACAAAAGTATACCTCAGCAGCAGCTACAGGTTAATGCATTTAAAGCAGACAAATTATGGGCTGCATAGTAAATATCCCACAAAGACTGCCCATTTGATGTCATTGTCGAATAGAAAATAACTTATGGTCAGCTAAGAATTTTTGAGCTGAACTTTGTAATTTTCACAATTTAATTTGACTTCAATAATTTAAATGTGAAACCACGATTTACTGCACAAATCAAGACATTAAGAAAGTTCTGCAAAGTAAACTTAATATATTTTTCATATTATCATAATTAATCCACTTCATTTTGCTGCTGCAGCAGCCTTTAAGAATTCAATTTTGAAAATAGTTCAGTGGCAGGTTGGAATCACTTTTGAGCTTATTTAATTTTACCACTGAGTGGTAAAATTGAGTGGATTACCACCGAGTGGTAAAAACTGAGTGGTATTATTATTTAATTTTACCACTGAGTGGACAAGATTTAAGAAAACTCAGATGTCAGTGGATTCAATTTTTTCTATATTGTACAAAAGCAACAGGTGATAGCAACTAAATATAACTATTTGGTGATTGACAAGTATATATTTTGCATTTACAAATTTTTCATTATTAATGAAACTATTTCTTTTAAACTTAACATATATTTAGTTAATTCTGAGCTTTAGCTTTCTTCAATCAGTATTAATTATTGTAATTGATATTTTTCAACCTTATTTTCATTTCCATTTCAAACTTACCTTTGTTAAATAAGGCGGTTCTCCATGATGTACACTGAATGTCTTGAACTCTTCTGTTTCACCATTCTCCTCTTCTGCTGGTGGCCCAGGCAGCTGAAACGTTGCATAAGGGGCTATTTCATCCTCATACTCTGGAACAGAATGAGAAGCTACACACAGCATGATTATCTGCTCTCAAATAATGAGATTTTGTGATAAAGCAATAAAAAAATGGTAATTCTGAGCACACTTTATGAAGCATTAATGAAACTAAAATTTAAGTTTAATAGAAACAAAAATACTTTTTAGTTTTTGTACAATATAGTTGGCTTAAAATTAATTTGTGAGTTACAACTGCATCACAAAGAACATTAACAATAAAAGCAAAACAGTTGCATGTTTCCAAAATATTGAATGTTACACACATTTTGTGTAAATATCAATAGACATCACAGAAATCTATATACAAATTATGAAAAAAACTTAAATAGGCAAACTACTTAGTTTTATATGAGAAAATACATTTTGCTGCTTTTATTACCTCATGTTACTAGTTACTACTATTTACACCAGAAAGTCCAGTACTGAATGAGGTAAAAAGTGCACGTGACAGTAGTGATTCATTCAGAACAATGTGTGAAAAAATTAAAGCCATAAATATATAAAGAGTTAAGTTCATTATGCAGAATGCCAATGTTATGAGAAATGCCTTTAGAATGATAATTTTAAAGGTTCTGCCAATTTTATGCTTAAAGAGTTGCTGGTACACACAGTCAGCTGTAAAGGCCTTATCCATCCTGCAAAGGGAAAAGTTACAGGGAGGGGAAACAGCAAGCCATGATGGAAGTGGCTTGATTGTCGAGTGGGAAATACTGTTGAGACTGATGCTGATATCAATGAGGTAGCCTTGGACACACAAACTGAAAGAACAAATGACAGTCAGGCAATTCTGGTAGAGCATTTCCCACTGAGGACAGAAAACGCAGTTCCAAGTGGGATGGCTCAGCAGGGATCACAATTTTTTATGCATGCTGCAAGGACAACTGCTGATGGCGAATAGATAACGATGGTTTGTCAGTCTCAATGTAAAGACTCTGGAATGATGTGCAGGAGGCTCCCATGCAATACTATCTACTAAAGTGCAAGAGCGTTAAATGGTTGAAAAAATATTTTTCTGCCTTGTTAATATAGCTGTTGCATATCTATTATATAAGCAACAAAATCCTCACATGACTCACTACAAATTTAGACAACTTTTAAGGTAACTGTTACAGGGTGGTTCTTTACCCTACCAGATTTTAAGATCAAGTCAATTCAGTATTCAACCTCCACTTGTATGCCTAACTTCTAGACATTTTCCTAATATGATCCCCTGGAGCCAGCAGAAGAAATAGCCATGCAGAAAATGGGTAGTGTGCATAGCACAAAATACACACTATGTAAGTGCTTTTGAGTGCAAGGAATGCAATGTGACTTTGTGTGTTAGGAGATCTTGCTTTGCAAATTAAGAAAGATTTTTCAAAGGAATATTTTTTGTTTCAGGTAACGTTGTTATTATTTTATTCATAATTAAATGCTCTTTCATTCTGTATAAACAATTTATAGGTTTTTATAAAATTTATTTTTAAACAGTCAAAAACATTTTTACTACAGTTTTAAAAAAATTAATTAAAAGTTCACATTTTGGTGAAATATTTTATTAATATTCAGCAGTAAATGCTCTTTGATTTGGTATGTAACATGACATATTTCACTTCTTTAGTTACTCCATAAAATTATTTTTAAAATTAAACTTTTTATTTTCTGAAAGCACTTCAAAATAAACATTGCTACCAGAGTGTTCAGTTTCAGAAACCTTACATTTTAAGGGCTAGAACATGAGCAGCATGATACACACATTTATCAAGTATCAGTGAATATGCTGAGAAGCTGGAAGCTTCTACACACTCAAACTGCTGCAAGTTGACTCAGAACCTGCAGTTTACTGCACACCCATGTCTTCTACTTAAGTTGCACTGCTTCTTCTGGGTGGAACACAGTGAGATTCCCTGAGCCAAAGTTTTGCAGAGATTGCAAGTAAAGGAACATAATTTTGTGAAAATGCAATACATATTTATTGTATAAAAATAATTATTAATACGTTTTTATTTCCATTCAAATGAAGCTGAAAAGATAATAAAATGTAGAGGCACAAAATCACTTATTTGCTAAACCATGTGTATTTCCTCAAACCATAAAAAATGTTTCCTTTGCTTAATGAACAAATTTACTAAGCCAACATGTAGAATGAATTTTATTCTGAACATTTGCATTACACAGAAAATACACAATATGGTCAGCTTCCCAAAAATGGTCATGTCAGCTGTGTTATTGAATTATATAATAAATATCATTAGTTGTAAGAAGAATAAATCATCAGACAATTATTTATTTCAAAACATGATTCATTAACAATAACCCGAATAAATTATATCTGAACATCAATTGACTTGGCAGCATAGACATGACCTTTGTTTTTGTTCTCACTGAACCAACAACACTTGAGAATATTTGAAGGATGTTCATGTTTCAGACATGAGATTGGTGTGATTGCACTCAGGGTATTACTACTCATTAATGTGTAACCATCGACTGTTTTTGGCCACAGTTTGCATTACAGTATTCCATCCAAAAGCACTTGAAAAAAAATACCCCCTCAAGCAGCTGCTTGCCACAGAGGTCTGACAGGAGCCTGTCAGTTTATATGCCACAGTAGAAGGTCTGAAAGGATGGCAGGACCTCAGCAGAAAAACGACACATACATCCATGCCTTACCCGGGACTCAAACCCAGGTCCCTTAGATCAGTAGCCAAGCTTGCTAACCACTCGGCCATAGCACTTGACTGGGTAATATTTCTTATGTTTTACTAAACTGTTCATATTATATATATTCATGCTTTTATCCACAGAAGTGAAAATTGAGGGAACAAACCAAACATCTAATGGATGTGTACTTAAATTTGATTCTAATGCAACATTACATGAAATACCAATAATTTCCTAAAAATGTGATTACTTTGAGCATCTCATTAACATTGCATGTATATGATAAACACAGCTGATGGAAGGTTTGGGGGCCTAGTGCTATCAAAAGCCTTATTCCACAGAAGTTCAATCAGTGTAAAGGGTAAGTACAGAGTAGCTTTATAACTTTACCCATATACAACTACTTGTCATACAAAGAGAAAACAAATGATATGACAATAAAGAGAAATATATTAAGTTTGTTTTTCATTCAGTTGCAATTATTGTGTCCATGAGAGATACTATTGTAGGAAAACCAGAAATGGTGGATTACATAGATGCAGAGAAAGCATGTGTTTTGGTGTGAGGAAATAAGAATACTTCACAAGCAAGTTAGTGAGCCTCCTCATTACTAACTGCAAATGAGTGTTGAAATGAGCAATTTTTAGGCTGTTGGATGCTGCCATGAACAATTTGGGCTATGGGATTGGTTATGGAAGCCTCTTAAATGGCCTCATTCACCAAACCTAATCCTATTTGATTTCTTACCTGTGAAGTTTCACCAAAGATACAGTTTGTCACCTATCATTGCAATTTACTCAAATCATTTATCATTGCCATTTCAATCATTGAACTGATGGAGAGGAACTTTACATAATGAGCATCTGTAAACTTGTATGTCTCTTCATTGTCATGCATTTTTTTTTCCTTTCGTTTGGCAAATACAGTTATGAATATTGGAAGCTATACAGATTAATTACAAAGTAGCTTCAGTTGTTCTAAATTATCAATTGATTATTAAAAACTAACTAAGCTCTTAATATAAAAGAATTTATATAAATAAGATACAATGGTTAAATTACACTAAACACAAAGGAATGTATTAGAAGTACCAGTGAACCCTTGAAATGTAAAAAACAAAAAACAAATGCTAACAATGAAAAGTGAAAGCCATTTTTAAATCAGGAGTGATAAAGTACTAAATTGGGTCGATATTTTGTCCTCCTGCCTTAAAGATTATTGAATTTAGTTTGATCATTTTTGGCTACATCTCTGCTAATTATTATTGAATTCCTTTTTCAAAATAATCATTTACTTAATATAAACCATCTATTTTTAACTAAGATAACTTTCACAATTTTTTATACACTCTTGAATGTATAGGAGTAAAATTAAATAAAAGCAACAGATAAGCTAGTACAAAGAAGCAAATAAAAAAATATTTTATATGAAATCCATGTCACTTCACATTTATACTTACAGTGGCTAGTGGAAGGTCCTGCCTGCTGTGGTAGCTGCCGGGACTGGGGAACACTATTTGCAGGAGCAACCTTCCGGACAGGCGAGGAGAAATAGGACGGGAGGTCTCTGTTATGGCTTTGCTGGCTGTGACTATGACTATGACTGTGACTGTGGCGACTTGTCTCTGATCTCTGAGATTTCTTATCTAGATGTGCCATTAAAGCTGTTGTAGTTGCTACATCACTTCGAGATGATGATTCTATTTGAATACAGAAACATTTCAGCTAGAATTTTATTCTTTGCTTTTATAAATGTTTAACAAATACAAAACACTAATATCATATTCTCTGCTTCGTGATATTCACTTTTCCTAGAATAAGATATTTTTATTCATAGATATCTGTAAGTTTTCAGTTTCCATTTGAAATAGTATTTGCCGATGCCATTGAAGTATATATGGTTATATATTGCTACGACAGATGAACGAGCAATAATTAAACTGTGATGTGATGTATTGTCTTGATGTTTGTGTGAACTACAGTGTGAGAATTATGTCACCAACCACTTCAAACAAACTTAACTTAAAAAAATAAAGAATAAGTTGTTGTATTAGGAAGAATTAGAACGTGATGGAAAACGTAGTTAGTCTTTGTCTGTGCACTAAAGTATAAAAAAGAAATGATTTTATTTGGTGTGTTTGTGGGAGGTTAAATAAGTTTATTAGTGTTGATCCTGTTAGCAGACTTTATTAATGTTGATCCTGTTAGCAGACTTTATTAATGTTGATCCTGTTAGCAGACTGGTAAGAAGAAGGATGTTTAGGACACTTAAAGATGTGGCTGAGGAGGTTATATGTTAGTCGAACAAGCAGAACTGATCTCAACTTTTCCATAGCAAGAGTTCATCAATTAATGCATAGTTATATTTAGTTTGTTCAGGAATTAGTAAGGTTATTCTTCATAAATTTCAGGTTTGTTCACAGATATGATTGTGCCACTTATCGACTGTTGTAAAATCCCTACTTTCTCTTTGTAGGAATAGTAAAAAGGTGCTTTGTTCTTCTGAAGACTTATTTTTATACTGATGAAGATTTATGTTGGTTGACTTTATTTATATAAATGTTTTTATTCATACTTTTGTAATAAATTACATTATTTTAGAATTATAATTGTTAAATACTATTTTTGAACTCATGCTCAGTTTCCATCCGTTTAATTCATAACATTTGGTGTCAGGAGTGGGAAAATTTATTGAATGCTTTTAACTAAAAGTATGGATGAGTTAGTAAAACTGATTACTGACATTAAAGGTGAAATTGCTGCCCAAAGTAGTAAAATGGGTGATCTTGCTAGTAAAAATAATGACATTAAAAGTGAAATAGCTGTCCAAAACAGTAAAATTGTTGACATGAGAGCTGAAATAGCCTCTCAAAATGACCTGAAAGCCAAAATGGCTACACAAAAAAACGAGTTGAGAGCTGAAGTGGCTTCTCAGATTAGTAAGATTACTGATCACAATAACGATCTTAACAAAAAAAAAACAGTGAAATCACTGACCAGTGTAAAGACATTAAGACCAAACTGAACAAACAATGTGATAGTCTAAAAGTTGAAATTGATATGGTCAATCATCTTGTACAGTCACATTGAGCAGAGTATTAGTGACAGAACTCAGACAGTATGAATACTCAGACAATATGAAGTCATCACTAGAGCTAATGAGTGGATGAATTTCAGGACAGTTTTCTTGCAGCTTCCTTAAGAAATTCTGCTGCAGAAGTTCTACAGTCTGTTCCAGAAGAGAAATGATTATCAAAGTTTGGTATCTGCATTAGAACTCAGGTTTGATGATAGTTATTTGAAACAATATTATATGACTCAATTTAAACATCATATGCAGAACTTTGCAAGAATTTGTCAGTGATATTGAGGTTCTAGCTAGATTGGCTTAGAGTAATTGTCCACCAGATATTCAAGATAACTTAGCTCAATTACAATTTATTGATGCTAATTGCCAACCCTGAGACTCAACAATCCCTGAGAATGTTGGAAGGGGAATCCTTAAAGTAAGCTGTGGTAGATGCCATGAAGTAAGAGTGCTTCAGGCTTTCCTCCACTCACACTCAGTTTCCATACATTTAATTCGTAACCATATCTTGCCTTTCAACTACTTTCCTATAGTCTTGCCTTTGAATTATTTACTTCACAATGGTACCTTTTTGCACATAATGTCTAAAATAAGAACCCCCAAGGGCTGAAAACTGAGTAGGGGAAGAGAATTCACAGAGCAGCTGTGAGAACAGGAACTTCCTATCAAAGACATTCAAAATATTTTTTAATGTGCAGAAGACATGGATATCTTGAACAAAGGGCCATGGTTTAATGTTTCATAAAATGGACAGTGATTTTTCAAGTCCATTGGTGCTCCCTTTCTTAATAAAGGCAAAGTTGTTATTAGAAAAAATCTCAATGCAACAACAAATGAGTTCTAACCTGGGATCATCAGATTGCAAACATGGCATGCTACTGACTGAGTCAACTATATGCCCATGTAGAATTACTGTACGACTCTAAGATGAGGATTTCTTAAAAATTTATTTCACTCTCCAATGCAGACATGGACACTTCAACAATCCCGGGAGAAAATTTTGGGTTTAATGACAATATACTATTCTGTGAGTCACCTGAACCCATTAACCCTTTGCATGTCCAAGCTGGGTATACCGTTTTCACTTTTTCGATTCTAGTGGAACAGAGTTGGTCTAGCATTCCGTAATGCAAGATCTTAAATTTTATTTTTTTCAACAGAAATTGGCTCTTTTTAAACAGTTTTGAACCAGTTTTTGAAAATAACATTTCAGTAAATGATATGTATGTTTCTTCCTGTTGATTCTGCATGAAAAAATTATGATAAACCTAAAAATCTATTTGAGCCTGTAGTGATTGTATGTACTTGTTGAATCACAATAAATCGCATCCAGTAGTGATGATATAGTTTAGCCTTTAGTCTGTCTTACCATAGTAGATTTTGATCAGTTTTTGATTTCTGATATGTCAACCTATTTATAGCTGCAGCATAATTGTATGCCTTCTGAACTTTTAACATACATTATTGATTTAATTACTACCAGAAGTTGTGTTATTCCATAACTTTGTCAAACACTTTCAGTAAATATTTTAGCAGACTTTCGACTTCAGATACGTTTTTTTCTACTCTGGTGCTTCTGGAATTATTTTTTACTGCTTTTCAAATGTATACTGCAATTATAAAGAATAATTCCAAATGATCAAAAATGAAAACACTAGTAATTTCTAAATGGTGGATATTGGAAGAATCGTAGGATTAGGCCATTAACCTAAAAGCACAACTTTTAAAAAGTAGAACTTATTTTTGTGATAATTTTAATGATATTTTAACCAAATACACTAATTAACATTAGGATATTGCAGTTTTTTGAAATTCTTAAAATTAAAATTCTTTTAATTGAAATTCTTAAAAATAAACTTTTCTATAGCAGTTATATGCTTTATACTAAAACTTCTCATCATCCAAATCGAGTAATTCAACAGAATTTCAAGGTAAAATACCAACAAATGGCACTTAAACATCTGATTTGGAAAACAAACAATAAAAATGGTAGAACAAAACTTGGCAAAAGTATTGATCCACTGTGGAATTCAGTGCTAATGCAGTGTGGAATGCAGTGAGTCCCTCTACAGTTATTAACTTTCTAAAATACAGGATTTAACTATAATTTAGCATGTGATGGTGATAATATTGAAGATGCATCTGATACATCTGTACTTAATGGTTTGCTAGACATTAGGAAATTCAACAGTAAGTGCTAGAAATATTACACATTGCTTACCCTCTAGGCAGTCAGTGCCAAAATTAACAAGCATATGGTGAAGTAGTTAATGTTAGTTTTGAAAGCTATAATTGGCTGGTAACTCCTGTTCTGGCCCTAGTGTAACTACAAATCCTAGTGTAGTCACTAGAACGGAATTTTATGTATGGGTGTGGTTGCATTTACATATGTGTTGTGGCTCTCAAAATATTTTGATTACATATATATAAATATGGTTTTTTCCTTTTCTAAAGGTTCTGACCCATATACTGCACTAAAGCAATGCCACTTCCCATTACTTTAAACAGAGGACGTTCCTAGAAAATGGCTTTGTTGGGTTGTGTTACCTCTGAGTGGCACTTTTTTGCACACCATGGGCTAAATGGCCAGGTCACATGGACCCTAAAGGCTCAGAGAAAGTTGGGGGAGGGGACCCACTGGAACAGCTGTCGAGAGACAGATGGTAGCCTCCTGTCAAGGCCATCCAGCGTGTTCTTTAACGTGCACAGGGTATGATTCTCCCACACATGGAAACACGGCTTAACATCCCATCCAATGGACGGTGGCCTTTCCAAGCCCATTGGTGTTCCCTACTGACTGTGGGGAGGGCGGAGGAATTTTGCAGAGATAAATCTCAACGCTGACCTGCTGGGACTCGAACCTAGAAAATGGCATTTAAGAAAAAAAAAACACTTTAACATTTTACAAATGGAAATGTATTCAAAATTCAAACAAAGCTGATTTTGCACTAACTGACATAGCAAAGTTATAAAGGGGTATATACACAGGACTATAACTGTGTTCCCGGTACTTCTGAATATTTAGGAGAGAAAGTAAGGAGGTACAACTCATCTGTAGATTGATATTCTTTTCAGTCTGTCTACTGATTTGGGAGATGGTACATCTAGTTTTATCATCTAGGAATCAATTACAGGAAGCAAGAAACCAATAGGATTGGTGCAAAGCAAACTTTAGCTAACAAAGCATATTTTATATTTATATATTTATAAGAAAGCACATAAAACAATATTCAAATGAGGTGCCTACTTAATTTTTGCTATATCATTTAACTATAAAGTATATTTTTATATAGAATTTTTAGTGTTAATAAACAAATAACTTTGAACTTATTTAAAGTGAAGGATTACTCTATAGGAAATTAATAGAATGCTTATATGATGGTCCCCTTTGCAAATAAATTATTTTCTTAGATTAAACAAATACTACTATATATATATTACACAGTATATTAAATATACCTATATAAAAGAACATATTACCTCTGTAGTGGTGTCCAGTGTTACGTCTTCTTTTGTACATCACCAAACAGACAACTGCTACAATACCAGCAATTAGTACTACACCAGATGATGCCATAGATACCAGGGTTGTAGTATCTTCAAAGAAAGATGTTGCTGCAGGAATGTGGCCTTGGGTTCCATGGTTTGGAACTGGAACAACTATAGAGTAATATTTATTTTTATTAAATTAAAACATTTTTAGAAAACTAATCACATCAAATTTTATTATAAACCATTATAAGCAGTTTTCTTTTAAAGACAAGACTATTTGCTTCCTAGAAACACTGAAAAATACCTAAAATAGCTTTTGTACTGAAAATGTAGGAATAAAAAAAAAATCATCTCAATCATTATTATAAATATTTAAAACTGCATTGCACTCAGCACTGGCAAAGAATGACATTTTAACAAGGGAGGCAATTACCAAAATAATGCTAAAATCTAATCAGAACATTGTTCCTTTTTGATGCTTCTGAATCTTTGAGTGCCAGTAGTTAGTGGCTGAGTGGTTAGCGTGCTTGGATACTGATCTAAGGGACCTGGATTTTTTAATAATAATAATAATATCTTTATTAAGCCTTAGTATGGTTATATACATAGATTACCCTGAGCCCCAGGTAAGGAAGGCATGAGTGTATGTGTCATTTTCCTGTTGAGGTCCTGCCATCCTCTCAGACCTTCTGCTATGGCATATAAACACAGGCTCCTGTCAGACCTCTGTGGCAAGCAGCTGCTTGAGGGGGTATTTATTATTTTTCGTATTAGGTAGAGATGAAAATTAGTCAGGCAGGTGGTTCAATTAATCTGAATAGTTCCACTCTTGAGCAGGTGTCTCAGTTTAATTATCTTGGGAGCTATGTAACAGATACTGGTGATTGTGGCATGAGATTAACAGACGAATAGGGATTGCTGCCTGGACTTTTAAGCACAATCATGCAAAGAACTTTACCTGGAACAGAAAGTAATTCCCTATAGTTATCAAATGTTCCCTATAGTTATCAAAACTGTGATCATCTTTTTTGAAAATAGGAATAATAATGGCTCTGGTAAAATCCTTAGGAACCATGCCTTTATCATAAAAGATATTCAAAATTTCAGTCATCCAAGTGGTAACCAAAACATTCCCAGTTCTAAGGATTTTCGTAGTAATTTCAGACTTAAAATGTAGTTTAAGTTTAGAAACAGCTAAAATAACTTCAGACTGTGTTATAGGGCCAATATTAAAGCCAGTAATGCATCTATCATCATTACAAATAATGGGAGTAGAACTAACCACATTGTTTAGAACATCACTGATATGCTCAGCCCACCTAGCCATGACAGAATCATCACCTTCTATAACCTTACCTCGTTTATCCTTCAATCGCTGTATACCTATCAATTTTCTACCATACAAAACATTAACTATCTGGTATAGCGCTCTGCTATTGTGTTGTCTAACTGCTTACTCAGCTTTGTCAGCCAAGCCATCAAGCCAAAGATTCTTATCAGCAGCTAACTGATCCTTTACATGTTTATTAAGCTCTCTGTAATGTTTTCTATTAGGACTAGTAGGGTGTTGATTAAGCACGTTCCTGCAGTTCTTTCTTTCTGAAATATACTCAAGTGCCTTATCACTCAAAAAAATTCATTCTAAATAAATGTGGCAGAATTTTTTTACAAGAACTTTTGAAATATTATACATATAATTCCACCTAACTTCAAATTGCCCCTGCCAGTTAAATGTTTTGGTCTTCTATTTCTTAATGTGCATTTAGAATTTAAGTTAGTTTCAAGTTCAAACATGTATTCTAATACAAAATTATTCATACAATATCAGATACCTTAAGTTGAGCATTGTGTTACTGGAAAACATCAGTATAAGCAAAGCTTTGTTTCTGTAGAAAAAGGGGCAATGTGCTTAAGACCCTCAACTGCATCTATGTTTTCACTATAACAAAATAGTTTTTGTAAAAATTGCACTTAATATTTTTGCTTAAATATAGTGAAAAACCTACTAACTCAGCCTATTCATGGAGACTAATTCATGTGCTTAATAGAAAACATATATTGAATATTCAGCATGTATATTTCCTCTAAAAATAGACTGTTTCTCTCCAATCTTTATTCTATACCAGTGCTTTCTTCCATATACTAAATATTAACCACTTTGTAAATCGACTTACAAAGTGGTTAATATTTAGTATATACCAAGAAAGTCTAGTTTATTCAATATTTAAAGCTTTCTTCCATTTTAATCTCTTAGGTAATTTTAAGCAAGATTATTCTGAAAATACATTTTCACATAGTAACAAAGAAAGCTGAGCTTACCACCAGTAGTAGTTAGAGTGATAACATCATATTCAGCCATGGTTGAACCAGCAGCATTATGGGCAGTCACTCTAACAACATACCATGTTTCAGTTGTAAGATCTGTTACTACCAACTGAGCTTGTTGATCGGGAGTAACTCTATTGGTCAGCAAAGTCCAATGGCTGTGACTGTGGGGTCGGTATTCAATCACCATTCTTGTAATAGGACAACCTCCTGTTTGCCATGATGACAGATGTAAAACTAGATGTGTTGAGTTTGTAAATACCATGTCTTCTTGTTTTGGTGCAACAGGAGCTGTCAAAAATAAAATTAGAATTAGTGAAGAGAATTAATAATGTACATCTAATAAAACATTTTTGTAACGGTCAGATGATATGAGTCTGTTCCCCCACCGGAAGCAAAGGTTTAAGGGCCCTCGGACTGGATATGAGGGTGCTCAAGGGCATCAATCATTGTCACTAACAGACACTGGGAGGCTAAGTCCCACTATTGGCTCTTTTATGTAAAACTCATGAGATCACCCTGAGAGAAGGAGCAAAGAAAAAACTTTGTTACTGTGCTCTTCTGCTTGAGAGTGTGTTGCAGGTCGGAGGTCAGGTTCTGACCAGGATAAGAATTCAGCTTGGGGGATATCCCAGCCGAGGCCAGTATTTTTCGGCCAAGGTTTTTGTTGCAGCTAGGTGAGGTAGTCAGTCAAGGTTATTGTCAAGTGCAAGGTCTTAGTGAAAGGCCGATCTTGTATTATTGTAAATACCAGTGTTAATAAATGTGTTGTACATATTGTACAGTCTGTTAACAATTTATGCGACCACCCAGCTCACCAAATATTCTGACAAGCTGTAGTAGAAAATATTAGGTATCTTTTGAATCAAATGCTTGGGATCCATACTGCCAGTTCAACAAATATCTGACTCCCCATGAAAACACCTCTTATAGTTGGTGTCAATAGAGTGGGGTCCCCGAGTTAGGTGCAGTAAACAGTGGTGTATTGTATTCAGTTTAGTGTGTGTGTGTCGACTGGTCATATAGTTTTCAACGAGTCATCTCTACCCTGCAGAGCTGAGTATCAGTGGTGGAACTTTGGTTAATGGTAAGACTAGGTTTAAGTCTGATTTCTTTTGGTGTGGAGTCTTTGTACTGGGGAATGTACATTACATGGAGAATCATGGAATGGTGAGTGATAGGTTCATGACATCACATCCATTACCAAACACAAACAGTACATTGAGCAAGAGGAAAAAAGCAGATAGGAAATGTAAGTGAATCTCGGCAGCATAGTAGCATGGAGAGCACAAGAACATGCTCGAATCCTGGGCACTTGCGATGGTGCAGGAAGAATTAGCTTTCTTGATACACAAGATATCTTAATCGATGAAAAAAGAAGGTACGCTGTGGAAGCAGACAAATTGCGCCAATCATTTCAGAAAGAAAGGGAGGAAGCCCTAAAGAAATCAGCTGCTCAATGCGATGCATTTGAGAGCATGAGGGGAAGCTGCTATAGGAGTCAAATTGAAGTGTACCAAGACTGATTGGTGAAATTGATGACAAGGCTAGAATCAGGGACACAGAAATAGAAGTGTGTAAACAAGAATTAACTAAAAACATAAGTCATAAGTTATATGATGTGCCAGGTAAAAGAAAAAGATGGTAATTTAAATATGAGTGAAAAATATGAGGAAACTGTAAGTATTAAGCAGATGAATAATATAAAATGTTTTCATAAATGTCTAGAGAGGTTAAGGTTTAACCCAAGGTTACTGTTGTTCATGTACCTGTTGTGGATTGTAAAGTTCAAACTGTCATAACTCCAGTAGTTTTAGGAATGAAATATTTGTGGAGAATAATATTGATGAAATGATAACAGGTAATCTAACTGAAGGTAAAGATAAGTTTAGCAAAAGTTCAAAATGTGTTAGAAGTGAATTTAATATTGGATGTGTAAATTCAAATTTGGCAATGTTTTGGATGTAGTTCCTTGTAAAAAGCCAGAAATGAATAAGAGTAATGATATTTGCAAAAAGTGTGAAGTCCTGAGCAGTAGTTGGTTAAGGATAAGGAAAGCATAATTAATGTTAACAGAGTAATTAATGTGCTGCCTATAAATAAAGATAGTGCACTTAAGACTTCTGTTGAGTTTGGCAAAAGCCATAACAGAAGATTTTCAAAAAGTGGTAAAGATAAAGGTGATAGTTTACATGCTGAGGTAAAGCAGCATAAGGAGAGACGATAAGCTTAAGAAATATAAATTAAAGCGAGTTTTTTCATTTGGTGAAAGCCATAGCAGATGGATTCAAGGAAAGCATGTGCAGAAAATTAATTTCCTAGATGCTGAGGTAAGCAGCATGGAAAGAAGTAAAAAGTGTAAATTTAAACGAATTTTTTTAGAAATGAAAAAAATCAGGTAAAAATGGTACCTGTGCCAGCTTGGGCAGGGTGAAGTGCAAAATAAGAGATAAGTGACATCTTTTGCAGAAATCAGTATTTTTTTTACTTGGGAAATGCATTGATGCATTTGCGCATGAGCTGTGAGCAAGCAAGAGATTACAGCTGGCTATGGAGGAAGACAATAGCTTGGTGGCATACAACATCGTGGCTACGACAGTTGTTGTGTGCATAGGTGGTAAAGTTACTGTGCAATTTCTTGGGAGTGGGTTCAAGGATGTTAACATTTGAGCCAAGTCACTGCAGGCGATTTTGGGATGACACTTGGGGAAGGGGACGAGGACACTTATGGACCCCAGTCGGATTCCAAGTCATGGAAGGAGAGCTTGGCTGGGTTGAGCTGTTTAACCCCTCTGAAGCTGTAAGAATCTAGTGAATGCCCAGCCAAATAAAGCATTGTAAACTTTCACAATGATTGACAAATACGTAGGTGAAAACACGCTGGTCTGTGCATGTTGACAGTTCATCAAGAAGATGTGGACAGCCAGATTGTGATGTGTTTCTGTGCTTCGGTTTCTTCAAAGAGTGCATCATCTCAACATATATATCACCTGAAGCGAAGTTCACCTGAAGCCCCACCTGAAGCGAAGTTCAAAGGGCCCTCAGGGGCATCAATCATTGTCACTAAAAGACACTGGGAATAGCATAAGTCCAACTATTGGCCCTTTTACGTAGAACTCATGTGACCATCCTGAGAGAAGGAGCAAAGAAAAAACTTTGTTCCTGTGTCCTTCTTCTTGAGAGTGTGCTGCAGGTCGGAAGTCAGGCTCCGACCATGATAAGAATTCAGCTTGGAGGATATCCCAGTGGGGTCAGTGTTTTTCAGACGAGGTTTTTGTTGCGGCTCAGCAAGGTAGCCAGCCATGGTTACTGTCAAGTGCGAGGCCTCAGTAAAAGGCTGATCTGTATTATTGTAAATACCAGTGTTAATAAATGTGAATTGTACAGTCTGTTGACAATTTGTGCAACCACTCAGCTCGCCAAATATCCTGACAAGCTGTAGTAGAACATATTAGGTACCTTTTGAATCAAATGCTCAGGACCCATACGGACAGTTCAACAAATATCTAACTCCTCATGAAAATACCTTTTATAAATTTATATAATTTTTTAAAGTTATAATTTATATATCAAAACTAATTATAATTAAAAGTAACATTTGCACACATTTCTTTAATTCAGAACTTATTTGGAGTCTCATTCTTAAATTAAAGAAAATACATACGAGATCCTTGTGTTTTGAAAGGAATGGGATTACTCCGTTCTCCTTTGCCTTCAGTTGTCAAGGGCACAACATAGAGTTGGTATTTTAAACCACATTCTAATCCATCCAATTTATATGTATGATTTTTACTGAGCAGTCTACGTTGTTGCCACTCTCCACCTTCAGGCTTAAAGTGAAGCTCATGTCCTACATAAATTAAAATGATTAAAAATGAAAAAATGAGTAATTTGTATAAAAATGTTCAGAATATTAAGATGAGAAATTCGTTATTAATAGCTTACAGCAGAATACTTAGGTTATTTTCCTCACAAATCATGAGATATGACATTCAGTCTCCGAAAAATTATACAATTACAGTTTGAGTTAAACATTAATAGATTAACAATTTTGTACACTCTTAGCATTTTATATTATAATACTGTATTTTAGGATAATATATTCAGGATGTTATATGGCAAATATTTTGACCTTACCAGGCTTCCTAAAGCATTCTGGAATAGTCTATAATGTGTACATTTGCTGTGAATCTGTTAAAAGTTTACATTATTAATTTTCTTTCTTCCTTTAGGAATAAAATATGTTATTAGTAAGAATTTTTATGAACCTTAGTAATATTTATAAAAACACTTGATATTTTAAGGATTTTTTTTCTGAACTATTCTTATAAGATTATGCCCAATTAGTTTTCATCATTAGCAATTTTTTATGTGTTACTAACTTCTCTGATATTCAAAAATATTCATATGCTCTAATTATTCTATTGCTGATAAACAAAGTGTTGCCTGCAATAAAATACAGACTATGCTCTTAATATGAATGTGCAAAACAATTTTTAAGCACATTCACTTAGCAAACTGAAACGCAAACTGTGAACAAAAAATTGGGGGATTTTAACATTTATATTTTCAGAGCATCTTTCACACCTTTCCACTTGACAAAAAGATAACAAATCTTTGTCACTTTGCTTTTTTTTTACTAGTCTCTAACTTTATATGGTTAAACTTAAAAAGCCTCTTCTTTTTCAGAGACAATTTACCTCTAATAAGTCCTCTTTCTCTTGAGTGTGGCAGTTCCAGTAATACAGAATTTGCAGTTGTTGACATTACTTTCACTTGTGGCACATGAGACGGAACTATAATGAGAAATAAAATAATACAACTTTAAATATAAAGCATAGGTACATGAAGTAGGCGGGAAGCATCAAAGTATATGCACTCCTCTTTTTAAAACAAAAATATTTATTATTAAACTTTAAAATTAAAAAGTTTTGATGCATATAACTTTCTTTTAAAATCTTTGGGTCATTCAAAAGTAGATGAGAAACCAAACCTAAAGTCAAATGGACTGGTTTGGTGTTCCACTCAATACATGTTTTTTGTACTCCTCCCCCTGCTCTTTATCTAAAAAAAAAAACAGTCTATTGAATATTGCATGCAGTTCCAAATGAAAATTTTGACTTTGCCATTAAATGAGAGTAAACAACATGGGTAAAAAGGCTCATCTGACTGAATTCGAAAAGTGGCTCATCATTAGAGCATGATGAGTAAGGGCATCCATAATGGAGGTGATAGAACTCAGTGGAAAATCACACAGGGCACAATAGCCCAAGTGTATGGAGAATGGCAACAGTCCCAAAAAATGTCTGCCAATTGTGGCAAATGCAGGAAGAAAAAAAGCTCCGACAGACAGGGATAGGAATTTTTTTGGCACAAACTGTATGGCAAAACACAGCTTCTGCAGTTCATCAAATGAGAAAGATGCCTCTAGCAGTATTTCAAAACCCATTTCAATGAGAATTATGGGCAGACAGTTTCAAACTTGAAATTTGGGAACTGTGCCATTATACGAAACCTTTTCATTAACAAACAAAACAAGATTCAAAGAATGATGGTGTTATGGAGTGAAAAACCTGGTACAGGACTGGAAATGTATCATATGATCAGATGAATCACATTGTACAACAAATGGCTGACTTAGTGTGGCAACAACCCCATGAAGCAATAAATCCATCATGTGTAGCTCCTATTGTTCAAGGTGCTGAAGGTAGTATGATAGTGTGGGTAGCATTTTCTTGGCATGGATTAGGTCTTCTGGTTTCTATATAGGGTCACTTCACTTCTCAGATGTATAAAAGCATCTTAGATGATCAGGTGCTGCTGATGACACATCAATTTTACCTCAGTGGCAATGAGAAATTCCAGGATGATAATACCCTGATTCATTGCTCTCAAATTATAGAAGTGGTTTGAGGAACATGAAAAACACTTTTATCACCTTCTCTAGTCTGAAAAATCGCCTGATCTTAATCCAATCAAAAGCATATGGAGAAATTTGGAATGTATTATTCGAATGCACAGACCTCTGACCTCTTCACTTCTAGATGTTCAAATCATTTTGCATGATAAATAGATCAAAATCTCTCCTGTATTTTGAAAGTATGTGAAAAGCATACCATTTTGACAAATAATCAACAATGCTTTTTTACATTTTTTAATTTATTATTTATTTTATTTTTTCCAGATAAAGAGTATTCAGATTGTAATCTCTGTTCACAGAGGCCAAGAAATATTAGGTAGATGTTCACAATAATTTGCCCAGGCAAATTTTGTAATTATAGTGCCATTTATCTGAAATACATGAGAAACAATCCATATGCTATATTTACATAGCAAGATACATAGGTACAACTACAATCAGTGCCGTCTTAACAGTATTGTAGGCCCCTGGGCAAAGCAATGCACTGGGATCTCTCATGAACAATATGGCAGCATGGGGCCCCTGGGCAACTGCTCGTTGTGCCCATACCTTAAGACGGCTCTGACTACAATCACTTCATCACTTTTCAAGAACACGATGGAATTTGACATGTGAAAAAATTAAGTTGAGAAAAAGGTTAGAACATTGACACTCCAGTAGCACTTTATGCAAAAATTTTATTCAAACACTGAGTTTAAACTTTTATTTGAATATGTGCATATTTGATTACAAATAAAGGAAAAATATAAATAAATTAAAAATTTAAAAAATACCTATCTTTCTATATGGCCCTAAAAAGTAGAAAATAAACCCAAGGCATACTGATAGTGCAATCAGTCACCGAGTTCGTACTCACTTCAAAGGAAGATAGGGTGCCTGCAATCTTGTTGTGTATGTCAAGAGACTCAATTTCCATTACAATATAACTTTTTCTCCTCCATTTAGGGTCTTTAAAACATTTCTTTATAAATACATGAAATAAGCACAAGTTGAATAATTTTTATGTCCATTACCCTTAGTAGCATTCTCAAAGGGGAGAGCATGGCCTCATCCACCCCATATCTAGCCCTGTTGTGGCTTTACAGTATAGCTGTTAAATCACACAGTGTAAACTTAACTCGATTTCCACTGAAATATTGCAGAAATTGTACTTTATCACTAGATATTATGCCTTATTGTAAATGTCTATTGAATCTGCATTTTATCTTGAAATGCAACACACTTCAAATATATTACAACAGACTTCAGATGCCAAAAAAAAAAATTACAAATAATTCATATCCTTAGTTATTATGCCCAACTGTGGTGCAAAGGAACTTAAGTTTAAATTTCAGATAAGGCATGGATATTTTGTTATCATTCCACTGCCTCATAGATCTTCTTTAAGGAATATTATACTGACAGGCTACTGTCAGACTCCCATGATAAATGGACCACCTAAAGGACGTCCCCCCCCCCCGAAAAAAAACATGTTTGGCGGCAAAAATTAATGCCATTTTTTCCTTATTGAAAGTAAATACTGTTTATATGTTTTCATATGTTTTCAGACATATCATTTATATTTAGTAAAACCGCACAGCCACCTGCTGATTTATAAGTCTATAAATCAATAAATAGTTTTGTGGAAAAAATGAACTTTTGTGCTGAGGTGTGGGACAGATTGCCCACACATCAGAACATTTTTTCCTCGAAACTATTCATTTACATATATTTATTAACACTAAAACATTTCTTTCCATGTATTTGCAATAATAAGCTTCTCTCTTTTCTATTTTGTTTTCAGACATCCTTATTTGTATTATGGTGTATATATATAGATGATTGCTGTTTTTACAATTGCACTCCTTAGCAACCAACTCGACCTAATTTTGAAACAATGATTTTTCTTTCTGACTCCCCCCCACCTACCACCCACCCCCAAAAGACAAAGATAAAAAATGAACATTTTGTCAATTCCGATGGCCATTGTGTTACAGTAGTAGCAAAACTGAAACAATGTTCTGGCAACAAAAATAAATATCGTTTGATTTTAAAATAATTAAAAAAAAATTTTTTTAAAAGAAAAACTGACATTTTCTTGCTTTCACTAGCAGTTAGCCTAGGTTTTCATCGATACCAATCCACATTTAATGACCTAGTCTGAGTTGTGTACTTCTAAATTATAGAACTATTTGGTGGTCTATAGTCCTAAAGTTTTCACTGTAAGTTCTTCCCAATAACTTAACCTACTAAATGAATATTCCAAAAAAGTCCATTTTATTCATTATTCAAATTATAAATATATAAAAGAAATGAAAAATTATATATTGAGAAGGAAATTATAAAATACTTTAACACAACATAAAACACAACTGTACATTTAACATGAGGGAGTGAGATATACCACCACCACCCACAGGTAAAATTACAGAGGGTGCATGGGCACCCCCTAATGTTTCATTAAATAAATAAATTTCTTTATTACCTTTATTGTCATGTGTGTCATACATTTATTAATTTTTCATGTATTACTTTTTCGGTTGTTATCCAGCTTTTCTCGGCACTCTCAGGGACTCACTGTGATTTTAAGGGGTGCCAGTGTGGTTCCCGTCACTACCTAATAATTTAGTCTACTTTGCCTATGCCACCACTCCTTCCCCATATATGTTCCCTCTCCCATCATTGTTGCTCTTGAAAGTTGTCATGCATGGTCTTTGCTCAAGTGAAGAGATATGATTGGTAAATGGGCTAACATAAATTGTCCCAGACTTTAATATTGAATCAGCATTAAAGAAGTTTCTTTCCTGACTGCCAAAATTAAATAAAAAATTCATGAAAATGGTACACATTACATATATATAGCCTTAAGATATGGGATGAAATACAGCAGAATAGAATTTCACCAAATATGGCACTCCTTGAAAAGGCTGGTCAATATCTAAATCACGTAGTTAGCAGAGAGATTGGTATAAAACAGCAAGCCATGGTTTAAATTTTACAACCTTGCACCTTTCAATGTTTTACTAAATACTGCAATGATTAAAAATAAGATTCTATACCTCTCGCATGTCTGTATAAAGTATATGTGCCTTTGAAATGTGCAAATGACAAGAGAGATGAAAACTCTTTGCAGATTATATTTTAATATATTTACAAATAAAATTATAGACCAGTAAAAGTATGCAAAAAGAATTACCCTTGTTAATAAAAAATAAATTGAAAGCATACATACCAGGCTCTGTATATAGAAAGTCCATAATGATAGCATGGAAATAAAACCAAAACAGTTATTGCTTTCTGACAAAAAAATATGAAAATAGCCAAAGTTACAGAAAATTTCACAACTGTTATACACAGTCTTTAAATGATTAATTGCAGCTTCATCTTGCTACAGAATTAGTATGTTTGAAGTAAAACTTTTTCCTCAAATTTTCAACTACTTCTGATGAGAGGTAAACCTCTTTACTACTTTACCTAAGAGGCTATATAATAAGTATCCAATAAAAAAATGGAAGAATGAGGCAAAAATAGAGGAGCTTTCATACTGACCATAACTTAAGATTAGTAGCAATTTGTTTAATTGTAAAGGGTACATAATTAAAATGAAAGCATAATTAAAGGTTATGAATATTAAGTTATGTAGTTTTGCACATATTCATAATTTGAGAAATGACTAAGCCATTAAACTCAAAATGTGAGATTCTTGAATGACAGAGATATGACAGTCAACAAAGAACCAGGAAAGACTTAGCAATGAATCAATTATGCCATTATGCAACTGGCATAACCATTTATGCAAAATATTATTTTTTAACATATGAGCAAGCTGTACATTGTTAAACACTGGATATAAGTACCTGTGACTGTTAGTGTATAAATAATTTCATCAGCTCCATGCCTATTTTGCACTCTACAAGAATAATTTCCACTGTCAGCAATCTGTAACTTCCTTATTACCAAAGCACCATCAGAGTGCACCTCCATTCTGTGTATTTTTGGGACTGCTTCACCCCTGAAAAATAAAAGCAAAAATCATATTGCACATAAGACCAACTTCAGTTTTCAAACATATAGCTTTTCTATCAAGATTCACTGAGGAAAAAATAATCCTACAAATAACTTTTTATGAATCAATCACACTTTTTTAAATTAATCAAGTGAGATGTTAATCGAAATGAATCATGTTATGGCTATGTACCATCTTATTGTATTAATGATCCAAATAAGTTCAATTAATGGCTTTTTATAACATCCTTCAAAGATTTTCACAAAGCACTAAATGGAATCATGTAAACATTAAATTTACCAGTCAGACTACCAATAGAATTTCTATTTCACTTTTATCAATAATTTATCATTAAAATTTGTACAAAAATGAATATATTTATTTCTAATGCAATTTTCTGACAGCTTCTGAAGCTTCTCTCCCTCTATTTATGAAATATTTTACATTCATCAATAAAAACAATGTAAAACATTTCAAGGTAAAGTTTCACAGTTAATGATCAAATTAACACTGAATTGGTGGATCCAATTTTTAAAAATGATTAAGAACCTATTAACTGTGAAACAGCATATATTGTGAAAGGGATAATCAATAGTGAAGTAAGAAGTTTTAACCCTTTTGTCAACTTAGGTTAAAATGCTCTAGGCTACTTTTGGAAGCAAGGAGGAGGGATTTTTCAGCATTTTGTGTAACTTTTTTTAATTTCATTGACAAGAATACTTTTTAGATATTAGCACAAAGTATATCAAAAAGCTTACAGAAATGTGAAAAACATGTCATATCTGAAATTCTGTGCAAGAACATCAGGAAAATATTCTTGATTTTACTTTCTCACATTCTAGGTGCTTGTAGATAGAACTGTTAAGTGGTTTAAATGGTCAGCACTCTGCTAATTAGTCACACCACCCAGAATATCTATTAGGGAAGTTGACCACTCTTCAGCAAAGTGATCATAGCAAACCTAAATTAAAGACCAAACTAATATGGTAACCTCCCATTCCATTAAGAAAAAGATGCTTTAGAAGAATATCTTAAAGGTACTAATAGTCTGTACACTTGAAGATAAGGTCTTACCTTAGGTTTACTAGTTTCATGCATCTCAGAGAAATAATACATAATCATTCCTATCAGTGAAGCTAATGGTGATAGCCATACATCCTATCAGTGTATGGCTAGCACCATTAATAGATCAAATTTAAATCTAATATCTTTATGCAAATGCAAATGATATTCCACCAGTGTTCTACCTTTACCTATTTTACATGTATCTGTGCAAGCCAAAAATAATCAACTATATTAATAAATTTTATATATCATTTGTAATTGATGTTCTTACCTCATCCTCCATTCTCTTTTAGGAACAGGAGAACCTACAGTTTTACAAGTCAGAGCAACCTTATCTCCAGGAACTGTTACTACACTCTCCCCGAAGTCAGTAATACGAGCAGGAACTAACAGAATAAAAAGTTAATATCCCTTATATAGGCTCATTCTTTACATAAAGAAGTATATACATTTTTCAATAAAACTAATATTAATTAGTCTGTCAGAAAATTGGATCATGGAATTAGATTATAGAATGATGATAATCACTATGAAAATATATAATATATACATTTTTATATTAACTGCTGTTGTGTTTGATGGGCCAAAGCCATGAAAAGTTACTCAAATGGCCTGAAAGTATCAGATAATATATAATAATATATTATGCTTTTTTAAATTTAACACTATTTGATTATTATATATTATTATAAGGATTGCAATTATACAGTTATATCAGAGTACATAACTTTTGTATAGGCATATATTTGTCTTTCTCAAAACTTTGAAATGTGATAGGCATAGTAAGTCATCATATATCTACAAAGCATGATGTTTACCTTTGAGCCAAAAGTGCAGGCATTTTGGGGATTGGGTGCAGTTGCTCACTTCACTAGGTGAGCAGAACCTGGTCCAGGTGGGTTTACCAGAAAACATAAAAGTCACACAATTCTGATGCAATGATTTTTTAAAAACAACAGTTTTCATGAAGTGACAGGCACAAAGTTTAATTTCAATGTGATAAAATATTACTAATTTATTTAGAAAAACTATAATAATCTAGTCTAACAGTAAACTATAAAGACAATAGTTGAGTTTGCTGAAAGCCTAATGGAATAGCAAGATTCTTTGGTTGAAAACAGCAAATTTGAATTTGGTAATAACTGAATTTGAAACAATAATGGTGATTGAGAAAGGGTATTGGAAGTCTTTCAATAGAATTAATTCACTTTGGTACCTATGGAATGGGCAATATCAATATTATATCAGTGAATGTAATTTTTTTTTAGTAATTTAAAATATAAGATTAGACAAACAAAGAGTTAGAAAAGGTACACTTCTAACTAAAGATAAGCATTAGCTCTGTAAAGAAAGTATACTTATGATAATACACTGGTTTCCATAAAATAAGGAACAACTGTATGTTATATCAAAGGAAAACTAAAGTTGAAGCTCTATAACTTCTAAAATATTTTTTGTTATTTCAAAAAATATGATAGCAGATCAAGATTTCAGTCAAATATATCAATATCTTGATTTTTAACAACATTCGTTCAGTATTTAATGAGTTATGGAAGTTTGAATATTTAACAACAGCAATGCATCTTAAGAAACTTATACAAAACTGATGAATAATGAAAGAATTCTTTACACAAAATCTAGAATACATACTTATTTTATTAAACACTTTGATATAACACTTATTACTAAGTTTTAACTTCTAACATCATTTTTTGTGACTAGCATTGTTATTTTTAAATGTTTAAATTTCCGTAACTCATTAAATACTAAACGAATGTTGTTGAAAATTGTGATACTGATATATTTGATTGAGTTATTTATCTGCTATCACATTTTTCAAAAAAAAAAACTTATTTTAGAAGTTATAGAGCTACAATACTAGTTTCCCATTGCCATAATATAGGGTTGTTCCTTAATTTAAGGAAACCAGTGTATTATGAATAAATTTAGAATTAAATTTTTATACATAGTTTCATAAAATACTAAAAAGTTAAAAGTGCCAATGTTGAAATGTTCTTTTAACTAAGTATTGCTGCTTATAAACTTAAAAAGAACTTTAATATGAACTGCGAACAATTTATGTTTGTTATTGAAAAAATTAAATGTTGAGAAATTAAAACTCATTTCTCAACATAAATAATAATGAATAAACTCTGTTTAAGCTGATATAATAAAGTAATGTTTAACCTTTTGTGTGTCCAAGGCAGGTATACCATTTTCACTTTTCTGATTCTAATGCCCCACAATCAGTCTATCATTATAAAGTGCAACATCATAATTTTTCCCCCAAGCAGAAATTGTCATTTTTTAACTGTTTCTAATCAAATCTTGAAAATCACATTTCAGTCTATAATATATATTTTTGCTGTCAATTCTGCAGAAAAAATTATGATAATGTTAAAAAAAAAGTATTTGAGCCTGTAGTGATATTATGCACATGTCGAATCACTGTAAACAGCATGAAGTATCAATAATTTAATTTATGCCTCTATTCCCTTAGCACAGTAGATTATTGACTTATTTTTGATTTTCGGCATGCTGACCTACTTGACACTCTAGCAGAGTTGTAATACTTTATAAACTTTTAATGTAAGATATTGATTTTATTGTTACTGGAAGTTGCATCATCTGGGAACTATGCACAATGCTTTCAGTTAATATTTTACCATACTTTCAATTTTAAAGATAGTTTTTTCTTATTCTGTGCTTTCGGAATTATTTTTTCTGCTTTTCAAATGTATACTGAGATTATAAAGAATAACGAATTTGAAATGATCAGAAATGAAACCTTAAGCAATCTCTAATGGGAGACATCAGAAGAATTGTAGGATTAAGCAATTAGCCTAAAAGTGCAATTTTTAAAAGGTAGAACTTATTTTGGTGATACTCTTAATGATATTTTAACCACAAACACTAATTAATGTTGGGAAATTGTTAATTTAAACTAAACTTTTTGCCATAATTTTAAAAATAAACTTTTTTATAGCAGTTATGCAGTTCACACTCAAATGATTCATTCTCAATTTCAATGCCTCAGTTAAACTTTAAATGCTTTGAAATATTTTATTCAATTTTTTTCACAGTTCTTTCATTTTATGTATATATATATATAGTTTTCAGTTTTTACTTAAATTATCTTATATTTAACCCTTCCAGGGTCCCACTTGAAAAACTGGTATACTAAAAAAATAGACCCAGCTATTTTTTCACTCTGATCAGCATTTGAACTTTTTTGTCAAATAACTAATGAAAGGAATTATGGCATGTTATATTCCAAATTAATCAGCATTCAATTCTGGACTTTTTTTTAAATAAAATATTTTACAGAAAAAAAAACTAGTTTTATTTTAATAGGACTTTTTTAGAGTTATGTAGTAAAAAAATGCACCTGGCAATGCAAATAAAAATTTATTTAAAAAATATTAATAGGTAGAAATTATTATAATGCATATGAATAGAAAGGCTATTTATTTCTAAATAACAAAAAAAATTAATTTTCTTGTTTTCCAGTAAATTTTCTTGTTTCAAGTAAATATTTCTCTCGTTTAGTAATTTTTTTTCTCTGTACCATCACTTTGAGGAAAGTCCAGGATTTTTTCCAACTGTGCTAAGTCATGTAAGAAAGTCAACTTTAGAATTTTTTAAAAAAAGTTATCCATCAATCTTCCTACTTCTACTGTGACGTTGTGAATTGTAGCCAGTCTTCGATAAGCTTGCTATGAAAACTTTTTTTAGTTTTAATTATAGTTTTGATGTGAAGAGCAGGTAAGATGCATAGCATGCTGGGATAAATGATAAAAATAATTCTAGTAATAGTGAGGGCAGAAGAGAAAGTAAAACAGGGGAAGACAGAGATAGGTACTTCACAACTACTTCCAAAATCTTCTATTTTAAAAATAGTAGCTTTTCCTAAACTTTTAGGAGATTTTCAAAAATTTAAGGAAATTTTTTTGATAATCATTCAAATCAAACTTGTTAGCTTAAATCAGGTGGTTGCTTCAGCATAGAATAATGTTAACAAACAAATTGGCAATATCGATAGCCTTCTAAGAAATGGCAGTCAGGTGGTTTTAACAAATTATTTATATTGTAGTTTAATAAAATATGCATCAAATGAAAAAACAAAATATTATTTTTCAAACTTGAATTGCATATTTTTAAAAGATATATGTAAGAAAATTTTCAAATGGTAATTTCTCTATTTAAAAAATCGAATTTTTTTATTGCACAAAATACATCTATGTCTTGAGCCTGTTATTTCAGATTCTGTCAACATTTATGTTCATTGGGGATCTCAGAAGGGTTAAACCAAAATAACTTTTTATGACACTACTTAAGACTTCGAGTTTGCCGATCACCAAAAATCTAAACGTGTACTTTATGTGTTATTTGCACAAAAGACTAAAAAATTCTAAAAAAAAAACTAAATAGATGAAAGATTTAAGAATTAATAAAAATATGAACTATTTATATTAAAATAATAATGTGGCAAAAACTGAAAAACTACTTTTTTTAATTTTTACTGAAAAGAAAACTAATATAGTAAAATTTTGCAATATTTTAATAAATGCTTAAAAATTTAACTTGCCTTTTATTTTTATTCGAATTTTTGACATTTTATTAATCACAATTAAATGCTCTTTCTTTTGGTATATAACATGATTATTTCCCTTCATTAGTTACTTCAAGATGAGGTTCAAAAGTTGAGTATTTTATTTTCTGAAAGCAGTTCAGAAGGGTTATTGCAGTACATCAAACCATTAAACATCATATTATTATATCAAAATGAAAACAAGTGGTTTGTATTTTATAAAAAAAAATAGCTTCTTTGAATTGCTATGTTTGTTACTTGCCAGTCTTCTGAATGGTTAAAATACTTACCTCTGCTGGTAGTGGTCTGTGATACAACTCTTGTTGGTTCACCTTCTCCTCTTGCTGTTGATGCAGTAAGCCAAAACTCATGGCGAGAGTGATCAGGAAGGCCAGATACTTTATACTGGAACTGGTTGGAGGGAACTCTGATAACAGTGGCATTCTGCAAAAGAAATGCATTTTCATTTGTATGAAAATATGATTCATTTACAAAACATGCATCTGAGATGAGATCAGATTAACTTTTAGCAAATTATAATGTACATATATATATATAATTTGTCATTATCTCAATTGCAAATTCAAACAAAAATAACATATGCAAAAAAACTCACTACGAAACAAATTTATTTTAAAAATATAATATAATCAGAAAGTGTTTAATATCATTCAAATTTCTTTACACAATTGCCTCACAGAAATAAATTACAAGTTACTGTAGTGATTTAGTATAATTTTCTAGTAGTCATAAATAAAATAAAAATAAATACCCCCTCAAGCAGCTGCTTGCCACAGAGGTCTGACAGGAGCCTGTCAGTTTATATGCCATAGTAGAAGGTCTGAGAGGATGGCAGGACCTCAGCAGAAAAACGACACACACATCCATGCCTTACCCGGGGCTCGAACCCAGGTCCCTTAGATCAGTAGCCAAGCGCGCTAACCACTCGGCCATGGGACGGCTTCAAATTAATACCTATTCTAAATCAATTGATGAAATTAAAAATATTTCTAGAGCTTCAGAACATATAGAGCATTGTAATGGAAAAATCAAAATGAAACATCTCACAAAGCTCACAATTGTAAATACCAGCTCTTTATCGCCAGGGTTAACTATCACAAAACAATTCATTTTTTGCAAATAAAACAAAATGTTATTTTTCATTAAAAAATATGTGATTGTCGATGGTTTCTTTGCAGCATGATGTTTAAATTGGAATAGCAATTTCACAAAATATAAGGTTTTCTCCTTGACCAATAGTATATACATATGTATATAAATGCTTCAACTGTTTCAAAAGCAGCATGCATCTCAGTAAAATCAACCAATAATTTCAGAACATTAAATTGGAGTTTTGCAGTGAAAATTCCATAAGGTAGACAGTGTTGTTCAATTATTGGCTTCAATATCTATACCATTTTTTCCCTCTTCTTCTAGAAAATGCCACTTATATCCCAGATATAGAGTGAGACTAGCATTCATAGAATGCTCCTAAAGGTGAATCATCTCTTCCTAAGGTCATTCACTATATAAAAAAAAATATGTTGAGTGATATGACTGTCCAAAACATCATTAGTGAGCATGTAGTAATGAGAATGGTAAGAGGAAAGCCTTCTATGCAGTAACATAGCATGGTGATGCCAGGCCCTAATGCGAGACTTTTCATTGGGGCACCTACTTAAAAATATTTGTTTAGAAAAAATTTGGGATATTTTTAATTCAACAGAAATGTCTTTGTTTTATTGTTTTAATAATTTAATTGTGCAGCTTACACAGAAATCAATAGATATTAATATCATTGAACATATTACAAAATTATAAACATGTGCATACTATTTGAAAAAAATTCTTCCTTCAAGCTTTACTTTCTGCAAAACTTCTTACATTAGTAAAATATCAAGTTTAATAGCATGGTTCTAAAGCAAAATAATAAAAAAAATTTGTTGAGCTGAATTGGTGGAACCATGGTATATATGTTCCATGTCTTACAAAATTTTATTCAGTGAAATGAAGTTAAAAATAAATTTGGAGCAAAAAGTATGAAATTGAATGAAATGATACAAACTTATTTATGTTTAGTAGAAGCTCATGTTGCATAAAGCATGTGGAGAAATCTGAGTAGAGTTTTCTTAACACGTTTTTTCCCCTGCATTCCTTCTTCATTTTCCGAGTTTACTACTGCATGCTCTAAAAGACTAAAAAAGGGCCTCAATCTCTCCCTCCCCCCTCAAAAACACACACACACTCACTTCCAAGTGCATCTTTTAAAACAAAACCCTTTAAATGCCATGACTTCAAGTGAAACCTCCATGTTATGCATGCCTTCTGTATTAACAAAAAAAAAAAAAAACTATGTAGCAGACTGCAGAATTTCGAATAATTTATTATAAACAGAGTGATTTGTTCTATATTTTTGTGCTAATTCTCCACTTCTTGAGTCAGGGGTTGGCTTAGTCAGTAGCATGCAAGACTCATAATCTACAGTTCCCAGGTTCAGGTCCCAACTGCACCAGCATTGAGATTTATCCCTGCTAATCCCCATCCTGCCTTCATTCAGAAAAGGAATACTGATGGGCTTGGAGAGGCCATCATCTGTTGGATGGGATGTAAAACTGTGACCCTCATGTGCAGGAGAGCATACCCTGTGCACATTAAAGAACACAGTGGATAGCCCAGACAGGAGACTACCATCTATCTTCTAACACCTATTCAGTGAGTCCCCTTCTATCCAGCCAGGTCTGAGCTATTGGGGCACTTTTGACCTGGACATTTTGCTCATTGTGTGCAAAAAAAGTATCATCCATAGATAAAACAACCCAACTATCCATTTCTCTAAAGTGTGCTGAAAAATCCATAAACTAACACCAAAGATAGGCAAAATTGCTCTGACATAATAAATAGGAAATATTCTCCTACTCTCAATATTTTAAACTAGAGTAGACATTTAAGTCATGGATGTTATGCTTCAAGATCCCTGATTACCTTGGTTCCTGCACTACCTGAAATTCAATGGAGAGAAACTGCATCTTACATGCTGAGAATAATCATTCAAATAGAATTAATAATGGTAGTATATTGTAAAAAAAAAACAGAAAGTAATTAGATATGATGCAAGTATACTATCTGATCAAAAGTATCCAAACACCCCTTCTGAGTAGTGGATTCACACATACATGCCACAGCTATGGCCCAAACAGGTATAAAAGGATGCACGTGGCCTGGCAAACCTCATAGACACTCATGAACAGGAGAATGGGCTGTATGGCAGAGCTCAATAACTTTCAATGTGTCATGGTACCTTAGCAACAAGTCAGTTCAGGACATTTCGACCCTGCTGCAGCTGCTCCAATCAACTGTAAGTGATGTTATTTTGAAGTGGAAATGCCTAGGAGCAACAATAGTGCAATTGCGACCTGGTAGGCCACATAAAATGACAGAGCAGGACTACCAAGTGCTGAAGCGGGTGGTACGAAAAAATCACCTGTCCTCAGTTGCAACACTCACCACTGAGTTCTAAAATGCCTCTGGAAGCAACACCAGCATCATAACAGTTCGTCAGGAGCTGCAGGAAATGGGTTTCCATAGCTGAGCAGCCACACACAAGCTTAACATCAACAAGATCAATGCCAAGTGTCAGTTGGAATGGTGTAAAGCACAACATCAGTGGGCTCTTGAGTAGTGGAACAGTGTTCTCTGGCGAGATGAATCATTCTTCACCATCTGGCAGTCCGACAGATGAATCTGGATGTGGAGAATGTCAAGGTGAATGCTATCTGCCTGACTATGTCATGCTAGACATTAAGTCAGCTCAGCTTTTTTAACTGTAAAGTTTGGTGGAGGAGGCAGCAGCTCTGGGTTTGTTTTCATGGTTCGGACTGGGCCCTTAGTTCCAGTGACAGGACTCTGAACACACGACCTATAATGACATTCTTGACAATTCTGTGCTCCCGATTTTATGGCAACAGTTTGGTGAAGACCCTTTCCTGTACTAGCATGACTATGCCCCTGTCCAAAAAGTGAGGACATGCAGGAATGATTTGATGAAATGGGTGTGGAAGAATTTGACTGGCATGCACAGAGCCCTGATCACAACCCCATGGAACATTTTTGAGATGAATTGGAATGCCAACTGCAAGCCAGGACGAACTGCCCAACATCATTGACTGTCCTCAGTAATGTGGCAGAATGGCAGCCAATACCCGCAGCAACATACCAAAATCTAGTGGAAAGCCTTCCCCACAGAGTGGAGGCTGTGATAGCAGCAAAGGGTGGACCAACATGATATTAATTTCTTTCCTATTACAGGGAGATTGTGAATAAGTGAGTTCTGGAATACTTTTGATCATATAGTGTACATCAAAACTATAAAATCTGCATTTTAGGACAATTAAATTGCACAAATCTGAATGATTGCCTAGCTTAAGATCTGAAATGTCTTTCATGATTTCTTTTATTAACCCTTTAAGTGTCAGAAATTGATTAATCAGTCCTGAAAAATCACTACAAATGAACTTGCATCATGATTTTTTATGCTTATCTATCACTTTTTTCCCCTTTAATTTTTATATTTTTTGTTTAGAATTAAATGCTCTTCCTTTTAATATGTAATATAAACTATTTTATTCATTAGTTGTTTCATAATGAGGCTCAGAAGTTGAGTTGCATTTTCAGGGAAAAAAAATAACAGACACTGTAGGGATTAAGTAATGTAAATAACTGTTCAAAGAATTTGTTGTTCCCCCTCAGATGAGAGAATATCCCCTCAAAAGGAA